>CAUJNA010000079.1:140000-252500 GCA_963377175.1 Effrenium voratum
TAAACCTCAAATTCCAAAGGGTGTGCGCGATTCGGAAAGCGCCCTTCTGAGGTTGGCGACAAGGAAAATAACTAAGAACATCGCCATTTCTCGGTTCAAACATATCTTTTGGCACTCACTCAAAAGTAGGAGGAGACTGACCAAACGCCAAGTTTTCGCCAGGTGAACCCTTCGCAGCGCGCTGCCATCGAGGGCCTGCAATTCGCCCTGGAGAAGATCCAGGCGAAGCAACCCCCAGACCCCCAGCGCTCGTTGGTTTTTTTTGTTTGTATTTTTTCTCCTTGAAAGTAGACCAACAAAACAAGACTGCCCTTTTTCCCCCGCAATCATTTTTCCTTCTCATATTTGTTGAGGGGGTTCTCACTCAAACGGGCGCCAAGAAAAAAGGAGGGCTCCTTTTTCAACAAAGGCCACGGGATCAGGTGCCGATGGTTCGGTGATGAAGCAATGGGTTGGCATAACCTTGATGACAGGGTTTCTTTGGAAACCCGTTGAAACCACATTGGTTGGCGTTTAAGCCAACCAACAAGTGTGCCTTCCAAACAAACAAACACACAAACAAACAAACAAACAAACAAACAAACAAACAAACAAACAAACAAACAAACAAACAAACAAACAAACAAACAACCAAGCAAGCAAGCAAGCAAGCAAGCAAGCAAGCAAGCAAGCAAGCAAGCAAGCAAGCAAGCAAGCAAGCAAGCAAGCAAACAAACAAACAAACAAACAAACACACAAACACACAAACACACAAACAAACAATCACACAATAACACAAGCGCGCACACACACACACACACGCTTTGGGGTTTGTTAACGTCATCTTTTGAATTGTTCGACAATGTCTCCCCTTCGAGTTTCCTTTTGGTCTGATGTTTAAAAGGCAATATCTTCACCAAGGGAAGGCATGCGCTGGAGGGCTTTCCCAAAGTCAAACTGCCCTTTCCCATGGCAAGTATTCGTTTCTTCGGCCGAGATTGTAATGCCTGAAGGGTCATGCATCGATCCGGGTTGTCATGTGGATGTGTCGCAACACGGGTGACTTCTTTCGGATGATGTTTTGCAGGAAAGCCAACCAACAAGAGGCATAGGATACCCTATATATGTGGGAACACGTGTTCCAAATTGAGGCTGAATGAATCGAGCGACCGGATTCGCTGTTCACAAGCATTCCACCAGTCAACCAGCGTGAATGCTCGCAAAACACATCAGCTGGTCCTATGTTTGGGAGCAGTTGTCATGATAGAAAAGAGGTCCCATGTTTCAGTACAATCCGTGCATCAGATCGCGAAATATCAACTGGTCCCGCGTGAATGACCATTAAATCGCGCAATATGAACTGGTCCCATGTTTTGCAGTATAATTCACGAGATTGCAAAACATCAGCTGGTACTGTGTTTTTGAGTTCAATCCGTGAATGAGCATCAGATCGCGAAACATGAACTGGTCCCGTGCCCGAGGGTCCGCCGGGCACGGGGAAATCCACCACCATCTTCCACATCCTGGCGCGGGGTGGTTGGGCAGTGTAGCCGCGGGGGTGCTGTGGGCTTCGAGTCTTTGCGTCATGGGGCAAGCAGAGGCTGACGGGCGGAAAACCGGTTGGTGCGTGACTATCCGTTTGGCATAGAGTCACCGATTTGAATGTATTGTCAAAGATTGTGTGCCCAACTTGGCGGCTTCAAAGGTCCCCAAGCCCCGACACAGATTCAACACGTTTTGCTATAACAATTTCCCAGGGTTCCCCCACTAAAAGTCCAAGCGCAGGCCTTTGATTGTGGCCTTTGCCTCACTTGGTGTATCGATACGATTCCGGGCCACGTCCTGCATGTTGCCGACTTGGAGATTCGTTATGTTGGTTGAAAAAGACCCCAGCAACAGACCAAAGGTCGGTGGTAGCTTTTTAATCTGTATATGGTTGATTTGTGCTGGACATGGATTGACTGCTCAGAGGCTGCCCGCAAGCTCGCTCATGTTGCTTTGGCTAGCTGTCAAGGCTGCAGCTTCGCTGTTCTTGGCATGTGTTTTGGTTTGTTAGTTGTTTGGTTCTGTTCATTTTTACTGGGGGTCTGCAAAAAGCAAAGTTTTTTGCTACCATACCAAGAGTAGAGATGGCAGTGAAGCGTTGATTTCAAGTACCTCTGTCAAGTTTGGACTCTTTGGATTCCGCGGATGCTTTAGGTTTTTCCACCGGACTGGCTCTTTTTTGAAGAGGACGCCCGGCTGCCTGCTGGCCCGTCACTCAGCATGGACCTATCTGAGAGTTTTCCAAGGCATGGTATTGGAGAATCATGGAAGTGGACAGAGGGGTTCCCCAAAAGGAAGGTAAAAAGTTTCCAGAACCCTCCTGTCAGCTTCCATGATTTGTTGCAGGGAGGTTTGCCATTTCCTGCACTAGTGGGATCCCTTTTGAAGCGATAAGCTAGTGGGAATCAACAAGCGTACCATGTATCACAGAAAGGCTCACTTCCACAACCATGTTGGGAGGCATTTCTGTCCCGGTGACCACGGGTTACTGTCGAAGCTGCGTGTGTCATTTACCAGGACCATCTCAGGTAAGAAGTAGTCAGTGACCACCTGGCATTGGAGATGTGTTCTGCCAATGCGCAGACCGCAGAGAGCCATACACAAAGAGTTGAAAGAGTCGCGAAGCTGAGGCCAACGCGTACTTGCCCGGCGCCCTTTGGCGTGTTGTGGGGCCAGATCTGGAGGAGCAAGCATGGCTGTCCATTGAGGCCAGTTTGGAAGCAGGTGGCCGCGGTTTCAGTTTATATAAAGGTCTTCAAGTGCCTGTTTTCCGAAGGGACACTTAGACACAAGCTACGAAACAGCCCACCACTGCCAAAGCTCCACATGGAATTCAAACGAAAGCATCCCTGCAAAGGAGCTGTGTGTGCAAATCGTGTTAGCTCACTTCGCGTTTCTTCGGTTTTTCAATTGTGCAGCCCCCCTCTTCAAAGCAGTATGCACAGGATTGGGTGCCACAACAGCTGCTAGCCCGGTCATGTTGGTTGCCCCTGCAACATAGCAGCAATGTACGTGGTGCTTCAATCATGGTTACATCCTCAGCACTGGCTTTGGGCAAGCTATGTCGCATGTTCATGACGTGTTTCCAGCGCTTTCTTCTGGGGGAGATCCCAGAATCCATGTTCTAAAACAAGACATAGCTAAGTCACACAAGGGCTTTATGGTATTTCATCCAACAACCAAGTTGCTGAAGAGTGATGCCGCTTTGTGAGCCGTTCCCGTGGTTGCTTCTCCTAAACTGCATACTGTATGTTGTGTTCACCGCCGACCGGGGCAAGAAAGGTTTCTTGGGCGCAAGACTGCTGTACTCACAGCGCAACGTAGCTTAGTCTCGGACCTGGATGGTGTTTTTTTTCATCCACATCTTCCTCTTTGGGTTCTGTCTCATCTCTTTGCACCAAAGCCTCCCCAAGGTCACCTGCTCCCGGAACGTGGCCGTGGAATCCATCGCCCAAAAGCTCGAGGGATTGGAGGATCACTGGCGTTGCTTCCGTTTTCATTACCCAGAGCTCCAGCACCCTTTCCCTTTCTTTTAAAAGGTTCAGAACAACCCTCCTGTCCACGAACATTTGGGAAATTGGTCTTCCAGGACCCGTCAGGTTCCATGGCAACGAGGGTAACCAAGAAGAGGCCGACCTTTCCCATGGCCGGAGACTTTAGACGAGGCCATGGCCATAAGAAGTGTTGACGGAAATGAGATACACATGTAGATTCTTGCTAGATCCATTTGGCACCATCATGCAGAAACCCGGGTTTCAGGTGATTCCACTGGACATCTGTAACAAACTATGGTTTCCACCATGGTTTCTTAGGTGCGAAATGGATTTCGTCCACCCACCGTAGGATCTGAAGATTGGCTGGGGGCATTCCCTCAACCAAGACCGAGACAGATTCGGTTGCTTCCTTTTGTTTCTTGGGGAGAGGACTTTGCCTCAGTCAAGTGCCACACCACGGATCCGGGAGAAATAGAACGCCTGAAATGAGAGGTCCTTTGACACGTGTGAGTTGTCACTCAAGTGAGCGATCTCTGCAAGATGGGCAACTATAAACTAGAGCAATTTGAATTAACCTAAGTCCTGGATTTATGCAGATGTCCGAGCGTGCCCACACTCAGCAAAGGAGCGTCAACACTGTGACTCTCAGCCAATACTTGGTGGCTCCCAGCCATCCTCTTAGGTTTTGAGGTGTTTGGTTGGTTTAGCGGTTGGGTTCTATTTGACCCACAAAAAGCCTCAGCAATTTAAAATGGGACCCCGCAAGTCAAGCGGTCAGCTTCCAGAGTCAAAGTGCAGCTGAACGAACACACGGGCTTGCGGATGGGTTGGGAGCTTGGGAGGACTGGCCTTTGTGCGTCTTTGGGCCTCGTGACCGCGCAGGGCGCTAAGACGAGAGAAGGTACCGCAAGAGAGGTCTTCCTGAGACCTATGTGGTAAGGGCCACAGAGACACTAGGTAGCTCCAACCCGCTGCACATTTAATGGATTCATCTAGAATTACATGAAGCCCCCTATCAAAATTTGGTCCATGGCTCGACGAAGTTTACTCTGAACAACTCGGTAAATTGTCATGTACGATCCTGCCAGCATTCAACCCCACACAGAACAGCTTTCCAGCTTCAGTCACGTTTCAAGGCATAAGTTTGATGCCCCAGGAAGCCATGGACTTTGCCTTTCGGTTTGAAGTATTTCGTCGACAGTTGCTGTGGTACTGCTTCGTGCCCGGCCGTGGTTCTCAGGTCGGCGAGACGGCTCGTAGATACTTGCTGGACTCACAGGCTACGCCGAATTGGAGGGGGGCGTTATGCTGGTCTGGCAGCAGTTGTTCACAGTGTTTGCTGCCTTTCTGATTTCACTGTCGAGATCAGACTTCAGTTACTAACCGATGCAAAAGTTTTGAGAGAGAGTGAGCCCAAGACGCGTCCCTTGCTTTGAAGCCTGCATGGGAGTCTTGCACAGAACCTTGCCCTAATGTGGAGTCTTGTGGAATTGTGGAACACGCTGCCGTTTGAGCTGCGGATGAATCCATGGAATCAACATGGCTTTAAGACTGCCACACTTATTCATGATTGCCCATTTGGCTGTGCTCTGTAAGCTGAGAGTGAACATGTTCTGAGGGGAAGAACGGAGCAATTTTGGGTGAAGGCGGGTCCAGCAGCTGTTTTTTCTCACTCTCAGATGCCCAGTGACCGCACACCTCACGCCACGGACGAAAAAAACTTTTAGCATTCCTGTGGGGTGCCGCCATTTCACCGAGCAGCAGCATCTGCCTCATCGCCATGAGATTGGCCTTTGCAGACCGTCCAAATTTGCCCATGCCGGCGATGCTTCGTTTCGCCTGGCTGGTGGCTCTGCCCGCTCCCGCGGCAGCGCTGCATGCACCTTGGGTTTGTTCTCACCGGAGTCAGACTTGGGGAGAATGCACCTTCTTAGATTCTTTTTTTTAGTTGGTGCATAACTGTTGGCCCTGCAACCAGTGACAATGCACCAACTGAGATACTTGTTCGAGGCTTCAGCCGAGCGCTCAGCCAAAGAATAGATATGAATGGGTTTCTTAGTTGACATCATTTCGTTGAGGCAAGGCTCCAGAGCCAACAGCATAGGGGCTCCCAGCTTGATAATGCTGGCTCCCAGCGGATTTCCTGGATATCCACGTACGCTTTCCGCGTTTCCTTCGCGGTCCATAAACCAAGGCCTCGTGGGTCGTGTTTTCAACATATTCGGCCCTTGGGTTGTGGAAGCACCTGATTGATCCGTCTGTGAGTTCTAATTTCGGCTCCGCTTCGAAGTAGTACCTTGGGGTTTCTGTTGACCAGGGTTTTTGGATGGCACCTTTTCTGGGGCCCGTCTCTCTGTACAGCATCCATTGGCCTCCTTTTTCGACCCAATCCTGTTCATTCAGCCCCCATGTCATGCACTCGGTGAGGGCTCATGTCACTGACCTAGGAGATTCGCATGGTGCGAGGTGAGAGCAAAAAGGAGCAAGTAGCTCCGCGGAACTTAGTTGAGTTTCTAGTGCCAAGCTTGTAAATTCTGTAAACTCGAGACTGACACCTGAAAAGCACTGATATTTCCATTCCCGTAGTGGTGTGATTGATCGCCATTGCAATCACCGCCCGATGGCTTGTTCTTGGCAAGCGGTCATGCTTGGCCGCCGCCTAAGTGTTGGTTGTAAATATAGGGGGTTATACCTCTCCGAACTGCTATTCAGTAGACTTGTTTCCCGGGCCTATGACGTCGCCTTTGTGTTCATCCTTGCCCCCCCCCCCCCCCCAGTGAAAGCAGCGCACCTATCATTCACAAAAGCAAATTACAAGACCGCCTAGGTGCCTCAAGACTCGAGACCGTTGGCCCTTTCGGCAGGTCCAGATCATGGTAACCAGCAAGCTCTCCTCGCTGCAGCGGCGCATGATTTTGCGCCAGGCCTTTGCGCACTGCAGCCAAGTGGTTCCTGGGCGCCTCGGAGTTTGGAGGGACTAAGACGAGCGACTCCTGGGCGTTTTTCTAGGGACTCCATTCGGGGTACGTAACGAAACAACCGAAACACTGAGGCCATGCAAATTCCCTAATGGTCGCGAATTTGCGACTACCGTTTGGCTGGCGTGTCCAAGAAAATCAGGAGAGCATCCATTTGAAGATTTGAAGGGGCACCCCTTCCAGGAACGCAGACAATTGGGGATGCCTCAAGTAGCGGGTGTCATGCTGTTTTGCAGTTCTATGTCCGCCACTGGGGGCCCTGGTTTTGACACGACATAGCCATGTGCTCCGTGGATTGCAGGGGGAAGTCCTCGAGACCGGACTTCAGTTCCTTAGGGCTTCCTTTGCAGGATTGCCACAAAAAAAAAACGGCAGCCTCCTTTATCTGGGTGTGTCTTTTTTGAAGGGGAACCATCAAATCGTGGTGTTCCTTCCCATTGAAAAAAAAGCAGGGGGGACTCCAAAACGAGGAGCCGCCCTCAAGGCACGACCTCGAGCAGCTCTTCTTCCTGGGCGACGAGGGGGAGGCCGACGAGGCGCTGCTGCAGACTTTGCGCGCCGAGCAGCAGAGGCGAGGGGCTCGCTCGGCCGGTCAGCCGGACGGCCAGCCGGCGTCGGGCGGGATAGCTGGGGTGCCAAACCTCTGGTGTTCCTTTTCGTTTCTTGGTGGTTCCCAATATTGGTCTCGAGGGGAGTTTCTTATGTTTTTCGAGTATGCCAACAACAAGGTGCACCTTGTTTTCCGCATGGCCAGTAGAGATTTCAGTGGTGATGAGGAGATGCGGTTTCATTTCTTGCAGGGGAAGACATGTTCCCAAAACATGGGTACAACGAGAATCGTGTGGACAGGGCCCATATGACTTTTTCTGGTGGTGGAGATTGGCCCCAGTTCCTTGCATCCTCTTTGGGAGCGGGAAGATATTGGCAAGTCAAACACAATGGATTTTAGCAGCATCTTTTGTGACGGGTGTTTTCTTGCAGGCAAATGTCCAACAGATTTGCCTAATCCACGTCAAGTGCATGGTTTGCACGACTTCCTACATGTTTCCTCCAAACATCACCCTAGAGCCAAATGTGGGTGAAAAGTCAACCGCAACGCCATTTCAGCTTTATCATGCCCTCTCCTGACCGGCATGAAGGAAATGGTGCCATTCACTTCCAGAATGATGAACTCGTCAAACAAGGGAAATCTCGTGACCTAAAATAAGGACCTCCAATTTGTCGGTTTTCTATTGGCTTCCCTTGTAGCATGCCAAAGATTGCCAAAGAGTGTTCCTTTTTCATGATGCTTATCATAAAGGGCTTGGCAAAATGCTGTCCCCCTTCCCCAGCCGTTCAGTGCCTTTGCCCCCTTTGTTTTTACTTCCTGGCAGGTCAACCCCCAGAACACAAAGGTTCCCTTGTGCTAAGACTCTGAGGACTGGTCAACCCCCAAAAAGTTCCCTGACTGCCTAGGCCAGGTGCCACAAAAGGCTCTGTTTCTTTGGGCGACTGGATGCGACATGTTCACAGGTTCCGAGACCTCATCTTCGTGGGCGGCCCGGACTCCGACCCGCCGGTGAACCGCCGGGAAGCTCAGACCCAAGGGCCTGTCTCAAAAAAAAAACAGCGCTCTTTTTGGATGGTAAGAGAAACCAGGAAACATCCAGCATCCAACTTTTTGGATAGGAAAACCAAAAAGAAGCCAAACAGGGAAGAGTCGTTCAATGCTGAACGTTTGAAAGCCATAAAGGGAGCGTTATTTGTGCTAACTTTCGGGGTTGGAGCACCCCAAAAAAAGGTGGACATACATGCCCATGTTGATGTCCACAAAGGGTGCTTCAAATTGCCCTATATACGACTGTTTCTCAAAATAGTGGACCCCCTTCTGGTTGGTCTTTGAATTAAAGGCCAAAAAGCAACACACCATTTTGGGGGACCACTCTTTTGGGACACCCCAATATGTACGGATATACATATATATATAATATGTGTAATATGTATATATATATATGTACGTATTATATAGGCAGATATACCATCCATATGTATGGATTCCTATATATATATATATATATTATACACGTCAACACATGATCCAGTCGAGCCACCAGCGCCCCTTCCTCTAGGGGACGTCACCTACGTCCTGGACCGGCCCACGGCACGGGGCTTCCGCTTGGCAATGGGCACGGCATGGCTGGCCGCGCACAGGCGGAAGCTTTCTTTGGAATGCTTTTGGTCGGTTTGGTTGAAAAATAGATGGGTTCCCATGGTTTTAGGTTTTGGTTTCAAAAAGCCCTTCCGCCAAACGGGCCCCGAGTGTTTTTTGTTGCTAGGTTTGGCGGGCCGGGTCGTGGAAGGGTCCCCGCTCGCGGTCGGTTGGTCAGTCGGTCGAGAGGTCGGTCGGACGGACGGTCGGGCGGTCGTTCGGTCGGTCGGTCGGTCGGCCGGTCGTCGGTGGGTGGGTGTTTTTGTTGGTTTTCGCGGCTGTTGGCTTGCTTTTGTGACTTGTGGCGGTTTTTGTAACAATTTGGCTTTCCACATCCTCAGCTAGCATCACTGCCAGGATAATGTTGACCCCGTATTAGTCTGTAACCCCCCCCCCCCTTGAAGGTTGGAAGGTTTTGGGGGGGCAAGATTTTGGAAGGTTTTTTGCCTTGACCCCCTAAATAATCTGGAATTGAGTTTCCATTTGATTTAGTATTGCTGGGGCTTCCTTTTGAGATCTGGAATTGAGTTTCCATTTGATTTAGTATTGCTGGGGCTTCCTTTTGAGATCTGGAATTGAGTTTCCATTTGATTTAGTATTGCTGGAGCTTCCTTTGGGGGCTGGGGCCGATGGACCGCACTAATTAGGGGGGATTATGAACTGGGGGTGTTAGGGGCCAATGTGGGGTGCTCTTTGAAACCTTCTAAACTTGATTTGTTTAGTAAAGAATTTAATAAGAAATCGACCATCTCAGAACACTTTTGTTTTGTGGTTTGGGCAGGCCCAAAAGTATCCACCAAGCTTCAAGATGAGAGTAGGAGGTGGAGATGGGAGCCCTAAGCAAGGCAGCAGCATGAAGAGAAAGGTACCAGAAGAAAGCATGAGCCCATTTGAGACAAAGCACCTTTTCAGCACACCGTTCAGAGAAAGCATGGCAAGCAGCATGAGTCGATTCAACATCAGCAGCATCAGCTAGCACCAAAAAACAGTTTACATTGTAATGAGCTCAAGAAGCAGTGGAGAAAATGAGATAGCAGCAGCCATCTGGGGGAGGGACCGGTCTAATTGGGGGGGGTTGTTTTGCATCTTTTTTTATTTGGGTGGTATTTTCTGAGATATGAATTGCTTAGTGTTGGGGGGGTCCACCCGGACCGGACTAATAGGGGGGGGATTACTAATACACTGTCAACCTTAGTGTTTGTAACCCACCCTAACCAGCAGTAAACAATCCTGAGCCAGCCTTCCAGAACCTTTCCAAACCCACCCGAAACTAGTACTAAACGAACACTAAGATGTTTTTTTTCTTAGCCCTAGACCCACCCGAAACCCACACCAAACCGGCACTAAACTATCTCCAAACTCCCACTAAACCACCACCACCACCACCACCGCCACCACCACCACCACGACCCCGACCACCACCACCGCCCCACAACCATGTACTCCTGCATGGGGGCGGGGCTTCCAATTCCATAAATCGAAACCTAAACCCACCCTTTTCCAACCCTAACCAACCCCAAACAAACTTTGAACCAAACCACCCTGAATCAGCTTTAAGCCACCTCAAAATCAACCCTCGACAAAACCTAAGCAGCCCCGAAACCAACCCTGAGCTTTAGACCAGGACCCACACTAAACCCACCCTAACCAGCCCCTAACAACCCTAAACCAGCCCCAACAACCCTAAACCAATCCCAAACCCCCATCAAACCCAGCCAAAACCACAACTAAATCCACTCTAACGCACACCTATACCAACCCTAAACAAACCTGCCCAATCCCAACTCCAACTATCCCCACTGTGAACCAGGAGTAAACAATCCCCAATCAACCCTAACAACCCTAAGCAAACCCTAAGCAAAGCAAACCCTGTACCAACCCTAAACCACCCGAAACCCACCCTGAACGTACCCTAAACCCATACCACAAAAAACACTGCATCATTCCACAAACCCACCTAAACCTGACCCTATGCGCACCCTTTGCCGGCACTAAACCAACCCCCTAAACTAACCAAGGAAACCCAAGCCCCGCCCAAACCCACCCTAAACAATGGCTTCTTTGAAAAGGTGAACCCTCTGTGGCTTTTCTGGGTTGGGACCGCCCCGCCGAACCTAGGACAGAAAGGCCGCTCCAAACCTAGGAGAAAAAACACACTAAACTTGGTTCATTCCAACGGTTTCAGTTTGCGAAACACTTGGGGTTTGTGATTCTTTGAGGGAATTTTGCAAAGGGTGGTCTGGTTTTGCTTTCGATTCCCTGCAAGCACAACAAATCGTACCCCCAAACAAGTGGTGCAACCCCATTTACACGTGCGACCTGTGTGTGTGTGTGTGTGTGTGCGTGGTTTCCCAGAAGGACGGGGTTTGGATGTTCTCTAGAGATCCTTGGGTCAGGGAATGAGACTGGAATGACCCCGAGAAAAAGCATTTTATTGGTGGTTTCCTTAAAGGGAATCCGAAGTCTCCGAATTCCCACCCTGGATCATTCCCTGCTTGGCAGCAAGTTTAGTGAACTGCTCCAACCTGCTTTCCGAATCCTGTTTGCCTGTCACAATGGCAACTCCTCCAGTTTAAACAGCTGAGTTTTGAGGCGAGCCATGGACGTTGCTGGCAACCTTGGCCATTAATTACTCTCTTAGCTTGGAACCTGAAACCCACTCCTAGCGTTTTTTTGGCAGTTCTGAATTCGGGCTCCATAGCAGCTGTCAGGGGTGCACTCTGCATGGCAAGAAGTCAAGAAGCGAGATGACTCCCGCCATCTCCCCCTTTGCGTGGATTCGGGCCGTCCCGCAAGTTTCCCTTTGCTCTTGTGAGCTTGAGTGAATCCGAGCAGAACCTGCCAGCAGCCCTGGAGGCCCGATGTGGAATTCGTCATGTACCTGGACGATGACAGCTATCTTCACTTACCGCGGCTGCTTTCAGCACTGGAGGCGTGGTGAATACTCAGAAAAAGGCTTTGGTCGTTTGGGGTATGTACCCGCCTTTGGTGGTTTGAATCAGGCAACCAAAAGGAAACGCAAGCACAGGGAGGTGTCTGACACAAGGTACTGGTGGTCTGAACAATTCTGATTAAGCTCCATATGTCGCTTAAGATTACACACGTGCTGTTCCCACGAAGATTATATTAGTCAGAGAAAAATAAAGGGGGTGAAGGGTCAACGGGGCGAGGCTTCAGGGCAGACGAAGGCAGAAACCATGAAACAGCAGAAAACAGCCGTTGATTTTAGACAGACAAAAAGCAACAATCATATGGGTTTGTCACTGGGAGCTGGGGTTGCGATGGTTCCTCCTTCCACCCAAAGGATCGTTGTGAGCTTGTAGTTGGGCAGGATGTCTTCCTCCTTTTCTGTGTTGTCACAGCCGCTTTGCTTCAGTGTAGAGTGGAAATTTGTGCGCATTTTTTCAGTGCCCAAGGGGCTGGTTTGAGACACCGATGGTCCAAAACACCCATGCCCAAACAATGGCCCCAAACACCCATAGTCCCAAACACCCATAATCCCAACACAGTGGTCCAAGTTGGTCCCAAACACCCATGGTCCCAAACCCCAAACACCCATGGTCCCAGCCAACTGGTCCCCAACACCCGTCCCAAATCCCAAACGGTGGTCCCAAACAGCTGGTCCCGAACACCCATGGTCACAGTGAAGGGGGGTCGCGCTTCAATTTTATAGGGGGCTGTTTTTTCAAAACGAGTTGCAAGGTTCTGTCATGTTTTCTTGCCGGGCCGTGTCGAGGGGTTGTGCTGGGTTAAATTATTTTGTGAACAAACGGGATTGGTAAGACTCACAGCGCAGCAGGGTCATCCATCCCAAAACGGAGGACGTGTGTGCAGCGCTTGGGTGGGGTGCGTTTGAGCAGGTGCGCTTACCCGCAGAGAGCAGGCGAATTTTGGGCGGATGCGCGCGCAGTGCTGAGGGCGCGCTTGAGCAGGTGTGCAAAATTTGGCAAGCGCCCATAGTCCCAAACACCCGCAACACCCGCATGGTCCCAAACGGTGGTCAAACACCCATAATCCCAAACGATGGTCCCAAACCATGGTCCCAAACACGCATGGTCCAAATTGTGGGTCATAAACACGCATGATCCCAAACGGTGGTCCCAAACGGTTGGTCACGATGGCCAAACATGCATGGTCCCAAACCATGGTCCCAAACGGTATGGTCCAAACAGTGGTCCCAAACACCCATGGTCCCAAACACAAACAGCTGGTCCACACAGCTGGTCCCAAACGCAGGTCCCAAATTGTGGGTCCCAAACACTCATGGTCCCAAACGGTGGTCCCGGACACCCATGGTCCCAAACAACCATGGTCCCAAACCCAAACTGCTCAAACACCCGGTCCCAAATCCCAAACAGCTGGTTCCATGGTCCAGCCAAACAGCATGGTTCCAAACGGTGGTCCCAAACACCCAACCATGGTCCCAAACACGCATGCTCCCAAATTGTGGGGTCCCAAACACCCATGGTCCCAAACGGCAGTTCCAAACGAAACAAACCCAGGTACGATGGTCCCAAACGGTATGGTCCCAAACAACTGGTCCCGAACACCCATGGTCCCAAACGCCCGGCCCCAAACAGTAGCCCATGGTCCCAAACTGTGGAAACACATGGTCCCAAACACCCATGGTGGGTCCCAAACAGCTGGTCATGCCAAAACAGCTGGTCCCAAACGCATGGTCCCAAATTGGTCCCAAAACAGCTGGTTCCATGTCCCAAACCATGGTCCCAAACACGCATAGTCCCAAATTGTGGGTCCCAAACACCCAGGTCCCCGTGGTCCCAAACAGTGGTTCCCAAACAGCTGGTCCCACGCAGCTCCCAAACATGTATGGTGGTGGGTCCCAAGCACCCAGTGGTCCTGGACACATTTTCTTAAACGCCCGGCCCCAAACGGTGGGCCCCAAACACCCGCATGGTCCCAAACGATGGCCCCAAATTATGGTCCCAAACACGCATGGTCCCAAATTGTGGGGTCCCAAACATACATGGTCCCAAACGGTGATCCTAAACGAAACAAACACCCATGGTTCTGAAGGTGGTCCCAAACATGCATGGTCCCAAACGATGGTCCCAAACGGTATGGTCCCAAACAGCTGGTCCCAAACACCCATGCTCCCAAACCATGGTCCCAAACACGCATGGTCCCAAATTGTGGGTCCCAAACAGCCCATGGTCCCAAACAGAAACGGTGGGTCCCAAACACCCATGGTCCCAAACGATGGTCCCAAACAGGTAGTCCCAAACATGCATGGTCCCAAACGATGGTCCCAAACGATGGTCTCAAACAGCTCGTCCCAGACACGGTCCCAAACGCCCGGCCCCAAACGATGTGTCCCAAACACCCAGGTCCCACGATGGTCCCAAACCATGGTCCCAAACACGCGTCGTCCCAAAGGTCCGAAATTGTGGTCCCAAACACCCATGCAAACGATGGTCCCAAACATGGTCCCAAACGATGGTCCCACGGTATGGTCCCGAACAGTCATGGTCCCAAACAACAGCTGGTCCCATGGCCCACACAGCTGGTCCCAAACACGTTTAGTTGTGCGTCCCAAGCACCCGTCCCAAACAGTGGTCCCCAAACACCCGGCCATAATCCCAAACGAGCATCAAGGTCCCAAACAGCTGGTCCCAGACACCCATGGTCCCAAACGCCCGGCCCCAAACGGTGGGTGGGGCCCAAACACCCAGGTCCCAAACGATGGTCCCAACCATGGTCCCAACATGATCCCAAATTGTGGGTCCCAAACCCTTAATCCCAAACGCTCCTCCAAACGGCGGGTCCAAAACACCCATGCTCCCAAATGATGGTCCCCAAACCATGGTCCCAAACGATGGAAACGGTATGGTCCGAAACAGTTCCCAAACACCCAGGTCCCAAACAGGCTGGTCCCACGCAGCTGGTCATGGTGGGTCCCAAGCCAAACAGTGGTCCCGGCCCATGGTCCCAAACAACAGCTGGTTTCATGGTCGGTCCCAAACAGCTGACCCATGGTCCCAAACCAGCCCCTAATTTGGGGCACCGGGGTTTCGCATTAACGGGGCGAGGCGACAGGGATTAACGGGGCGAGGCCCCCAAAACTCCTCACAAGCCAAACCCACCCACAACCCCCCAAAAACCCCCAGAACCCCCGAGAACCCACCAGCCCAGCGCGTCCCAAACAACCATGGTCCCAAACAGTTGCACGCAATGGTCCCAAACAACCATGGTCCCAAACAGTTGCACGCAATGGTCCTGGTCCCAAACTGTCGTCGCAAACACCCATGGTCCAAACTGGTCCCAAACACATCCCAAACACCCATGGTCCCAAACGGTGGGTCCCAAACGGTGAGCTGGTCCCAAACACCATGGTGCCAAAACGGTGGTCCCAAACAGCTGATCCCAAATGCATGGTCCCGGCTTGTGGGTCCCAAACACCCGATGGTCCCAAACACCCAACGATGGTCCCATGGTCTCAAATTGTGGTCCCAAACACCCATGGCCCCAAACGGTGGTTCCAAACGAAACAAACACCCATGCATGGTCCCAAACGGCACTCCCAAACAATGGTCTCCCAAACGGTATGGTCCCAAACAGCTGGTCGGTCCCAAACTACTGATCCCAAAGAGCCATATGGTGGTGGGTCCCAACGATGGTCCCAGACACCCATGGTGGGCCCCAAACACCCATGGTCCAAACACCAAAAAACGGTGGTCCCAAACACCCATGGTCCCAAACGATGCATGGTCCCAAAGTGTGGGTCCCAAACACCCATGGTCCCAAACGGTGGTCCCAAACGATGGTGGTCCCAAACATGTCGATGGTCCCAAACGGTATCCCGAACACCCATGGTCCCAAACGGTCCCAAACGCAAACGGTCCCAAACAATGGTCCCAAACCATGGTCCCAAAGCATGGTCCCAAATTGTGGGTCCCATGGTCCCAAGCGGTGGCCCCCAAACAGGTCCCAAACACGTATGGTGGTGCGTTCCAAGCACCATGTTCCCAAACAGTGGTCCCGGATACATGGTCCCAAACGCCCGGCCCCAAACGGTGGGCCCCCAAACGCCCTTCGTCCCCCCCAACACCCGCATGGTCCACAAACAATGGATGGCCCGGGGTCCCAAACACCCATGGTCCCAAACGGTAGTCCCAAACGAAACAAACACCTATCGTCCCAAAGGTGGCAAACAGTATGGTCCCAAACAGCTGGTCCCGAACACCCATGGTCCCAAACACCCATGCTCCCAAATTGTGGGTCCCAAACAGCCCAACCAAACGGAAACGGTGGGTCCCAAAAACCATGGTCCCAAACGATGTCCCAAACAGTGGTCCCGGACACCCATGCTCCCAAACAACAGCTGGTCCCATGGTCCACAGGATGGTCCCAAACAGCTGGTCCCAAACACTCATTGGTCCTTGAACAGTAGTCCCAAACAGCCATTATCCCAAACAGCTGGTCCCACGCAGCTGGTCCGGGACCTGGGTGTTTGGGACCCACCGTTTGGGGCCGGGCGTTTGGGACCATGGGTGTCTGGGACCAGCTGTTTGGGACCATGGGGGTTCGGGACCAGCTGTTTAGGACCATACCGTTTGGGAGACCATTGTTTGGGAGTGCTGTTTGGGACCATGCATGGGTGTTTGTTTCGTTTGGGACCAGCGTTTGGGACCATGAATGTTTGGGACCAACAATTTGGGACCATGCGTGTTTGGGACCATGGTTTGGGATTATGGGTGTTTGCGGCCCATGGTCCCAAACACGCATGATCCTAAATTGTGGGTCCCAAACACCCATGGTCCCAAACGCTGGTCCCAAACGAAACGGTCCCAAACATGGTCCCAAACGATGGTCCCAAACAGTATGGTCCCAAACAGTGGTCCCAAATGGGTCCCTGGTCCGAAACAGTGGTCCCGGACATTCATGGTCCCAAGCAACAGCTGGTTTCATTGGTCGGTCCAAACAGACGCAACAGGAATTGACGGGGCGAGGCCCCCAGAACCCCCCACTCAGAACCATGGTCTGAAACAGTTGCACACGGTCCCAAACAGCAGCTGGGCCCAAACGGTCGGTACAGTGTTCCCAAACACGCGTGGTTGTCCCAAACATTCATGGTCCCAAACGATGGTCCAAACGGTGCCATGGTCCCACACGCTGGTCCCAAACATCCATGGTCCCAAACAGCTGGTCCCACACAGCTATGGTCCCAAATTGTGGGAAACACCCAAAAATGGTGGTCCCAAACCCCATAGCCCCAAACGGTCCCAAACAGCTGGCTGGTCCCAATCACCCAGGATCAAGTCACGTTGCCAACACCTATGATCCCAAACATGGTCCCAAACCAAACACCCATCAAACAGCTGGTCCCAGACACGCACCCATGATCCATGGTCCCAAACAGCTGGTCCCAAACGGTAAACGCCCGGGGTCGCGGTGCCGAGCAGGCACCTACAAGGCGCTGAGCAGGCGCGGTGCCAAGCAGGCCCCTTTTCCACCTGTCTTTTCTTGTCGTCCCAAACAGGCGGGTTGGTCAGTGGTCCCAAACACCCATGATCCAAACGCCACCCATCGCCATGGTCCAAACGGTGGCCCAAACTGGGGTCCCATAATCAGGCCCAAACACCCATGGTCCCAACGGTGGTCCAAAACCCCAAATGGTGGGTTTCAAGCGTGGGTCCCAAACAGCTCCCAAACACCCATGGTCCCAAACGCCTACCCAAACACATGGTCCCAAATTGTGGATCCCAAACACCCATCATCCCAACGGTGGTCCCAAACAGTGGGTTACGGTCCCAAACAGCTGGTCCGAAACGCTCATGAGCCGCAATGGTCCCATGGTCCCAAACGCCCATGTCCTGGGTCCAATGGTGGTCCCAAACAGTGTTCCATGGTCGAAACGATGGTCCCAGACGGTGGTCCCAAACGATGGTCCCAAACCATGGTCCCAAACACCCATGCTCCCAAATGCCCATGGCCCTCAAACTGTGGGCCCCAAACACCCATGGTCCCAAACAGCTGGTCCCAAACACCCACCCAAATTGTGGGTCCCAGTACGCACTGTCAAACGGTGGTCCCAAACGCTCGCGTGTGGTTTGAAACGGTGGTACCAAACACTCATGGTCCCAAGCGCTGCTCCCAAAAAGGCTGTCGGTGGTCCCAAATATTCATGGTCCTAAACAGTGGTCGCAAAACCCATGACCCACACACTTGGTCCCAAACACCCATGGTCCCAAACAAGCCCCCATGGTCCCAAACAGCTGGCCCGAACACCTATGGCTCTGGCCCCAAACACCCATGGTCCCAGAAACGTGTTGCCTTTCTACACTAAACGTGCCCTCATGAATGCAGCAATAAATGGCTTGACCGCTTTGTGCGCAGCACAGCAACCAAACACAAGCAAGCAAGCTAGCCAGCAAGCCCTGGAGACAATTACCTTCAGCGCCGGAAGGAAAGAAAGTGCTTTTCCGGGGAAACACGCGTGTTTGCGGTGTTTTCTTGTCGTTTTCGTCCTCGGGCCTCACCCCATTTGCCGCTCACCCCATTAATTTCCCTCTAAATTAGGGTAATTATCCAGGAAGTCCGGTCAGTCGTCCGTCACCATCCTACCTGCACATGAGAATTTCATAGCTATGGTTTGTATGATTCACAAAGCAAGGGCTCTTGATTCATTTGTCTGAAGGGCGACATCCACGGCAGAGGTCAGAGCATAGATACGCACACCTGGGTTTCAAGTTGGCCCCCCATACAAGTTTTGAAGGTTGGTGGGTATCGCTTGTAGGTATCCCCCGCTTGCGACAAGTGCTTTGGACACTATCGCCTTGCACAGCTCACCTTGAGCATTGGTACAAACATTCCAAGTAATCAGCGTGTGTGAAGAGAGCAACGGTGAGCATTGTCATCATTGCGGTTTGCACTAGCTAGTGCCCAGCTGTCAGACGGCTGTTGACAGTTGCCTCCCCATGCACTGATGTTTGTGGAGCAGTTCACGCGTTAAAGAGCAGATACGTACTCATTGAATTGGTTCCACTGGCACCTGCAAAGGCTGCAGTCTGCGTGGCATTCAGCGTACACACATACATGCAGATAGATCGACTTGCCCGAATATATGACTTGGGTTGTTGCGGTTCTCCATACCTGCATGCTATACGGGTGATGCTTCTCCCGCTGCATACAACGACACTTTGTGGCGACTGAAAAGCCCAACAACGCAGGCGCACAATACGCCCTCCCTGGCCATGGGCTACGTTATGGAAACGGAGTTGGACATGCTGGACACCCACATTTGCGTGGTGTGCCCCACAAATTGTGCCAAGGCGAAACAATATGGGGATGTTGTTCTTTAAGGGTCCCCTTGTTGAGACACACCCCATATGCTGTGATGTTCTATGCTTGTCATCCCTGGGATGAAGTGTGCTTTTGTTTGCGTGCCTCGCTTTCTGTTTGTCTTCTTGTCTCTTTTTTCTCTCTGGCTGTGCATCCCAGTGTCTTTCAGTCTTTCGCTCATGCAGCCTTTATCTCGCTGTCTCTTTGTTCCTTTGTCTCTTTGTTTGTCTCGGTGTCGGTGTCTGTTTCTCGGATTTCTTGTATGTTTGCTTGCCTGCTTGCCCGGTTTCGTGCTTGTCTGCTGGCCTGCTTGCCTGCCTGCGTGCTTGCTTGCTTGCCTTCCTGCCTGCCTGGTTTCGCGCTTACCTGCTGGCCTGCTGGCCTGCTGGCCTGCTTGCCTGCCTGCGTGCTTGCTTGCTTGCCTGCCTGCCTGCCTGCCTGGTTTCGTGCTTGCCTGCTGGCCTGCTTGCCTGCCTGCCTGCTTGCTTGCCTGCTTGCCTGCCTGCCTGCCTGCTTGTTTGGTTGCTTGCTCGCTTGCTTGCTTGCTTGCTTCTTTGCTTGTGCGTGCTGTGTAAGTGGTGTGTGTGTGTGTGTTTGTATGTGCATGTGTGTGTGTGTGTTTGCATGTGTGTGTGTGAGTGTGTCAGAGTGTCAGGGGTGTAAGGGGTGTGAGGGCTGCCGGTGTGTCAGTGTGTCAGAGTGATTGCAAGCTGTGGGAGATGCTGATTTGGACGCAAACCTTCTGATGTCTGAATCGTTCTTTGAGAACTTGCTGCAAATGGCAATGTGGATCCGAGACAAGTGTTCCCGCAAAGGATGCTCTACAAAGAATTGGTTTTGGGCCCGGTTCAATGTTCATAGCTGTCGGACTGAATGTTTTGTTTGTCGGTTCAATGCGTTTCACTGTATGTCCCGGTTCAATGTTCCTATCTATCGGCCTGACTATTTTTTGGTTGGTTGAATGTGCTTTATGCTGCAATGTGCCAGTGACGGTTTGAGGCCAGAGGTGCCAAGAGGATGCCTTCCTGCAGCAGTTCTGCGGGCGTTTCCCGGCGATGAGCCTTGGGGGCTGCGCCTTCCTGGTCCACCAGTGCAAGCTCTTCGGCCAGGACGAGGCTGATGCGTCTCTGGAGGCCAGACGCGACGCGACGGGGCGCTTGTGGCCATTGAGTTGCAACCTGAGAGGTGGTTGGATTTGCATCCCCAAATGATGTCCACAGGATCCCCAATCAAAACTCACACCCAAGGGCACTGCCAGGAGAAATTTGGCACCTCTTGGGCCTTCTCAGAGATCACAAGCCTTTTTCTAGAATCCTGCAAGTTGTTGATGCGTCCTTCTCGAAGTCGAATTTCAATACTCCAAAGATCTCCAAAGCCTTTCAAGTCTTTTAGATTTAAAGGGGCGTGATAATTGACCGTCCCACTCCTGCCACACAAAAGGAAGGGGGAATAAGCTTTTGTCCTCAAGGATCACCACACAAGGATGAAAGATTGGTTTGGTTGCCTTCAGATCTCTGGGTCTTTGGAGCAACCCTGTGGGGAAATCTGAGCCTTGACGCGGCGCTAAGCGACCTCCAAAACAAGCATCTCGCTTGAAGACTCTATCAGTTGCTCAAATTCTCAGCGTTGGCACAGAGTATGTGCCGTCGCTTTGGAGTTCAGAAGCATGACTCGGTGTTGAATTTGTGCAGCATGTGTAGGAGCAGCCTGCCATGCCGGGAAGTTTTCGGTTGGGAGCCAGTCTTAGCAGAGACCGGCCGGGCCTAGGAATTCCGCTCTCAGGTTTCCATTTCAGTTCCCCGGCGAAAAGAAACCATGGGTGTACCCCTTGTGATTTGGGAGGCGCAAATGCAGCCTGTGCTCACAGCGTGTCTCAGACCTGGCCAGGCTTGCGTGGAGAAGGCGCCGCTTGGACGGCAAAGAGGATCACGTTCGGCAAACACAGCCTTGAGACACCAGCTGCTAATGGTAGCGAAGGTTGTCTTGGACACTTCCGCACGAGAAAAGAGACAAGAAGCAGTGCTGACACCCTGCAGCCAATTCAAGCATGATCTGCGCGTCCTTTGTTCTGATGCAGACCAGCTCGCATTGTATTGTAGCGTGGCAGCTTGGCGTTTCCTTTGCTTTTCTGAATTTCTCTGAATGGTAGATCTTGTCAGGGGAGGCGAGAACGTGTCCAACCCGTTGAATCACGAGCTTGGTAAACGCCAGACGAAGCTTTCAGTAGCTTTTCCGATGGTACTATATATGTTGGTATTGTTGATTTTAGCCCTACAGTATGGCAGGCATAGAGCAGCCATGGAAGGTCTGGTTGCGCTTGTTGGCACTGAGACCTTTTCGGTTTGATGCCCACGGCCTCGGCCTTTGCTGCTGATCTAGTGGTCTATGGTGAAAATCTTTGAACTGAGTACGGCCGCGGTGGTGATTTCAAGCCTAGCCATTCGCTATGAGGCAGCGTGACACTTTCCGCGTGTCCCACTACTTCGGCTCCCGCGGAGCACCACGGTGGTTCCTGGGTATGGGCTGGGCCGCTCATCAGAAATCAAGTCGAAGACCAGATCGGATTGGTTGACCAATGTCGAAGCGGCCAGCCGACAAATTTGGGAACACAGCAATGATATTCACGAACGCGTAGAAAGGCGTCTGGGGTCAGCATGTGTTCGCAAGATGCATTGCTGCGTCCGCAGGCGTTCGCAAGTGTTGACAAGCCTCCGCAAGCAGTCGCCAGCGTTCGCAGGTGGCAAAGGTTGCCGTGTTTCAGAAGTGTTTGCGTCGCCGCGCCATTGTGATTTGCGTCTCGGGGGTGGTCGTTTTGATGTGTCTTTCTTTGTGGCAGGCGCGGGCAAGCGGTTGCGCACGTGTCATATTTGTTGGCCCTGGCCTTGGCGGAAAGTTTGTCAAAATTGGCCGAACTCATTCTGGGCCCGCAGGCTTTTTTGCCACGAGCTGTTTTGCGAGGGGGGCAGGGCTCACGGGAATTGATCTGACTGCTTGTTGAAAACGGGGGGGGGGGTGTAGCAAGGAGAAGGGTAACGCTCAAAAGCACAATCCTTTTTGTGTTCGCCTCTCATCATCCATCGGAGCCATGCACGTCAAGACGGCTGTTCTCCGTGAGAAGGAGCGGGGTTAAAGGACACACGTTTCCAAAGTCTGTGTGGCTCGTTGAAAAGAGGCCCCTAGTAAAGTGAGAAGGACTTCGAAAAGGATTTGGCAAGGGGAGAAAGGCTTTGAAAAGGACCCCTGGATAAACAGACAGGAGGGATTGGTAGGTAGCTTGACAGACAGCTGGATGGTGATCGAACGTTGCTAAATGGCAAGCAAGGGCCCTACATGTATACATGGCTACATAGACATATAGATTGATAGACCAGAGATAGGTAGACCTATGGAGAGAAATATAGGTCCATAGACAGATAGATAAGTAGATCGATGGGGCAGGAACAAGTACCAGGGATATGCAGATAGTTCTATTCAGATTGTTTTGTAGATAGGTAGATGGCTTGGCAAACGGATAGCTCGCAGGCAGGAAGGCGGATTAGACCAGATAAGATAAATAGATAAGCTAGGTTTGACTAGGCTTAGATGGTAGACAGATGGACGGATTCATAAATTAGATTAGGAAAGATGGATAGATAGATTGGATAGATCAGCTTAGGTTAGGGTTAGATTGGATAGATACATCGATCGATGGAATTAGGAGATTGGTAGATCAGGCGATGAGAGCAGGAAGAGACAGATCGATAGCTAGGTATGTAGGTAAGTCGTGAAGTAGGTGGATTTGTAGATAGAGAGAGATAGACAGATTGATAGATGAAGATGAGAAAGACCGAACAGAAAGATAGGGTAGATAGACAGAGCCAGTGCTGCTCCAGCAAACGGTTTCGGGGCGCTTTCTCGTATACGCTGGTGGAGACCTTACGGTCACCGCGCAGCCACGCTGGAGCTGAAAGGTTGAGAGCTCTGAGCTGGGCCGAAAAGGAGGTTTGCAACTGGCCGTGGTCCTTTGGTTTTCCTAAAACCTCTGTCAAGTCACCCCTATGGGCAGGGCAAATGATTGCAACCTCTGTCGGTTGCAAACCCAAGTAAGTTGTGTCTTTTTTTAGGGGGACCTCCAATCAGAATGGTTTTCCTCTTCGTTTCCCTTGAGACCAACCCTAAAAAAGGGTCCAGCAAAGAAAACAGAAACAGTTCTTCATCTCTGGGTAGCGCTCGTATTGAGGTCTTCGGGCGACGCATTGTGGACTTCTTGGCACGAAACGTTGGAGACCTGAAGAAGAACGGCGCCTGGGTTTGCATGTTTGGGGTCTTTTTGCTTGCTTGTATGTTTGATTTGGTGATTTGTTCCTTGTGGGTTGGTTTAATGCTTTGCTTGCCTGCCTGCCTGCCTGCTTGTTTGTTTGTTTGTTTGTTTGTTCGTTTGTTTCGCATTTCTTTTGTCCTGTCTGGTTTTGTGTGTGTTTGTCAGTTGGCGGGTTGGTGTGCGCGGTTGTTTGTCGAATGGTGTGTGGGTGTTTGTGTGTGTGTGTGTGTGTGTTGGTGTCCGTGTTTGTTTAGTCGGTTTGTTTTTTTTGTTTGTGTCTTTGTTGTAGTGATTATTTGATTACTGCATCTTTGTGTCTTTGTTTCTGTTGTTTATTCATTGTTGTGGTTGTTTTTGTTTCTGCTTCCGTAGTTGGTTATCTTTGTGATTTGTTGTTTGTTGTCTGTGCGTGCGTGTGTTTTGAAATATGTTTGGTTTGCTCGTGGTTTAAACGTTTGTTTGTTTTTCTGGCTATGTGTCTGTTTGTTTTGTTCGGTTTGGTTTGGTTTGCTTGTTTGTTTGTTGGTTAGTCGGTCAGTTGGCTGCTTGGTTGCTTGGTTGGTAGGTTGCTTGGTTGGCCGTCGATCGATCTTTTGTTGCGCCTCTGTGTTTGTTTGCAGCTGTGTTTTTGTGCTTCATTGTTTGGTGAGCTTCATCTATAATTAGAAGTGTTGAACAGGGAGGTGTGGTCAAGCAACCCCAGTCGCAGAGAGGATTTGCCCTGGAGTTTGCTTGAAAGGTGTGAGAGGATCACGATATATAAATTGCTGGCCCCTGAGTTTGCCCCATGACCTGGCTGCTGGGGTTGAATACTGTTGGACCTCTGGAAAAATTAGCAAAGGGGGAAACGGAAACCAGACATTTGCGCATTTTGAAGGTCCTCATTTTGGACGCATGGGCATATGTGATGCCATTTGGGGACTTGAGGTTGTTTTTGTCCCCCACTATCCTTTCATGCACAGATTTGCTGTTCCACAGCTTCATGTTGTGGAGAAGATGTCAAGGGCGGATGCTTCACGTGCTGCTTACAGCAAGTGTACGATTCACCATTCAGGGCGCTCAGGCAATTGATTCATTAAGGCGTCCTGAATGGCATTGCCCGGAGAGCAATCATCATGAGCACCCCCACGACAGGGGAACTTTGCAAGGAATCTGTCAGTGTTCGGCTTTCAGCTGCTCTAATGCCACAGCCAGCCTAGGCGAGGCCCCTTGTTTGAAGCTTCTGAATTCGAACTCGGTTTTGGCGCAATCAAAGGCTAGATGGGTAAAGCATGAGCTCCTTCAGAGTTGCCACGGTTGCATAGGTTTGAAACCCCGAAACCCTTGTAGGTCAACACCATTGATTTAAAACCGTCGTTCCTTGCCCGGCTAGAGATTTGGCGCAGGCGCCGCAGACGTTCAGCTGGGATTTTGGCTGGCGCCCTTGGAAGGCATCGAGTGGGTGGATATGAAGGACGGCCAGTTCCACGACTATCCCATGCCAGGCACTTGCTTCTTGCGGCAAGCGCGTGCAGAACGCAGCTTACGTAGGGCCGAGGCGGAGTGTTCCAGGGTGTTCTGGAAAAGAAAGGAACACTGTTTGTGTGTTCAATCGCACGGAGACGAACATCTTGTGTGAGTCGGGCATCAACGTCGGATGCAGAGCTTGCCCATGTTTGAACTAGCAGAACGAACGGCATCGCCTCAGCTTTAGGCATCCAGTCTTGATGAATGCCAACGTCGAAAGAAACAGAGCAGGAAGCCTACGCCTGTCCCAAATCTTCCGAAGGAGCCCTTGAGGAATCCTAAGCTTTTCCAGGGCATTGCAACTTGCGCACCACCTTGGACACAAATGTGGGCACCCTCTTTGAAGAGTTGAAGCAGGAAAGCCTGGAGCTTCAGCGTGTTGCCGTATTAAAACCCGGAGTTTGGATTTCACAGTGGTTTCCAGTGATTCCCCTCACCAGTGAGACAATCAACTGAAGCGGCCAAGTGAGTGGCGACTTTTCCAGCCACTCACTTGACTAGTAACGAACTTTTTGGTTCCCCCTTCGGTGACTTGACCATCTTGGAAACAATTGGCCGAATCAGGGTTTGCCTTTTGACCCGTCATGGGACACTGAAGCCTCTAAGTGGTTTCTGCAAGTTCCGAACTTGACTTCACTTATGACTCTATGACCTTTTCCAAGCATAGCGGGTACCTGTCATTTTCTCAAGACAGGAAGTTCCTGTGATTTCTTCCAAAATCTTACAGCAATAGCATGGCGAGGCAGCACCTTCAGCAATGGCTGCACTGAGAGAAGCATCCTGGTGCATCGGATGAACGAGGAGCAGTGGGTTCGGTTCCACCACGGGCGGTCTCCGAAATCGGTTTCCCATTGAACATACAAAGACCTCAGAAGGGGCAAACTCATGTTTCTCCATTGAAAGTTACTTGACTAGGCCACTGAGCCAGGGCTTTCCTCTTGTGGATTGGACGATGGATTTGCGCATTGTGGTTTGCTCATTTTGAGTGGTGTTCTCATGATTACCCGGACGGAAGCAGGGCTTGGTTTGGGGGCTTACCACCAGCTTGCGTTATTCTGCTTTGGCTGATTTTAGATTGTGGTTGTTCGGGATTTCTTTACGAAACACGACTATGAATCGGCATGCTTGCAATACATCATACTTCTTGCTGGCCCTTCTGTTGGTGCTGGCACTTGGGGCAACGACCTTCTGTGTGTAACCATTCTTTGTGTTGCTCCTCCAATTGCGTGCGGCTTTCCAATGTGCCATGTGGGTCAAGTGGCTGTCGAAAGTCTAGATGGGTGTGTTTCTGAATGCTACCCTTTCAGCTGAACGAAAGGACTCATGAGACACGCTTTCCAAGAGCCGCCGAAGCTGAAGCCGAGACCATGCGACCTGCGACATAGTCCGACTGGAGTGCGGCTGTAGCTGTCGGGCGTCGGGTTTTCAAGGCGGTTCAGCATGCTGGTTGGAAGGCCCTGCATGGCCGGCTCACCGGCGATCGGAACATGCCGGAAGCGTAAAGTTCAGCCGTTTGGGATAGTTTGGCTTTGGCTGTAGAGAGAAGTGCAGAGAAAGCCCATGTCGACTTTTCAGCAGGAAAGTGTTTTGTGCTAGCACTATCTGCTTGAAACCTGAGGGGGAATACGAACACGTTTGTCTCAATTTGCAGCCCTGTCAGGAGCGCTGGAAGGACTTTGACCCTGGCACCTGCGAGTTGAGATGTCCACTGAGGGCAGGGAAGTGACCTCACGACTGTCATCTCCGAGGATTCTGCCATCTGTCCCCCGCAGCTCGGCGCGACGATCAAGGGACCATAGCCCGTGGCCGGCTGGCAAGCCCGTGCTCGAGGGGCACGAGGTCGAGACGTTGCACACACGCCGCCCGCGCCCACACAGCTCTGCGGACAGGGCAGCGTAGAGTAAGAGGGATGCCGAGCCGCGCGGAAATGAGCTTGCCGGAGTCTCCACAAGCCTTTGAATGGCGTCATGAGCCCTAAATTGTTGCTTGTGGATGAGACACAGTGGCTTCTGTTTCTTTAGTATAGCAGGTAGTTCTGTATGGGGACCGACCAGCATATTGTTGTTGCTAAATTGCAAGCTGTGGAGCAGAACCGAGGTGTATCGTGTTCCACGCCAAAAGTATTGCCACCTCAATTTGAGTGAACTATTTGGACAAGTGTTTGGCTATCAGGTGACGTTTCAGATTCTCCCAGAAGGATATGTGTCAACATAGGGGGAAACCTAAAAAGTGGGTGATGTTCGCAAAGGGTACCCTCGCAAGGACACGCCCAGATACCGCTTGGCAGCTTGGACGCTTCTCCGGCGCAGGTGGGTGGTCACCTGGACGAGCAGCGCCCACAGCAAGGATTGTGATGGTTTCTGAGCGGCATCCTCTCAGAGTCTCAACTGGAACTGGTGCGACATGAATCGACGTTGTCCACAGACCGTGTTCAGCTCCCAGGGTTGCAAGGCGATGCCGGGTGAATCTCTTGTGCTTCTTTCAGCTTTGCTGAATGGCCAGCATGAAATGACTCTTGGTTGGTTGGGCAATTTTGTAGCCAAGTGGCCTAAAATGTTCTTGTGGCCCCCATCTGACAACAGACCCAAATTTGATGGCCCTCGAATATCATACATTGACCCATGGTGAGTCCAGGCATTTGGGGAAATAGGCATCAAGCCTGCGGGTGAGGTTTCTCATATCAGCTCAAATCTTTGGGACTGCCTTTGTCAGCAGTAAAAGATCATTGTTGGCATGAGGAATGGACCACATTCCCACCAGTCCAATGCCTTCAGAGAGATACCTCCTTGCAACTCAGAGGAAAATATTTCAAATGCTAGAGAGCATCGGGCTTCCCACCCATGTTCCTTCCATTTCGCAACATTGACCGCCAAACCACTACAGGGCAAAAAGGAGACTGCTGCCGCTGCCCTATCCTTTCTTCACCCATTTGCCAGATGCTTTCATGCCATCCCCCCCACCCCCCGCGTTCTCATAGCCTCCGACACATCTTCAGCCTGGGACTCTTCGAAACATCCACATCCCCTCCAGTTCCAAGCCACAGCCTCTGGCTTCCTCAGGCGACGCCGGGGCAAGGTGAAGTCGCTGGCGCAGCAGCGGGGACAAGAGCTGCGGGAAGCCATTGCGCAGCGGGAGGCGCGTCCGGGCGGATGGACAACCCTCTCTGAAGTGGAGGAGGGCACCCGTTATCGAGGTACACTCAGCCAAGGTGAAGTATCCGAGGATTGCCTTGAAACACGAAGCCATCAACAACAACGTGGGGGTGATGTGACAAGTGCAAGATTGAACAACAGCAAGAGCCGTGCAGCTTGTGGTTGAACCATCAATGTTGAAAGCCTGACAAACAGTGCTGGCAGCTGGCATCGCTGTCAACTCGGAGCTGTCAACATGGACGCCCTTTCTAACTGGGAGTCAACCCTTAAACTAGACGCTCGCCTCGTAAGCCACCCCCTTTAGAGAGTGTCAAGTGCAAATCTGATGGCTCTGCCTCCTAGAGTCAAGCATTAAGAAACTTCTGCAATCATGGGTTTGGGTAGACACAAACCCAGAAACATCCACGGTACACCACATTTCCTATGTGGCAACTGTGGCATGCATTTTCTGCCCAAATTGCTAGCTTCCCGATGCAGCGTGGCGTGAACACTGTGTCGGAGTGATTTGTTGGAGCTTTTACTTGGGGTCCCCAAACGCCGGTTCCGATCGCGATTGGCCTCAAGGCCTAAGGCGCATCTTCCCTTGAGAAAAAGGACCATGTAACCCTAACTTGCAAGCTGCTGTTTGGTTCTCAGGGAATGAGGGAATGACCCCAACCATCCCTATGGCTTCCTTTAGGGGAATCCCCTTCCGGTTCATTCCCTAGGTCATTTCCCGGGCACCAGCAAGTTCCGAGGCCCAAAAGTCGTGGCCTTTTTGTTGCCACGTCCTTTGGGCAAGTTGGAGCTTGTAAGCCAAACTCCGTGCCTCGCGAGAGGCAATGTATATTCTGAGAGAATGATTGGTAAAGAGATTGCAGTGCAGAGCTGGCCAGGGTCCAACAAATCATGAAGCAGGCTGCTGATTCGTTTTGATAGTGCAGGATCTTACCATGATTGTCATCAGTTTACCACGGCTGGTGCTGATTTTTAGGAATATATCCCCAAATGGTTGGCCCATGAGCCAAAGAGTATGCAGTCCCTGCTGTGGATGGACATGATGGACGAACTCCTGCACCACCTGAGAAATTCTGGAATGATGATTCTCCTGTAAATACCAACAAATGGTTTCCCACGGTGTCAAAGTGGTGCGAAATGGCGTTCGTCCATCCCCAGTAGCTCTTGCAGCCACGTCCTCTCCTATTCGGCATCCGACGTATGCCAGGCACGGCTGAAGGGCTGCAGGAGGCAGCGCTTCTTGTTGGGCTTTCTGAAGAAGCGCCACGCTGCCGCTTGGGGCCCTGGCGGCCCTGGGGGCCCTGGAGACCCTGGGGGCCCGGCATTTGACATGCGGCCATGGTGTGTGCCATGGTGCGGTGGCTGGTGGCTTGTTGTGGAGGGTGCGGGTCATCACATGAGCGACTAACTTTATTTACGTTAATGGAAACATGCAAGGGGCTGGAACTATTTTTGGGGAAATGTGCATATTTAGCCGCAGAACGAGTTGGGGAACACCCCGAAAACGAGATAGGGCAAACAAGCATGATAACATGGATTAGGATAGCATTTTGGCAAGTGCAGCCTGGCAGAGCGTCTTGGGTTCAAGGTTGTTAGAGCGTCCAAGTGAGTATTGGCCCAGTTCCTCCTCTCAAGTATTACTTTTCAATAAATTGTGTAGCAGCAGTTTGCTTAGCGAAAGGTTGTGCGGCAACAACGAAGGAGACAATGGAGGCGGCAAGCTAACCAAAGCTCGTTTACTTCTTTAAGCTCCTCTTCTTCAAGCTCCACAGAAAGTTGAGCCAGATAAAACGAGCGCGGTGTTGGAAAACGAGTCAGGAACACCCGTCCATTATGCCATTTATCAAATAAAAGCCGTTGCTCACATGGATAGGGATTAGGGTTTTGAGCGAGTTTCAGGGTGCAAGGGACCTGTGATGATCATGGTTGTGTCAGCTTTGTGCTGTCATATCCAGTACAGTTTGTGTAAGCGGTTTTTGATGCTTGGTGAGTTGTATTCCGCATCCAATGTTGCATGAGGAAATCTACCAGTTGGGTACCGTATTGACGGAATCACCAGTCATGTGTCCTTTTGTTTTTTTACTTGGCGGCTTTCCATGTGGCAGGGCAAGTCAGCAACGAGAGAGCGCTTCCAAGGCCTACGCTCTTCGTGATTTCTGCACGCGCCTGGACGAGTGCACACCTTAGATTGGGCGGGTTGAGAAAGTCATTTCAGAAATGCGTGTGTCTATTTGAGCGAACCCCTTTGTGAAGGAAACTGCATGGCAAGCATCCCTTTTTTCAAGGGCTCCTGGAGGCAAACCATCGCAAACTGATGTTTCTTCTTGGGCCATGTGCATGTTGAAACTTGCACCGTCACCCCAAAAACAGTTCCCAACCACTTGGCATTCGATTGGTTGGTCCAATAGGTGCAGCGGTGACTCGGATCGGGTCCCCCAGTACTCTTTTTTTGGGGAGTTCCCCTACTAAAATAGACTACAGAAAAAAGGGTACCCTTATTGTAACCGCTGGCTATTGTTGATGGCTGGCTTTTTGTTGGCCTGAATGGTGTTCCCAGAATGGGGCGCCCCCAATCAACCAGAGGTGTTATGAGGTGGGCTGCCAGGACATGCCATGCAAAACGACGGACACTCCAGCGCCTCGATGCGCACAGTACAGCGCGTGTACGGCACGGGTTGTTGATGCAGGTCTAAGCTGTGTGTTTGCAACCTCATAATGTTTGGCAGTCTAAATCCTGACAACAACAGGATCCTGAAAAGGACCTCGCATGTAAGCAAAACAGAAGCAACATAGATGAACAAAACAGGATTGGTAAGCAAGACGTTTTTGGGGCACTTGCTCCATGGCCATCCTGCAGACCTGGATCCTATTTCTGCTGTTCCTCAAGCACATGGGACATGCAGTGTTTGGTCAAGGTGCCAGCTGAGAAAGCTTCTGCCAGGTTACTTCATACTTTTTTTGGCTTGAACCTGCGGCTTGAGCAAGCTGTGCTCTGAACTTCTATTGCTACTCTTTGAGCAGAGGGATGTGCGGCTCGTGTTCGACCTGCATGCCAGGTACTGCGCCAAAGTGGCAGCAGCACCAAAGTGGTGGGAGCAACAAGCCAAGGAGCCAAATGTAAGTCGAAATACCTGCTTCTCTTTCGGATCCTTTTAGGGGTCATTCGGTGGGTGTAGCGAACCGTGGCCCACAAATGATTTGAATGCCTCACTGCCACCAATGGACCTGTGACCAACATGGGCAAGTGCAGGCCAAAGGCGCAAATTACCAGAAGAACTTCTTGCGGCATAGTTTTGTTGTTTGATTTATTGTTAGTTGTTTGTTTTTTGTTCCCGTTCTGTCAGTTTTTAAGGGGGCTGCACAAAGCAGTCATTTGTTTTTTGCTCCGACGCTTAGGGTTGGAAAGAAACCCATAGCTTGTGTCGTGGTTCCTGTGCGCTTCGAGTTGTTCGACTCAAGTACTTCACGACTAGTGAGGTGCGCCACGGGCTTTGCGTACCGTGCGAAGACAAAATGATTGCTACCATTTGCTACCGACCAGATGGTGCGCAAACCGTGTTTGCCATTGCGTACACCTCACGGCACACACACACACACGCACAGGCAAACCAAAGCTGATTGTGAGAAACTTTAAGCGCCTTCCCTGTTTCATTTACCAGCCTGTTTTTTTTGCGCATTCACCTTGTTTTGAAATATTGGGGTCCATGGTGAAACCTGCAGACGACAGCGAATCTATTATATATCAGGTTTTGGAAATATATTGTAAACATTGCAGATTGGTCAGTACTGTTTGGCGAACCTGTGGATGGTTGGGAAATCCAAAACCAGAAATCAGGGTCGCCAGAATCTGCAATGCCGATCTCTGTGCAGATTTCGGCCTCGAGTTGAGCTTGAGGAGTCCAAGGAAGCGGTGCTCGCCTCGGCCCGGGTCTTTCTCTGCACCATCGCCTCCTCCAGCCGCCGGGGCCCAGTGTGGCCCCCCGAAAGGAGCGTTTTTTTGCCTCAAACGCTCCAGTGTTCCAAACACGGATGGAAGAAGTTGGTCAAGTTGTTGCCCTGCAAGTTGCCGCGCGAAAGGAAAGCACTGCGCGATAGGGATGCGAGGAATCACGTTCGCGAAAGGGGCTGCAAAAGGCCGATTTGAACGACAGCTCCGGGAAAGGGTTTCTCGGCCCAATGTGCTCCGCGTAAGGAACACTGTGGAGTGCGCAAGATTCGCGAAAGGTCGCGAAAGAAAGCGTTCGGCAATCGTGGAACTCAGGTTTACACCACCGCTCGGGTATAGTAGTTTAACTTGTTTTTTCCGATTGACGATGCAGCCGTTTTTCGGGCAGCTTTAGAATTGGAAGGACTAATAGGAGGAAACGCGCTGTGTGTGTGAGTGCCGTATGGCCTTCTCTCATGATGCCAACCTGAGCAGATGAATGCTTCTTGTTGAGGTTAGACATACAAAAATCACTGAACCACAAAGTACTAAAAAAGCGGTCAACGCCTCTCGTCGAGGGTAAATACTTGTAAGACTAATGTGGGCGTGTGTCAAGATTCGCCAAAGAGGTTGGGTTTGTGGCCAGATGCATGTCTTGATGGAACCCTGGCCAGCCCTCAGCGCTATGAGAGTGTGCTTTTGTTTTCTTGGCTGTCCAAGCACCAGATTAAGCAGAACCCTGGTTGATTATTTGGGGGGTGTCCCCTTTAGTGGGCGGAACATCCCCTATTAGTAGGACGGTTTATTGTAAACGCTGCACGCTGCCCGCCTCGGCCCAGCCGAGCGGGGGGGTTGGGCTGGGTCAGACAGGATCTTAGGGCCAGCAGACATGGGTCAGGGTGGGGGGGGTGGGCCGCAGAAATTTTGGGTGGGCATAGACTCGGCATAGACTGCTTGGTCAACTACTGAGTGGCTTGAACATCCGGGTATGCAGTGGTTTCTCCGAGGCATGCTGAGAGAATGGGAGGAGGCTGGCGCACTGCATCCGTCTCGCTAGGGAGCAGAAGTTTTCAACAGCGCAACAGAGAAGCCAATGTCTGCGGCATTCGTGGCCGGTAGACATGAACCCCACTACCCGATGGTCCCGCGGGACATACATCGTACACATTAAACCTCTAGAAGAAGTAAACAAAATCAACACAGAACACATAGCCCCCATGCCAACAGCATCCATTCTGTGCATTCTCTTTGGAACCAGCCTATTGGAGCTTCACTTTTGTTTTCCGTTCTGTCGGATGGAGGACTCGGAGACTCGAAGATCCTGGGTCAGGGTTCCCTACCACTCCCTTTTTGAATATTTTAGGCCCCCCCTTTTGCACCGTTTCCTTGCGAGTGATGTTTGTAGGGAGCCGGTTTTCGCCAGGCCATGGGAAGTGAGCTGCGGGTGCACACAGTGATCGTGGACGAGTGTGGGGCGCCCAGAAGTTACACGGATTCGCTGATCAATATCGTCAGACCCGTTGAACGGGTTCTAATTAACGGGCTCTGATTGCCATCATGTGTCGTTTTGGGATCCGGAGTTTCACCCAAGGTTGGATAGCTTCCCCGGACCTAAAGTTGAGTGTCCATGAGAGGCACTGTGCTGGTCCAAAGAATTTGGGAGACCTCATGAAGAGTGTTTCTCATATTGGATTTGGTCCGCAAAACAAGACTCCTAGCAGAAGCTCTTTGGTTGTAGCTTGAGAACACAAACTAAAACAAGAAGGATCATCATTGAATTTAGAATGTAAAACAAATAATGAAAAATTGATTGCCTATATTCAGAGTCTTAGGCTTATCGTGTTTTTGTATGTTGCAAGTGGCTTGCTGCAAATGGTATTGGCACGTGGCATGTGACCAGCCGAGCGGTGTTGGGTCACAGCAAGAAAAGCTGGGGTTAAATTTGGGTTGGCTGACGTGTGTGAAGGACGCATGCCATTCACGTGCTTGGCAGGTGGATGTACGCCAGAGTCTTCCACTGCATTGCTGCGTCTCGGAAGAGGTTAAGCCCTTCGGCGGCCCAGTCCCGACGCGAAGTCGGTCAATGGACCCACCCCAAATGGGTGGCTTCGTTTTGGTTTGCCCCTGAAGCACACAAAACCCACCCCAAGAAGACAGGTACCAACAAAACAACGACGCGTACAGGGCCTTCTGCGCCTTCTTTTGTTTGGCAAGTGGAACCTTTCCATATGGAAGTGCGGAGTGTGTCTCAAAAGATTGGCATTGGTCCGAAATCATCCCAGGGTCCCGGGACCTGTTGGCACAGTTCAACTTGGCCGCCTGCAGCTGGAATTCCCCACCCGCACTGTCCACAAGTGAGCTGTTGTTGCCGAGGTTGCGCATTCGGCCCAGCAACTTGGTGCGGCTCCCGGCTCAAAAAGGCCTTGTGTGGTCACATTCTGTCTAAATTTGGTGATCTCACGAATGGGGGCTGCTGCCTGACTTATGATGAAGGTTGCCGTCTTCGGGGCCCTTTCTTCATGTTAGCTATCGCTTCAGCTAGTCAATGACCTATTTAGTGCAGATTTGTGCAATGATTTCTGCCATGCGACACCCTAGTGAAGCCGGAAGGGTTCTCTCCAGCGAAGGTACTGGTCGGTGACCACAAGCAGCTTCCTCCCACGTGGTGCCGGCATGACTTGTCAGAGACGGCACGGCTTTCAGATGGCATCTTTGCTCTTTGGTTTCCCCACAAATGGTTGCTAACTGAGCAACCCTGTGCAACGCAGGGAGCAACACATTCCAAAAGCATAATTCAGCATTGAGGCTTGCCTCGAACATTCCGAAATATTGTTTCTTAAGCTGGAGGGGGTATGTTTTCTGTCAATTAGCACTAAGCTTGGACGCTGTGAAGAGTTGGCCGATTGTACACTAGCATGAATGCATGAACAACTGAAGCCGTGGAAAACAGGTCAAGCGGCCCTTCATACGGTTTCGCATGGTAGCGGAGCCATGGCATGAGGTCTCGCTACAATCGTGAGATCTATCAAGATCGAGCTGATCACGCTGGGTGCATTTTGCTTGGGCGCGTGACTGGTGTCAACTGGACTTTTTACGTCTGGACTGGTGTGCTGGTGGGTTTCATCGGATTCCTGATCGCTTTGTTTTCAGCTGACAGCATGGCGGATGGAACAGCAGCCACAGGCACACCGGAGTTGCAACAGATCGGCGAAGCTTTGAGACAATTGCTGGCCGAGCAGCAGTCACAGCGGACGCGCATGGATGATCTGAGTCAGGCAGTGCTGGGCACAGGTTCTGCAGTGCAGGTGACGCAGGCTGTGACAGAGCAAGTGGTTCAGCAGGTGATGACTCAGGTGCAACAGCAAAATCAGGAGCGGATCGGCCAGATCGCACAAGCTCATCAGCAGACGCAAGATCAGCTGACGCAGGTGGGAACCGCATTGCAATAGATGCAGGAACAGATGAGAAACATGGGCCAAGCAGTACAATCCAGGCAGCTTGTTTCAGCCTGGGTTGGGCGCCTCGGCATCAGCCGGAAGTGTGGGAGCCTCTCAAGGGGCTGGCACGCCTCCAGTGCCGCAGTCGCCACCCAGAGGGAATCCCGCAGGGCCACCAATTTACAATCTTGGTGGAGGTGGCAGTCCTGGACAGCCGAGTGCAGCAGTTGCATATGCCACACAGCAGGGCGGAGTGGATAGCAAGCCTTTGGGCAAACCTTGGAGTGGATCACGCAGGAGCAACCGAAGATTGCCGTGTCGATGGATGCAGTGCTGGTCCGGTTTCCACATGTGGACCCCCTGCTGATCAAGTGTGGTGACGCGCAGGTATATGCAATGTTAAGTACGTACACGGTTGGAGAAGCCAGGAGCATTGTGAGGCAGGCGAGAAGGCCGAATGGGTATGAGGCTTTCCGGTTGCTGAATGTGCGGTTCAACCCCAGCACGATGTGGCGGCAGAGAGCAGATCTGATGAAGATCACGAACCCGCAAGCAGGCATTTCTTTAGAGAAATTGGCAGCAGAGGTCGTGAGCTGGGAGAATCTGATCGTGCAGTATGAGAGTCGCCCAGGTGCTGAGCGAGTTTCGGATGCAATGCGGATGGCAGCTTTGGTGCGCATGGCGCCTCAGGCTTTGAAGCAGCACCTTCACATGAGTGCAGCTCGATACACAACGTACATGGAGCTCCGAGAGGAGATCATGAGCTACATTGAGCAGGTCACACCAGCTGCGCACACCACCATGGATGTGGGTTCGGTTGGTGTCGTGAAGGGAGGTGGATGCTTCATTTGTGGAGGACCGCATTTGCAGCGTGATTGCAAGAAGAGCAAAGGTAAAGGCAAGGACGGATCCAAAGGCAAAGCTGCAGGAGGCAAAGATGGCTTCAAAGGTAAGGGGAAGAGTCATGAGAAGGGAGGCAAAGGTGCCGTGAAAGGATCTGGAAAGAAAGGAGGAGGAAAGGAAGGCACCTGCTACAACTGTGGCAAGCCGGGACACACTCGAGATCAATGCTGGAGCAGGGTGAAAGCGCTCAATGCTTTGGAGCCGCAGGAGACTGATCCGCTTATGTCTCAGCTGCAGTCGTCATTTGCCAAGGCGGCAGCAGAGGAGTATGCCCGGAGGAGAGGAGAGAGCTCAAGCCCCCGCATCAACAGCAGCCACAGCAACAGCAATCAGGTTTCCCTTCATCCCCGGTGAGGTCATCAGCCCCGAGCTCTACAATGCCTCCAGCGAGCATGGGCAGTTTGGTGGTTAAGCAGCTTTGTGCTATTGAGTTGGAATCGCAGCAGGCAACAGCAGCAGGAAGAGGAGGAAGCCAGCAGCAGCCACACCAGTGAGGTGAGGAGAATGAGATGGCCCACAGTGCCGATCGGTTCAGATCGGGGAATGGAGATGTGCAAGATCGTGCAGATCACTGTGGACTCGGGTGCGGCAGCTTCAGTGGCGCCTCCAGACATTTTTGAGCATGAGGAGCAACTTGCACCGGACAACGGCCTGAGTTTCCTGAGCGCCAATGGTCAGGTGGTGCCCGAGTTGTATCGGGTGAAGCCTATCGTGATGACGGAGGAAGGCCACAAGAGGAGGACTGAGTCTTCGGTGGCGAACGTGCATAAGGTCCTGATGTCCGCAGGGCAAGTGGCAAACAGAGGACACAGAATCCATCTGGCGCCTCATTGGGAGAAGAGTTGGATCGAGGAGAGAGGATGGAGCTGGACGGAGTCTACGTTCAGGAGGTGATCGTGATGCCCACGGAGCCGATGGATTTTCCAGGGCCGGCGTTGTGGGTCGGAGATATGGAAGAGTGAATCCGACTCATGAGGAGGCTGTAAGCCCCTGTGGAATCCGCCGTCAGCGACCAGTTCCACCTGTGGCGTTTGCGGTAGAGGCGGAGGAATCCCACGAGGAGCAGCCCAAGGCGTATGGTGAGGAGGATGGACACTCGGATATGTATGAGCCGAGTGTCATGGATGAGAGAAGCAGAGGTGTGTTCGATTTGAACATGCCGGAAGTTGTGGACGACGAGCTCGAAGAAGGAGGCGTTCAGCAGTTGGCGCATGAGGAATTTGAAGAGCAGGGGCAACAGGTTTCGCAATCAGTGCCTGTGAGCCCCACACTGCAAGAGGTGAGAGATCACTCGGTGTGCCACATGCCGTATCGAAGCTGGTGTGCACACTGTGTCCGTGGTCGAGGTCGAGCCCGGCCGCATGCTCGAATTAGGGAGGCAGAGGATGAAAAGCTGAGGAGACGGCCGCGAGTGAGTATGGATTACTTCTATTTGGGCAAGAAGAAGGATGATGCTTTGCCCTTGCTGGCGATCGTGGATGAGAGTACGCAACGCTTATTAGTACAATGTGGCGGTCGTGACCAAGCTGATCAAGAGCTTGGGTTTGCAGAATGGCATACTCAAGACGGACACTGAGAATGCCACAGTAGCCTTGAGGAGCGAGGTGCAGGTTCGACCCCCTGACATTGGATTCGAGAATGCGGTGAAGGGTGAGAGCCAAACCAATGGCCCAGTGGAGAATGCTGTGGAACGCATTGAGGGCATGGTGAGGACTTTGAAGAGCGCACTTGATGCCCGCTATAAGGCACAGGTGCATCCCCGGCACCCGGTGTTGTGCTGGATGGTGGATTATGCTGGATCTCTGATTACGAGGTTCAACCGATGATCGGACGGTCGGACGCCATATCAGCGGTCGACTGGGAAGAAGTGGAATATCTCGCTGCCAGAATTCGGAGAGTGTGTGCTTTACAAACCTTTGAAAGGCGAGGAGAAGGGCAGCAAGATGGAGCCGCGATTTTATCCTGGCGTTTTCTTGGGATTGCAGGAAGCAACGGGACTTCGCTGGATTGGTACAGATGCTGGAGTTGTGAGGACTTGGGCTATAAGGCGGAAACCTGTTGAGGAGCAATGGGTGATGGAGGAGTGGGACAAGGTGATTGGCTTGCCTTGGCAACTGAAGCCGAGTGCAGCTCCAGATGGTACAAGAGGAGGCGCGGCAGCAGAGAAGGAGATTCGCATTGAGTTGGCTCCAGATGACGCATCGGTGCCTGAGCCGGTGGTGGAGAAGAAGCGGAAGGGCTATGTTCCGCGTGGGCTGTATATCCGGAGAGACATGGAGCTGCAGCAGTTCGGGTATACGGCAGGATGTGATGGCTGTGAAGCCGCGAGAGAAGGGTTGGCGCATCGCCAACACACCAAGGCATGCAAGAAGAGGATTGCCGAGGAGCTTGAGAGAAGTGATGAAGGCAAGAAGCGGGTTCAGCAGATGCGAGAAAGGGAGGAACGCTATATTGTGGCGTTCCAAGAAAGAGCTGAACGTGAGGAGCAGAAGAAGAGGAGGTCAGAAGCGGAAGAGGAGGATCGTCGGAAGCGGTCTTCCAAGGTTGAGGGTGTAGCTGAGGAAGACATCGAGATCGACAAGGTCTTGAGGATTGAGCTAGCTGAGGTTCGGCCTGAACGAGGTGAGAAAAGTTCAGGTAGCGCGCAAGCTTCAGCAGCAGCAGCTGGGGGAGATGGAACATCCGCATCAGCCGCAGCAGCTCCCCCGTTTGGGAATCCAGGACGAGGAGGAGCGGAGGTGGTTGACACGGCGGTTGAGGAGGCCGAAGGCGACAGGAGCAGTGGACCGATGCAAGTTGGTGCACTGGAGAGGAGAAGCTACGCAGCTCTGGCCCGGGATATCAGCCTGACCGAGACGGCTGAGCTGATGTTGGATAAAGAGGTGGAAGCAAGGAAGTTTTTGTTGCAGATTGGAGGAGTTTCAGTTCAACAGGCATATTCGCTTACAGAGCCTGTGCTGGTTGAGCTGTATTCGCTCCCAAGGCTGACAGAATTCGCGAGACGCAGTGGTTGGGGTGATGGTTTAGCATTAGACCTGACGACCTGCGATGAGAACGGAGAAGAGTGGGACTTCACCAAGGAGTCGTGCAGGAAACGAGCCAAGCAACGCATTGAGGTTTTGAGCCCGGATTTACTTTAGGGTTGTCCGCCGTGTCGTATGTACTCGCCGCTGCAGTATTTCAATCAGCAGAAGGGCGATTTTGAGCAGAAGCAACAAGACTTGAAAGATGCTGAATCGCACTTGCAGTATTGCGCAGAGCAGTATGAAGCTCAAATTGATCGAGGAAAGTTCTTCGTGCATGAACACCCTGCGTACGCCACTTCCTGGAGTACTGAAGCAATGAAACGTGTGGCAGCCAGAAAGGAAGTATTTTCAGTGATTGGCGACATGTGTGAGCAGGGCATGAAGATCTGCGATGAACATGGCGAGGGCATGGTGCGCGAAACAACTGGGTATTTAACGAACAGTGTTTGTATTGCCCAGGAACTGAGCAAGAGATGCAGCAATGATCCTGACGCTTTGCGTATTCACAGACAGAGCAGCAAGGCGGCGAAGTGTGGACAGTTCCCAGGTGCAAATGGTGCTGAGTGGGATCGTGTGAGAAGGCGCGTGACTTTGGGTTTGACAAATGGAGTGATTTTGCAAGATCTTAAAGATGTGCGCAATGCAGCAACAGCAGATTTGCAGTTTGAGATTCCTAAGCAGTGCCGGGAGATTGAGACCGTGTTCTATTACCTGGGAAGCAGTGGCACCGGCATATACCTCTGTTGGGCGGGAAAGCCAAGCAATGTGAAGTTTATCCCAACAAGTTGCTTAGGAGCATCATGAAGGGCTTGAAGAAGCAGTTGCAGAAATTGCGACCCGTGAATTCTTTGGAGTGTGGGCCAACCAATGAAGAAGTGGATCTTTCTTTGGCCCCAGATGATTTGCAGTTGGTGGAGGGTGACTGGACAACATTCGCAGATGAGGTTTCAGGCAAGGCGCTGTCACGAGAAGGCGTATTTTCTGCTCGGGCGGAGGAGATTGAGTTTGCAAGCCGCTACAACGTCTGGGACCTGGCCCCGGTCGAGGAGGCCTATGCAGCATGTCCATCGGGCCCGATCAAGACCCGATGGATCGACTTGAACAAGGGAGATGTGGAACACCCTGTATACCGTAGCAGGCTTGTGGTGCAGGAGATTCGCAATTCAAGCGTTGAGGCGATTTTTGCTGCGACGCCACCGCTTGAGTCGGTGCGCATGTTACTGAGCACGCAGCGCAGTGGCTGGGAGACTGACAAGAAGGGCAGGCGGCGTAAGGTGATGTTCATTGACATCCGCAGGGCGCATTGGTGTGCACGCATTTACAGGCGGCTGTACGTTTGGTTGCCGGAAGAGGCTGGAGCACCACCTGGAACTTGCGGAAGGTTGAACAAAGCAATGTATGGGTGCAGAGACGCTGCAGCTTGCTGGGAGATTGAGATCACGGATTTCTTTACCAGCAATGGCTTCACGCCCGGTCTTGGGAGTCCTGTGCGGTTTGTGAATCAATCCCGGGATATTAAGGTCTCAATTCACGGGGACGACATCACGTCTTTGGGTTTGAGGAGCAGCTGGAGTGGCTTCACGCAAGATTGCTTGAGCGGTACGGGCTGAAATTTGGCGGAACGTTGGGACCAGATGAAACGGATGTGCAAAATGTAATGTTATTGAATCGCTTGATTCATTACGGGCGAGATGCAACAACAATTGAGGCAGATGGCAGACATGTGCAAATTTTGGTGAATAAGTTGAAACTTGAGAGTGCAAAGGTTGTGCAGACGCCAGGTGTCAGCAGCAGCTTGAAAGATGATGATGTGCCCTTGGAAGGGCTGGAGGTGCAGCGGTACCGGTCTATGGCCATGAGGTGCAAGTATTTGGCATTGGACAGGCCGGACATCAACTTTGCTGCGAAAGAACTGGCGCGCGGAATGCAGTGTCCGAAGCAGAGCCATTTCCAGGGCTTGAAGCGGTTGTGCAGATATTTGGCTGGGCATCCACGACTGGTGTGGATTTACCGAAATCAGGAATTGCCGGATAAGCTGGTCATGTTTTCAGACAGTGATGACGCTGGATGCACAGCAACAAGGAAGTCGACATCGTGTGGGTGCATGATGCACGGTGATCACTTGATTAAATTCTACAGCAGCACCCAGCATGTGATAGCCTTATCTTCAGGTGAGAGTGAGTTTTACGCAGGGAGCAAGGCTGGTAGCACTTTGCTGGGCGGTGTGTTAACAATGCTGGATTTGGGAATTAGCCTGAATGTAGAGCTTCGATTTGATGCCACAGCGCCAAAGGCAATGCTGAGCCGGCGTGGTTTTGGAAAGGCAAAGCACATTTCAAGGTGCTACTTGTGGTTGCAGCAGAGGATTGCAGATGGTGAAATCACCTTGAGCAAAGTCGGGACGGCTCGGAATCCTGCAGACTTGGGAACGAAACATTTGGACCGGCAGAAGATTGAGAACCTGCTGGAGTTGATGAACTTGAAGTTCGAGGCTGGTCGCCATGAAATGGCTGGTCACCATGAAATGGCGCTCCAAGCTTAGATGTGGGTGATTTGACTGTGACAAGCACAGCAAATCAAGGAGGCCTGTGAAGAGTTGGCCGATTGCACACTAGCATGAATGCATAGCCGTGGAAAACAGGTCAAGCGGCCCTTCATACGGTTTCGCAGACGCACACTCGATAAAATAGTATGTCCAACATGTCTTCACTCACGCACCAGCGGTGGGATTTCCAACGATTGCCGATTAGCTTTCGGCTGGAATCAACTAATCAGACCACAGAACCGAAGGCAACCAACCCGAGCATCCACACGCCAGACCAGATGTCCACTTCGCCAAAATCCGACGGTGTTGGTTTCCGCTGGTAGCCGTTGGCTTCCGCGCAGGTCGCTGGTCCAGCCCCAACTTCTGGAGGCCCGGAGACAAATCAAACGAGGGGCACCTTTGGATCTAAATGATTGTGATTCAGGAGTGGTGTAAACGTGTTGTGTTGACCAAAGGGATTTGTTTCAGGACGGTGTTATGATTGTGCCGCTTTGAAAAGAGGATCCCAACAATTCTAACCATGTTGTCTTCAACGGATGGCTGGCCCAATCATAGGTCACGAGCCCTGAGTTTGATCATCGCCCTGGTGAGGGCAAAAATTGTAGCTTTTGGCCATGGTTGTGGGAACTGGCTGTTTGGCCATTGTGTTTGATGACCAAGGGAGCCGTCTTGTATTCAAGGGGGTGGGATCCCCACTTTGGTGTCACAGAAAGGGTTACTTTCCACAACCATAGCACGACTAGTAATTTAAGTGAAGAAAGAGGGACAAAGCGGCTGGTTGCCTACTCAGTCATGGTAGGTTCGTTGCACGGTATGGATGGTCCACTTGAACTCCGGTGCTTGTCGCAGATTGTGTAGGCCCTTTGACTCCATTGGTCCTGAGTGTTCTCCCGGCACGAGAAATCAAATGAGATAGTTGGCTGCTTGACTTGGGTCGGCCAACGTTCTTGTTGATATACGCGTGTCATCTGCTTCAGTGAAGGCAAGATGCTGACAAGACGGCAATACTGTATCCCAGGGTGATGGGATCAACACAGCGCCAGTCAGGTTTCCACACTGCCCTGGAAACCCCAACGTTTTGCGTGTTTCCAAGTTGTGGATGACTCGTGCAGACACCCAGACTTCATTGCCTCTTACAAGTTTCCCTCATGCTCATGTTTTTGACAGGCGAAGAGACCAGTTGCAGGAAAATCTACAGGACAACCAGCACGATCCCCTCGGATCCAGTCGCAGAGGTCCCTTGGGTTCCTGAGACAGTCCGAGTCCAGATGGGTCTTTTGACGGCAATGGTCCATTTCGCAAGAAGTAAGCCCTACAATGTACAGCTAGCGGAGAGCATTTGGAAACTTGCTTAGTACATGTGACTAGGGCCTTCTACCCCCAACCAAAGGTCCTTTGCGGACTGTCCACCCCTGTGGTACGTAGCATGTCAATGTGTGCCGGAGCCAACCATGACAAATGCGAAATGCCCAGACTTGTTTGCTGCTTTGGTCATCACACCAGTTGTGAGTGCAATCAACTGCGGCAGAAGGCCCCACAACGTTGGCAAACCGGCCGCAAGTATAGCACAAACTGCCAACAGGCAATCGTAAACGCCCACGTAGGCGTAGCACAAACGCAAACCCACTCCCAAGACTCGACATGCGAAAAACACGCGCATGATGCGCCAAGCTGAAACTCCTAAAGATAAGAATAAAGTCCGAAGAGCCAGATTGGGTCACTGAACATGTAGTGTTGTCATCACCATTGTCGCCCCCGCAATCGTTGTTCTTGTCACCACCATCATTTGTTGTGTCTCATCATTCGTCTTCAGCAGCAGCAGCAGCAGCAGCAGCAGCAGCAGCAGCAGCAGCAGCAGCAGCAGCAGCAGCAGCAGCAGCAGCAGCAGCAGCAGCAGCACAACAGCTCACATGGTTGAATCCATCCTGGACAACCCGGGGCATTAATGTTTCTGGGAAAGCTTTGTTAGGGCACGGGGCACAACCGCTCCCTGCTGGAGCGCTGCGTGCTGGCCTCCGGCAGGCGGGAATTGACTCTTCGGCGGCTTGCAGATGCTCAAACCCCTCCCACGTCGTTTGCTTTGGATTGTTTGGAAAGACAAGGAGTGTTGTTTATGTTTTTTCGTTTTTTTTTCTTTTTCTTTTTTTTTCCTTTTTTTTTTGGCAAATAATATATATATATATGTCACTTTGGTACCAATCCACTGAGCAGGACGTCAGCAACGGGCGGGCAATACCGTGGATGGGCAAAATTCACCACATGGGGACACAATACATCTTGACCGGTGCTCAGATGTGGCTCAGGTTTGAGGATGGCCTATGTTTTAGCCGTAACCATGTAGGTATGTGTTTGACATCGGAATCTTGTTCAGGACATGAGAAATGCATATCTATGGGTCTTGCGTCCACCAGCCATTTGTGAGGGTGTTCCAAATCAAAGTTTGCATGGGAATTTTCTCTGGTGTTATTTGCTTTAGGATTCCGTTTTGATTTTCAGGATGGTGTCAAACCCAATTCGACCTCTTTCGGAAGCGGCTGCTTCCCGCAAGCTGGGCAATAGGTTTCACCAGGAAAACAAAGCCCAGTACCAAGGGAGAGGGCTCTTTCTTCGCATGATTCGATTGCAGGCTTGCACATTTGTCTACCAAATTGTAGCAGGTGATTTGGAGGAGCCGGGTTACTAGCTATTCCTGCTGTACCTTCTCCATTTCCTTCAGGGATCCTTCTCTTCAGGAACAAAAAAGCAAGCCAACCAGATGATATGATGCTAACGTGAATGATATTAGGATAAAGCCAGTATCAACAAGCATGTTGACAATGATACTGTACGAAGCAAAAGACATTGTGTAAGACATAAGTACGAAAGACAAATCATTCACATCGAATAGAAATAGACACTCATACGTAGATGGTTGAAACAAACTACGTGTTAGACTTGTTTAATGTTTGAGTAAGAGAGATAGATGGTTATCGCCCTTACTCACTCACTCACTCCAACACTTTTGGGACAATAAGTGGCTCAAGAGAAGAATGGGTGAACGGGAATCAAGCCTTAGTGCTTGACTCGAACTCATTTTGGCGCCAAAGGGGGCTAGAAGTGTCAAACAGTTGCAGTCGTCGGCGGTTTCGCATTCCAACTCCAGGGGAGAGTGCGGGGTTTCGGCGGCGTGAGGGTACATCAGCTACGAGAGCAGTATCGTATGCAGTGCCCTCAGATTTTGGATGCCGCTGCGAACGTTTGGCCGCGCAATACAGCTGGAAGCTTCCTGCAGGGCTCTCCTAGGCTCTGAAATAAAATCAGGCCTCTAGATTCAATTTCAGGAAACATTTGACCGTCGGAGCTGTGAAATCTTTCACGCGCCACTGCACCTTCTTGCCCTGTGGTAAACGGGTCAAGGCAGTTTGAACTGAGGAGCGAGCTCAAAGATGGCTGATGGACATAAATCCGCATGTAGATGATGTTCACCAAAGGGTCCCCAGTTAAAATTCCTCCGTACGAGGCATCCCTCCATTGCAAGCGTGGTCAGCGGGCTCTTCTACGCGGGTCGGCTTCTGACTCCACTGAGTGTCGCGCAGGCGTGGTAGAGCGGGACCGGATTTGGAAAGGCCTTACTATGCATGGACGAAAATCCTGCACCAGATAGGAAAACATGGGAGACCATTGTTTCTTGGTATTTACAGGGGAATCATCATTCCAGGATTTCTTAGGTGGTGCAGGATTTCTTCCATCCACTGTATGACGGACATGCTAAGCAGCGCCTGGTGATGTGGGGGTGACTCCGCCCAGAGCCTGACTCTTGGCATGAGTTTCAACCCAGGCTTCACAGTCGTAATGACCATAGCTTGCAGGGAGGGACTTTCCCGTAAGTCTGCCGTGCCTCACTTCGATAGGTCGGCAGATTCATATTTTGCAGGGAGTGACGTTGCCAAGTGCTGGGCTTTTGTTTTGATTGCATTTCTTGAAGGCACAGAATTTGATTTGGGAATCTGTTAGCCGAGTTTGGTGGTGGAGGTGTCACGTTTTGATTGTGTTTGATTGCGCATGTGTCTTAAACACTGTAACAAATGCAAGTGCTCCGTCAAGACGCCCATTGTTTGCTCCAAGACCGTAAAAGATGACATCAATCCCTCCATATAGCATAGGTTTCCTTTGCCTGCACCATCAGAAGTCGTTTGCCTATTTTCCTTACATTCCTTTTTCCCCTCCCTGCCCGGGATGGTCCGAGCACGCTTTCGGGATTGACACCATCCGCCGCTAGGAGCGCAAGGCGCAAGAGCCGCGGCCGCTGGTTTGGATGGATGTACAAGGCACGGCTGACCGGGCCTGTTGCCCAGCCCAGTCTTCCTTTTTCTGGGCTGTTGAAAGGCAATCCGGAAACCCGGAATCCTTGGCTGGCTTGCCTTTAGGGATTGTGGATTTGGATTGGCCAACCCTGGATTTTGAACAGCCCAGTTTCTATTTATTGTTGTTCTTCTCTTTTTTTAGGGGGGTTTCCCTTGGAAACCAGCCAAGAAGCGCGTTCCCCTAGCCACAGGGCTTCTGCTGTCCGCTGAACCTTGAAAGTCGACCCCAAAGAAAGCCGCTGTGTCGAAGGATTCAGAAAAATCCCCGTGGCAAACGAGAAATGCGGCTGAAATGCGCAGATTGCGCCGATACGGATTGCGGCCATGCGTGGTTTTTTTTGATCATGTCCAGGCAAAACATGAATCATTTTGTCTGCTGGCCATCGCCAGCCAAGCGCTCAAGTGAGCAGCCATTGAGTAAAGGCTTCAGTCCGCATGCCCGGCAGGGCGTGACGAGGCGCCAAACAAGTCCTACGTCAACTTCTCTGAGGCGCGGATACTCCGGCTGGGCTCGCAGGGCTGTGGCTGTCGCACATGTGTCTTTGAATTGCTGCTGTAAGCAGGGCAACAGCAATCAGCTAGCTTACCAACAATCACTCAGAAGCCTGGCCGCTTGTTAGCGTCGCGTGGTGCATCAAGTCTTGGCACAAATCAACACAACAGACTTGGGAAGATTTCGGGAAAGCTGTAAGAGTGTGTGGGAACACGAGGGGAAAACTACGGAAACGCAATCAGCAGGTCTTCCGCGTTCTGCTGCACAACAGCTGAAGCCCGAGAACTCAAATCTACAAGGATGCACAACATATATGCATGTTGAATCATTCGAAAGGCAGCAGCTTTTGCAATTTTTTGTAGCACCCGCATCCTTGCGAGCTGCCACCTCCGAGTCGGCGCTGAGAGTGTAATGTTGAGACGGTACAGCTCAGCTCAACCAGCAGGGTGTGTCCCAAAATAGGGGAACCCGCACAATGATTGGCTTTTTGTTTGTTTGCCTTGAAACCAGCCCACAAAGTGCCACCCAACATTGAACGACAACCCCAGGCTAAGTAAGGTGTTTTGACTTCTCCTTCGAATGATTTACCACATTTTCTTTGGAGCGCTCATAGCCTGATGTGATCTAGTCTTTGTGGAATGTTTGGTTGCCATGTCACAATGTTTGAGCTCGCTAAATTGATCATGGGCGTCGTCCAAGCCTTATGTATGTGTGAATACGTGATGTATTGTCTTTGGCATCCGCCGTTCAGAATTTGAATAGCTCCGTTACTTTCATCAAACCTAGTTGTGCTGAGCTCCACAGCCCGCTTGTGCCCCGATAGGTCAGTGCCTGTGTGAGGGTTGTGGCTCGCATCCGTGAGCGGGTTGGGCCGCGCCCTGAGACAGCGTGTCGGACCACACGTTGCAGCAGAATGCATCGGATGCATGGGTTCTGGTTTTTGTTCGTTTTCAGAGCACAAGACAGCAGACAATTGAACTGAGCTTGGCTTGGTGGGGTACGGGGACAAGAAAACCGACTGCGAGTCAGCCTTGATGATAGAGTTGCCAGTGAAGCCAGCACAGCAAAACCTCTACATCCCGCTGTTTGTTGATCCCCAAATAACCTTCCAGCAAGCCCTTGGGCAAATACCAACAGCTTGCCAGCTGCTCAATTGATTAGAGTATCGAGGAAAGCTCGATGTGTGCAAGAATCTTCGCCTTGAAGGCTCTGCCTCACTCTTTATGTTGCTCAACCGTGCAGCTCTTTGAGGGCTGCATCGTATCCGCAACGTCGGCTACCTCTGGAATCAGGCCATTCCCAGTTTGGATAGCTGGAATAAGACGGCAGATTCTACCCATCCTACCAACGTTTTGCTTTCGTCCTTTCACCTGTCACCCGGGTTTGGAGGCCCGGGCCTTCGGTGGCCTTGCTGACCTTCTACAAGGGCCAGCTGGAGGAGCTCATGAAGGCATCGAGACGGCATCGGTTTTTATAGGGCAGACGAATCTTCCGTGAGAAGTGAGCAAGAAGTCACAAGATGTGAAGGCAACACGGCGGTCTTCAGAAACTTCAGAGACATTGGCAATGGTGCTAGTGCGGCCCACGCCGGTGTGTATGGTACACTGCTGTGCCGATTCGTCACGAGTAACACGAACACATAATCTCGATGTATGCCCGGCATGGTGTTTAGGCAATTCATGAACACTAAAGTGTTTCACTTCTGACGGCTCTTCCAGTCAAAGTATCGCCACATATCTTGTCATACTTCGGCAACCGATTGCTTTGCACCCACACCTCCAAGCCAAACCAATTTGAGATTAAGGGTCTCGCATCGCTGAGTCGCTGAGCCCCCCAAAACAGTTGTGCGGTTTCCCTGAGCGTTCCCTAACTTTGGGCAGAAACTCCTGAAATTTCCCGATTTTTCGTCGAAGGTCGAAACCAAGCAGAAGTTGTCCCGTTTGAGCCGGGATAGCCAGGCACTGCCCTCCAACTTGGACGCCGAGGCCTGGGTGTGCCTCTGGTGTTTGATATCAGTTTTGGGGATTGATTTGGTTGGGTCCGTGCTGGTTCGCTTTCCTTGGGAAATGTGTCAAAAGGAAAACATTGGGAGGCCAAAAAAGGAGACCTTGGGGGGTTCAACCCAATTTGAGGCAGAAAGCAAGTTTTGAGGGGTTGCTTTGAAGCGCCAATAAGCTTGAGTAGAGGAGAATTGGCCAAGCAGTGAACAAGGGTCCTTGCGAACTTTAGGTTGTTGCTGATTCTTGAATCACTTCAATGGAGCCAAAGCTTCAACATTGCCGCAATTCGAGGCACTGTGTCACTCCGCGGTCAGGTGTCATTTGTCCCCGCAGCCGTCAGCTTTCTTGGGCCGTCCGGGTGTCATGGAGGAGCTTAGGCGAAAGCCCAGATGTGATGCCAAGGCGGAGTTCGTGGTCATCGGCTGCGGGCTGCAAGGGCGCGGCATGGGCTGGTTCCATGCCCTGCACCCTGGCTCGGAAGGAAGCTCGGGGAGTAGATAGCTGATAGGGTACCCAGGTTCACAAGAAACCCGGGAACACATGAGGTGGACAAAGGTGAAGCTTGTGCCGATGGCACCTTTGACAGCGTTCACGGTGTCATTGTCTCCAATGTGGTTTCCTTTCAGGACTTGGGAGATGGTCCATCGGGCACCGCATCATTTGTGAGTCAAAAAGATGTGGGCCGAGAGCCATGTCTCAAAAGTTGGTGACGCCCATCGGTCTGCCTGGATGTTTGGATCACGCGTTTTCCGAGCGCCCGCGGAAAATTCCTCGCAAAGTCTACAAGGACTTCATCAGGACTCCATCCAGCAGCGGTGGTTCCTTTAGCCGGGTTCTCTTACAGGATGCATGTTTGACAGTTGGAGATTCACTTTGCCCAGATCTACGAAAGCTCACTTGGACGAGGGTTTTTGGACATATCCCTTAGGCCCTGTTCGGGCATGGGCACAGGCAGCTGCACTTGGGCGAGTGCGCCAGCGCCAGCTTGCGCGGGGTGGTGGAGCCCTGGTTCTTGAAAGACGGGGAGGTGTCGGAGCCCTTCCAGGCAGAATCCGGTCGCTGGCAAAGGGGGAACCGAATACCCGCTTGAGCTGTGTCACCCAGGAATTGAAGGTTCAGGGAGAATGCCAACCATGAATTGCCGTCGCAGCCTTTTTGATTCTTGAAGCATGTTTCGTAGACACTTTTATACCAGGTGTTGGTCGTGACCTAACTGGGTGTTTCCTTTGGGATTCCAAACAAAAGGGTACCCTCGATGAAACACACACCGAAACGCCTATGATTTTCAGTTGTTGGAACACCCTCGCAAGTGCTTGCTGGACAATCAACCCCCACCATATTCTGATGCAAAACTTCACCCGGTCATTTGAGTGGATTGGCGCATCTGCCCCCTTTTTGGGCTTAAGGCGGCAATTTGAATCGAGGCGGTGACGGAGCAGCTGGCGGGGGTCCGTTTCCAAGAGACCTGCGAAGGCCTCTTTGACGCTCGGCTTAATCCGGTGGATGCGGATGGGTTGAGACAGTTAGATCCAGTGCTGTCCTTTCTTCCTTTTTGTTGAGAGGATTCCCTTAAAAATCAAGCACAAAACGGGGGGGCAATTTTATGTCCATGGCTACTTCCCAGACTGGTGGCTCACCCAAATGGTTGAATCTGATTACAGTGTCGCACCTTCCAAGGCGTTCCGAAACATTGTCTGACCATGCTGCGCAGCCATGTGGATCATCGAAGACAAGGTCCTTGATTCAGATGCTGCGACGGGTTCTCTCTCGTTTTCTTTGCATGGGACGGGACGGGGCGGGGCGGGACGGGACGGGACGGGATGGGATGGGATGGGTGGGATTTGATGGATGGATGCATGGGATGGAGGAGCCACAAAGTCGATCATCGGCAAGTACGTGGCTTTCATGATGGACCTTTCTCTCAGTCACACAGTTACACAGTTTCAGTTTGCCAAATTGTGAGTCACAGGTGTAGTCTTCTGTATAAAGACCGGTTGATGATGTAAGTATTTGTTCTGTGGAACTTGCCAAAAGTCGCTTTGTTGGATTCGCTGCTGCCTTGTCTTGTTCTATTAGATACCTGTGCAGACCTTCTCTTTCGTCTTTTCTAAGTTTCGTGACGTTTGACCTTAAGAAGGCGTGTGCCCAGGTCTTTTCCTACCATTCTGTAATTTGTGAATATTACCTTGCCCAACTTTCTCGCAGGTGCTGCGCGGAGTCTCGTTTGACATCTTCAGATCCCCCCCCCCCCCCACACCTGCGTGCCTGATTGGCAGCTTCGCTCCTTGTTGCACTCTTTTCGCGTCCGCACCTGAATGATGCAAGCCCTTCCTTTTTTTTAGGACACATTAGGGGCGCAAGCCGCTTTGCGACACATTAGGGGGACCACCTTACGGTCTCCTACCTTTCGTGTCTCCCCTCTCACCAGTTGTATAGAGAGTAAGACACATCCCCGGCGTCACCCAGACTTTCTCGGCACCCAGGCCGGGCCTCGCTCCGTGGCGCTCATAGCGGGGCGCACGGCCTGCAACCCTCAGCTCTTCCGGGAGGCGGGATCACTGGATTCATGTGCCTTATGGTGCCTTTCTTGAATCGCTGGTTGACTTGTTGAAGTTCATGGCCATATGTTGCCCTAAAAGTGTAGAGTAGATGTCCGATTGACCGTCGAACAACTTGCTACGAAGTTCAATTCCGTGGAAGGCTACACATGTGTTTGGTTAACTTCCCCACATAGTCGTAGTTTAACTTTGGCACTTTGTCGTCACCTTCTTTTTGGACAAACAAGACTTTACCCACCGATTAACATGGAACCTGAGAGGGGAGGGCGGGTCCTGGAAGATCATGTTCCTGTTAACGGGCCCCCCTGTCACCTGTCAGGTTCCATGTGAATCGGAGGGTAGATGAAGCGGCCTTCCTGTCTAGGCAGTGGCCCAGGGCGCCAGCCACGTGCTGCTGGAAAAGCCTGGGGCGGAGACTGCGGAGGTGATTCGAACGCGGGCTGAAACATCGGGTGGTTTGAGGCCCTGGTTCCGGAAAATGTTTAGAGTCCCCCTCTTGGTGGTTTTAAGCATGTCTTAAGCATCACCCTTTTGGGCCCAAAGGTGAGTTTCCCTTGGTAGGGGTCGTATGGGGAGCACTGTTTGGGGCGTTGGCTGCCCTATCTCAACAATTCCAGCCTATGGTTCAATATCAGCCACAAAACAGCAGAAGCCTTGCGAACATCTTCAGGGCTGTGTCTCAAAATTGGTAACCTCCCCTTTGCTTGGAGGGCAGTTTGGGAATCAACTATTCTGCTGCAGATGAACCTGTGTTGCCCCAAACAGGGCTCCCCCAAAAGGAGTTTCCTCTACAAAGGAGGATAATGTTAATCTGCAGGGGTGTGTCCAACATGTGCACTTGCTTGGATTGGTTTGAAAGGGAAAAGAAAGCGCAGCCAGCTATCTTGGCATTTCCCTTCTAGAAACAAACCCAAAATGGAAGTGTTTCAAGCAAAAACGGTGGTCCCTGAGGCTTCTTTTTACAAAAGTAAAAGGGGTGCCCTCAACGCCAACACAAACGCACCACATTCCAGTGATTGATCAGGAGTCCCCAGGCCCCGGGATTTTCTGCAGGTTGAAGCCGGTTTAATCCATTGGTGCAGGAGCTGCAGAGCATGGCGCAGAAGGCTCAAGCGGCGCAGGCCCGGGGTTTTCGATGCCAATTTGTTGATACCTCGCCTCGGGTTATAGGAATCGTTCGCTTTAACATGGTACCCGTCAGAGGGTCCATTTTATAGGAATATGGTGTTCCAGGACCGGAGGGTATCCTCCTAGCTGGATGGTGATCAGGTTCAAAAACGACAGTCATCCAGTTACCACCAAACCAAGGCGGCACCGGAGGTTCGGTCGATAGGCATCTACCTTTCCAAAAAGGATCCTCACCTGAATGAGATGCGGTCAACATGTGCAGTTTTCTTTGGTCAACTTAGGAGGGACGTTGGACCAGATTCGCAAAAAACACGCGGGGGTTGTCCTATGTCCTTTGCAGGATCGTCATATTCCTCTGAAATGAGGATCATGCCTCCCCGAAAGGTGTACAGCTTCATTGGGCAATCCCAACCCAAACCTCGCAACGAAGTTCTGCCAGACGGCGTTGAAGCTCCCAGGTGCCGGTGTACATGGGCTTCATCAAAAGTCTCAGCGCCTACGTTACGCAGGCCTTGCCCGTCATCACGGCTCATCCAAGAGCTTTGGTGACGCTGATCTCCCGCAACAGCCACTCTGCAATCGGGGCAAGCAATTTGCCCTACCTGGGAAATACAAAGACCCGGTCCCTCAGTTGAGCTGCACTTTCAGGGACGGTGGCTCCAAGCAATGGAGCCGAGCTGTGAATCCTGGATTGCTTTGCTCGGGATCTTCCGATTTGCGGGGGTATGCGGGGAGCGAAGGAGGCGGGGGGGGGAATGGGGGGGTGGGGAGGGGAGGACTGTGAGCTTTCTATCTGACAATGGTAGATGTGTTGCGCCTAGCAACCTTCAATAATGTTGAACCAGGATTAGTAAACCCGTCCCACTATTAGGGGGGGTGTTCCCTCCAAAAGTGATGAATCCCCACTAAAAGGGGACACCCCCTATTAATCAACCAGGGGTTTATTCATCCGGGGTTAACATTAGATAAGACCTGCAAAATCGATACCAGCTTGATGGATCGATGTAAAGCGAGTGGCAATCAGTTGGTACATGGAAGCCGTGGCAAGCGGCCACCCATGTCCGGCGACATCTCTGAGTGTGTGACTGAACTGATTGGTTTGGCATGCCTTCCGAAGCCTTTGACCCGCCCTCCCCGAGGCTATCAGCGAGATGACCTGGAAGAGGTTTTCGCGCGTTGCGCGGAGGGCCTGCTGAAGAACATGGCGCCCCGGGCTTTGCGCCCATGCTTTGCGGCTCAAGGAATAGAAACCAATCAGTTGTATAAGGAACCTCCCTGTCGCCTGGGACTGCGATGGATAAACAGTACTTTGTTGGCAAAATAAGTATTTCTGGGGACGGCTGAAAAGAGAACCTAAATCCAGACAACCATGTCGGCTCCCTGCTTCCGACAAATACTCATTGACGATTTCACAGTCGACTCCCATTGATTGAACACATTTTGGATAATGGCGCCAGTTGAGAGGCGGTTCGTACATGTCCGTACCTCAGGCTACCGCTATTGAGCCGCTCAAGCGGTTTTCAGCATGATCAATCCAAGGGGATGGGCCGAGAAGTCGACCAATGTGTTACTTGTTTGTAGCCAATGCGGTTGCCCTTTCTAGGGATTCTTGGAGCATGGCGCCCCAACAGGAAAATGGGAGCCCCTCTCCTCATGAAACATGTGCTCTTGCCTAGTCGCTATATAATTCCCTAAAGGAAGCCAACGCGGATGAAACATATATATATATATATGTATATATGTACTGTATATATATATATATATATCAGCACCTGCCTCTATCAGTAAATGGCATGCCTTCTTTACGAGGGTGGGGGGGCTGTATAGGCTTCTGACTTGCATCGTGGTTCCCCCCAATTCTGGGGAACATGTACCCCAAATGTGGCAACATTTACCCCCAAATTTTGGGAACGTTTACCCCCAAATTTGGCAACATTTACCTCCCATTCCGGGGAACATTTACCACAAACTTGACAACGTTTGCTCTTGCCGGGGAACGATTGCCCCAAATTTGGCGAATATTTACCCCGCAGTTTGGCGAGGATTAGCGCCTCAATTTGCAGAAGGCTTGCCCAACACATGACAAGCATTCCTCCAAAAAGCTTGGCGAAGATTGGCCCCAACTTAGTGAACATGTGTTCATATGTTGGTGAGCAATCACCGTGCAATTGAGAGAAGTCACACCCCTTTGTTCGAGGACCATTTCAGGACACGCACTTTGGGAACAGTGGCCTTGAATATGTTGACGATGTCTTCCATGCTTGGAGTGTACCTTCCAATGCTTGTGGATAGTTGCCTGCGGTTGCCATCATTGATATTGATATTGCCTGCTTTTCGAGCATTGGGGGTAAATAACGAGGAAATTGAGGGTAAATAACGCGAAAATTGGGATAAATATGGGGTCGAAACCCTGTAAAGGGTTATTGTTACAGGCAAGGCCGAATATATATATATATATATATATATACATACATGCACGTGTAATATATAGATGTATACATATGTACGGTTCATCGTGTTTAGGGAAGAGAACAACACAAGCCAGATGGTATAAGTATTTAACTTTCACGTTGCATGAGAAGACACATACAAACAACTTATCCCCATTTATCACCCAGTTGTCAACCCCGTTTTTCGACAAGCAGCGAGGTGATCCACGAGCTGGCGCTGGCGGTTCAGTTTTTCGGCATGACGGTGGGGCAGATCACCAAGGCGGGCTCACGACACGTTGGGCCCGGGGTTTTGGGAATGAGCCGGACGGGAGAGAGGATGGTTTATCGGAGTCATCTCCTCATTCCCTGAGAACCAGCAAGCTTTGTTTGCCCCCGCTAAAAATGGTCGACCCCGTTTCTATCGTTAGCGAAAGGCAAGGGCGCGCCAGGCAAAGCCCTCAGTTTTGCAGGCGACGACAATGATTTCCCAATGGGGCTGGTGGTCTCTTTATTCTCTCGGTTGGAACCAGACGGCCAACGAGGAGAAGGCGAACATGACAACTATTGACTTGAATCGGGATCCCTCGGTTGAAGTTTGTAAATGATAATATTGTTTGTGTGCGTGTGTGTGCTGATGTGCGCTGCTGATTTCTACCAGTTCATTTGGTTCAGTTGATGGGCGTGTACTTCTGGAACGTGAGCATGTGCAGAAGTTGTTTTCTTGTTTGGCCTCTTCTTCAAGTTGTTCTTCCCCAGCTTCAAGAAAATCAACCTTTGACTTTTAGTCGTGCGTTTGGTCTTGTCCAATACAGTGGGAAGGAACCGTTTATGTCGGTCCTGATTTGCTCAGCTGTTTACTTGTTGCTTTTCAGAGAGTGAGCTCAAGTCAGCATGGGATGTGTCAGCAGGGATGTGGTCAAAAGTGGATCCTTGAGGTTGACAGGAAGCCAAAGGAGTTACCCTTCAGAATGGTCCCTTGGCGCATTCCGCAAAGTTGTCCGGACGTAGGTGCAGCACGCGGCGGCCGGCTGCGAGTGGCTGGCGCTGGGCAACTACTCCGACTTCTCCAAGGCGACCGTGGGTGGGTGGGTGGGTGGGTGGGTGGGTGGGGTGGGTGGATTGGCTGGAACTGGGTGGGTGAGGTATGGGACCTGTTTTTGGAGTCTTGAAACAAGAGGGGTTGTGTTTCTTGGTTGATTTGGATGCCCTTTTGGGGCTTGGTTCAAGGGAAGGGTATTTCATGAGCACCCGGGTTTGGCCTGGGACTTGGGCCTAATTCAACTTACGCTAGCGTTCAGCGTGTAGTGAACCTCCAGTCAATTAAAACTGAAGGACTGGCCGGGCCTCGAATTCACCTTTGTTCATCCCAGGTACCCGCTGAGTACCCCTTTGGTATGCCCCAAGGAGCCTCACCCAGATACCAGGACTCTGAGAGCCAAAGTCGCTCTTGAAACTGGATGCTCATCCTTGCTATCTCCCGGTGGAAGTTTTGCCAGCGCGCCTGCTCGCATCATCGCCATCGTCGTGTGTTGTCGTCGTCTCCGTGTTTTTTTGTTAATCACAGTGTAGGGCTTAGTTTGTTTCTATTGCTTCCCCAGCAATTGTAATATGTTCTAAGGTTCCTGATTTGTTCCCTTTATCCAGCTTTGAGAATTTCGTGAACAAATACTGGTGAGCGCAACATGACTTTCAGCAGAGCAAATGGTGCGGTGGGCGCAGACATCAGACCCGAGCTCCTGGAGCTTCAGGGGTCTCTATGGGATGGTTCAAGCGACTTCTTTCTCGGTCATTCAGAGGAACTGCCTTTGAGCGGGCATGTTTAAAGGAGACATGTCTGAACTTCTTGCCACCCGGAACACCACTGCCGAGGAGAAATATGGATATAACATCACTATATTGCCACCACTGATTTAAGGGGCGCATACCCAACAGAGGAATCTCCTCTCTCGGGTTCCATCAGCCTTTCCCCACATTTGGTCACCCGCTTCAGGTGGACTTCACCGTCACCAACTGCTCCGGAAGATCGCTGCGCATCGTGGCGGACCGCTGCTCCGGCGCTGGCAGCTGCCTGGCGGTGACGGAGCCCGACGGCCGGGACGTGTACCGCCAGGCGCCGGAGCACGCCGGTGGCGGGTCTGGGGGGGGGGGGGGGGGGGAGTTTTCAGGAAGAAGCCCACTGAAGTGACTGAAGATGCTTTTTCGGAAAGCGGGGTAGTGCATGTATTTGGATCTGTCCAAACCGAAAGCACAAGGGGCTGGTTGACATTGGCTCAAGCCCCGCCTATTGATCGTCTACAAACAAAGGCAACGGCACAGGAAACCTTTTTGCCAGGGGTCAGCGGAGAGGTGGTCAGAGGACCGACGTGAGGTTAGGTGACTAGGTCTTTGACAAGTGGTTGGAAATGAGTGTTTTTGCATAATTGCCTTGTTCAATTCAACGAGGGGGTACCGATCGATGTCGCATCCAAGAAATACGTGTTGGAAACATGGAACCCAACGGGAGTAATTGTGGAAACATGTTCGAGCATGTTCAAGCATTATTGGATGCGAACTTCCGAGTCACGCATCAGCGACATCTCAACATAGAGCTGGATGTAGAGGCGAGGACGTCGCTGAACAACGTTTTCTAACAACACATATCATGAGACAACATGGGATGGCACTCGGTCCCTCAGTGCCACTCACAAAAGGTATATTTGGGTATGTAGCATTTACCGCTTGCCGAGCATCAGAAACTTGCGTAGCTCGTTCTGACTCTCTCACAACATGCGTTGATGCGTGGAGGGAACCCGACACTGGCAGGAGCAGGCAGTCGATGCGCGAGTCAGTAAACACGTCTCGCAAATGCTCAGGTGACTGCAGTTAATGTGATCAGTCGTAATTCATATGAGCGCTCATATGGCTATGAATTTTAATGGGGAACCCCCTGAAAAGTGGCTGGTGGACATAAATCCCCACTTAAATGATGTCGACCAAAGGGTCCCGAGTTAAAATCATCCCCATGTATGACACTACGATTTATGCAAGGATGGCCCTGAAAGCATTGCCAGGGTCATTTCTAAGCCACGCCTGCCCATGCCTCACTGGCCCGGTCTTGATCGCACACACACTTGGGCCATCAAATGTGGGTTTTGCCAGGGCCAAGACTGCCACGGTGAAGAATTCTCGCGCGCTTGACATGTCTCCACGTTGACAGAATTGTTGTGTTTGGCGCTTCACGAGTGCCGCTCAAATCGATGTTGCTGCATGCATGCCTTTTTTCAGCAATTCTGACGTCGTGCCCACCTTTTCATGAACGGTTGTGTTATGATTTCGGCAGTCGGAGGTTTCTTTAACAGCGAGTATTCTTCATGTTGGCAGGGTGGGCTCAGCGTAAACATTTGGCTTCTATGTATTATCCATTTGAAAGCAGTGATCGCAGATCTGACACCTTTTTGTGTCTGCTGCTGTGTATATTCTGTCTTCATGACATGTGCTGCTCACCGGGCATTGCGACCCATGATAGTGATCAGATGAGTGTGCCTGAAAGTCTGCTAAAGACTGCGGACGGCGTTCAGTCCATGAAAGACGGACTACCACCCATGGTCGGAAGTCATTGGGGTTTAGGGGCACTTTCTGTAATACCGAGTGAATCCCCTTAAAGTGCGAGACAAAGCGACATCAGAATGGGAATGAGCAATCCCTTGACCTCTATTGTCAGGGACGCTCACCAAAAGACTTTCAGAAGCTACATACCCCTGGGGGGGGAGGGGCACACTTTCTTTTGCCCAGTATTTGCCGAATATTCCCCCATACGTTAGACAAAATCCTGCATCACTTGGGATGGATAAAACCCTATGAATGCATCACCTGTCTAGTGCGAGGCTGTGGCCGTCCCTGACCCCAGTTTGCAGCCCTGCGCTTTGTCAGAGGAGATGGTGGACGATGCCGCAGATGCTCGAGTCAACGCCCGCATGGCGGAGAATCCCGGGTGGCTTTCGTACCTCATCACTCAGGACTTGGGTCCAGGGTGTAATTGATGCCGTTTGCAGAAAATTCGGGATCCCCTTCTTCTGGACAATGGAAGGATTGCGATTTTTTTTTGCGGAGGGTGGGTCTTTCGGTCAAGATTGGCATCCATCCGGATGGTTGAAATGTGGTTGTGGCATGTTGACTCAGGGGTTTGCCTTCTGACACCCGTAGCGAGATTAGGGTCCCCCAATGACAATCCCTTGCAACATGCTTATCTTTTTGACACTATCGTAGAAGCCATAAATAAGCCTGGCACAAGCGCAGGGCTCGTGTTTTTGAAGTTCGAACACGTCGTGCTTTGGACTTATTGCAAATGGAATATTCATCCTCACCGGCCCCCATGAATAATGCAAGCAAGACTTGACGGTGCCGCCTGTAGCCCCTCATGGGATTCATACGCTCACTGACCGAATCTCTGAGCCTATGCGCTGCTTCATGCAAAACTTTGGTTGGTCCCAATGGTGCTCTTACCAAAGATTCCCTTTTCTGCTTGTTTGGCTCGCAACTGTCCAAGAGTTTGACGTGTCACCCGCCAGAAGCTTGCGCCCTTTGAGAGACTTTGCCAGACTTTGCTCAACGCAGGAGCCGGAGTACCGTGAGCTCAAGGAGCGCTGCGCCCGCGCAGCGCTGGAAAAAAGTGTCCCCGAGAACGTGGCGTCCATCGAAGTGGCCATCGAGGCACTGAGACTCGCGGAGTACCTCCAGCCTTTGCTGCGGGACATGATGAGAGAGGCGGGGTTGTTGACTGTTCGTTTCTGTTTTTTGTTTGGGTGGTTTGGTGTGGGTGTTGGGATTGGGGTTGAGTTGGATTTGGCTGGGATGTGGGTGGGTTTGGGTTGGGTTTGGGTGGGTTTGAGAGGCGAACACTTTAGCAGTTCAAGTTGAAAAACCCAAGTAATAGGCAGGCCCTCTCTTGTGCGTATTAACATAGACAGCTCCTGGCTAAATGGCATCTGGCAATCTCCCATGAAACATGTTTGGCCATGTTGCAAACCACTGTGACAAGCTGATTTGGAGGATCATGTGAATCAGGTGATCTTGGGGGAGAGAGGCTCTTCCATGTCCAGGCCCCGACTTGAAGAGCTTGGGAGTCGTCGCCCGTCATGGACTGCCTCCGAAGCGAAGCTCGACTCGACGGCCGTTGAGTTCCTCAGCTGGCGAAGGGGCCTGCCGTCGGCCCTTGGTGCCAGTTGGAGCGCCGGGAGTGCAACATGGATGCAGGATTTGTTCTTAGCTCCCTGACAGCTTGCGAAAGGCAAGTTGATTGTTTGCTGGCATCTGCATGTCGGACACGTCTTTCGGCTGTGACTGTCATTGGTTCTGCATCACTTGGAGAGATGTTGCGTCGCTTGAAAAGAGTGTTGCAGCTTGCTTGCTGCCCTTTTGCCTCAATGCATCCTGTACCCATCGTTTATCAGCATCTTTTGACGCTTCGATAACTTCGATATGACGTTGCATTCAATTCCACGTTTGCTGAGCTGCCCATGCCCGCAACCAGCTTGCAAAACCTGGGAGAGGGGGGTTCTGCCTGTCCATCCATCCGATCGACAGGTGCTCACGGTGGACGCGTGCCAGGGCAGCGAGTTCGACTTTGTAATTCTGAGCCTTGGCTTAGCAAGATGAAGCAAGATGACGAGGGCTCCGAGGGAGGAATCCAAGGGGACAAGGAAGGAAAGCCAAGGCCAATGTAGCGGATACACAGGTTGTCGATCAGGTTTGCTTGCCATGTGGGGCCCACGCTAGCCTGTACAATCTGTCTACACCATTCCATATGTCCAGGGCTTCATTGATGAAGGGCTCCATATGTTCAGCTACTGAGTTCTAGCATGTGGCGCGACACAGTTGATGATCTCTGAATCGATTCAAATGGGGCAATACATGTTGAGCAGATTCCATACGACTCATCCCAGACACTCGGTTTAAATCAAATCCATCAAGAGTTTTGAACTTGTGTATTGCTAGGAAACCTTCAATGCGCGAAATCTCTGGTTTTTGTTTGGTCGCCCGAAGATGGCTTTCATCCCCATTCACACGCAAGCTAGCCAAATGTGACTAATCAACCTTGCGGATTAGCAGGAGTGTTACACCCACATTTGTCTTGCTGGTGCCCAGTGGGGAACGACCCAGGGTGTTGGGAATGAACCTAGGGATTCCCTTAAGGGACACCATAAAGGATGGTTTATAAGAGTCTTCCCTCATTCTCAGGATGAGAACCAACAAGTTGTTCATTAGTCCTGGATGCGCATTGGGATTTTGCAGTGATTGTTTGGTGGGACACTGGTCGGCTCCGGAGCTGGCCAGTGTTTCCCCTGGTTTTAGGCGAATGATGGGGAGCTATGTGGAATGAGCTGCAAGCATAATGATGATGCTAATATTTCCGGGCAGGCCATGCTTCAGAGGTCGTTTGTGCAGCACATGTTGCTAAGTTCCTGGAACGGGCAAGCTATGTGCTCACCTGGATACGACAGGCCAAAGGGCCAAGCAAAAAAAATGCTTTCCTCTTCTTGGTTTAAAATTATGATCTTTACTGGAGGCATGGTGCTGTACCCTGGTGACCCTGCATTGGTTGTTTGTTTGCTTGCTTGCTTGCTTGGTTGCTTGGTTGCTTGGTTGCTTGGTTGCTTGGTTGGTCCGCAGAGTGGCATGACAGGACGAGGTCAGGAAGAGACAGCGCGGTTTCAAGCCAGTTGACTTCCTTGGCGCAGAACTGTGTAGGTTGCTCGAGGGTTGGTTTAGTGGGTCTTCGGCCAAGTTTCTGATTCTCATACCCAGCTTTGTGGAGACAGGTCAGGGGGCCAATGATACTAGCCTTCCCCTCTTAGTAACTGTAATCACTTGACCACCCACCCCAAATGTCCCAACTTGTTTGATTTGTTTCTCCTTTTGGTGCTAAGCGGGCTTGCGAGCTTGCACAGGGAAGCAACATGCAACCTCACGGTATCCAAGGAGCACAGTGCGTGCGAATCGTGAACAGCGGCTGGGATTTGTCAAGGCGAGCAGAATTGCTCCAATCGCTTGGGAAAGGATTGGTGCTTGTCCATGATAATCCACAATCATGCATGATATCACATGATTCTGGTTGATTCGATTTCAACAGTGGTTCCTGTGCACATGCGACACTTTCATGGTCCCAATGAAACTGTGTTTGCAGCAGTTACCCTGGCTGCTGGATCCCAAGGAAAGGGCAAGGGCAGGGACAGATGCGGGAGTAGATCAGCCGATATTTGGTGGCCAATCCAGTTGATGGGGAATCCTCACAAATGCTTGACAGAGATGTTCTTGCAATGCGCGTTTGGCCCCAAATGTTTGTCCTCATAGTTGTTTGGCTGCTCAAAGAGATGCAGGAGGCGGTTTTCTTGAGAGAACAGCACACACCAAACATGCGCAAAGCAAGAGATGATACTTGTAGCTACCAAGCTAAAAGTATTTTGTGCAGATCCAAATCCAGGAAGCCCACTGCGCATCCTTGTTGGGAAGACGCGTGGCTGTTGGGTCAGGTGTCCGGTTTGACTTGACATCGTGGGACTCAGGTCAACTGCGAAATTGCACAGGCCGTCCTTGGTGTTACCAGTCCTGTAAGTCAGTAGCCGCGCAAGTGAAATGCCAGGAAACCTCCAACTCCCTTTTGATGGCTGGTGGGTTTGGTGCAGGACGCTCAGCGCATTTGTGTGGCGACATCTCGCTCTAGGCGGGCTTCTTACCTTGGCTTAACAAGAATCCGGCATTGGTTGATTCCCTGACTCAAAGCTGAGTGGGGCAAGCACAACAGGTGGATAGAATTCGGCTGGATTGCTTCAGGCTGGTTCAGCGTGATTTCTTCAGGTTTGTGTCAGGCTCCGGGCTTGATTCTGGCCAGCTCCGTTTGACAAGCTTAGGCTTGCCTTCAGTCTGTCATGGATTCGACATAGGGTCACGAAGGCCTGATTAAGAGCCGGTAAAGCGTCGGTTTCGGAACGATCTGGGCCGGTCACCTAGCCTCAGGTTGCTTGCATTGGGCTCACGTATCCAGGTGTTCCATGAGGCTTGGGCACTAATGGTGGATTTGGATTGGGGGCTGGGGCCTGGCAGGATGCAGCTCTTCATAGTGGGCCACCGGCAAACCTTGGCCAGCGATGGGGACTGGCGGAAGGTGGCGGAGGTGCGAACGGATCGATTTGGTTTTGACGGTTTCGCAGAGGAGTCCGTAAAATCCTCCCCAGTTCCCTGAAACATAATAGATCAAAGGCACCCATAAGATTTCTTTGCGCTAGTAGACGTGCTAGAGAATCTGTAGGAGTATTGTTCAGGGCGTTCCTTTAGACAGACCATTTGGTGCCAGGTCTGGGAGTTCAATAGCTGGAAGGGTCAGGGATGTTGTCTGAAGCGGGCGCCTCCAAGTTATTTAGTGAACCCTTTGCCCTCGTGTTACTCACATTCCCGGTGAGGAGACCATGTGGGCCACTGAGACAGGCCAATGTCACCAATCGGATTTCACCCTGAAAGCCTTACGGAGATGGCCCTGTCAGCCTCATTCCCTGAGTGGGATGCAGAATTCCCAAAGGTCGATCAGATGCACAGCTTCAGCTGAGACTGTTGGATTGAGCTCAATTCCGCTCCCACATTTGCAGGGTTGCAGCCTGCAACTTGCAACTTGCAACTTCGAGGATGTTTTGTTGAGGGTCTGCTTGAGAAGGCCTTGCTGGGCTTCGGAGAGCCCAAGGCCGCATCGCGTGATGCGATGCAAACAGGATGTTTTGGCTCCTGAAGCTCGGAAAAGGGAGCGAAGCAAGCCCAGTGGTGACGGTGACGAAGACCTTGCTTAAGATGCGGATCTCCTGCTTCCAGTTTGTGAATTGTAGAAGTCAGATTGTGGTGCGCAAGGTTCAAGAAGTCACCTCTGAGACTCGGGCGCTGTAAGGGCAAGGGCCCGTCTTCCAGGCAGGTCATTGTGTTATGTATTTTATTGGGCCTCTCCAGAAAGGCTTCATAGTTGAGGATTGGCAAAGCTGCAATTGGAGAAGTTCGCTGGCCATCCGGAGCCCTTTCGTGACCAGCTCAATGGGGAACGATTGAAACTAACCATCCGGCAGCAGTGTCCCTAGTTTGACGTGCTACAGTAGGTTCTGCCATTTTAGCAGGCCCCATGATGCGGCAACATGGCAGCATGATTAGCGACAGGCCAATTTGAAGTAACAAAACAAAGCGCCGGCGAAGCCAAGAAACACGAACACGACACACTGTTGTTTCAAAGATTTGTTTGTGTTTGAGAAATACGCATTGACATCAGCAACCCGCTAAATTTTCCACGATTGAATATGCACTGATACGATCAGAATAGTGGTCAGAATAAGTGTACTGATACGATCAGTAGTCATGGCTCTCTTACATAAGTTACAGTAAACCTCTTTGAGAAAATACGTCCAGGGTTGAAACACGTTGCCTGAAATCTACAGCTCGCGCGTCAGCATTATTTGCGCAGGCGTGCCTCCCGCCAAAGCCGGATGAGGTGCGCAGAAAGGGGGGGTCCTATCAAGTGCTATGGAAGCTACATGGGGAAGGATGCTTGCCATTTCAAATGCAGTGTGGAATCATAGAATCAGAGGCCGTGCTAGGAGCCTCAGAGTTGCAGGGAGGCCAGGGGATTCCTGGCAGTTTCCCTAATAGCCCAGATCGGTTCGCAACAAGCGTACCCTCTACCTAAGGTATAGTGTTTGGAGGGTAGACCATTTAGCCTTGACCTAGTGTTAAAAACACTTAGTGTCTAAAGTGCACTTTTGGAACTACTCCAATAGCGGTCGACCTGAATCCCCACCCAAGTGGTCACCCAAGTCTCATGTCTACCAAAGGCCCCTATTGGTAATAAGTGTTGCTGTCCTTTTGGTTTCCCTTTGCATAACCAAAAGGGGGTCCATATCAAAACTCGAACCTATAGCGCACAGAGGTGCAGCCACAGCGCCCGCTGCCCGCGTCCTTCGTCTCCGTCTTCGACGCGCTGCGCAAGGCCAAGGCGGCTTCCGAATTCGACGGCTCGAGTAGGAAAAGAGCAAAGTGGGTCTTGCCTGCGTGCCTGCGTGAATGTGTGCCTGTGCGTTTCCTTCTTTGTTTCTTCTTTCTTTTTTGTTTCTGTCTTTGCTTAGTTGCTGTTTTGCTTACTCTCAATTTTGTTGTTTCTTTGTTTCTTTGTCCGTTTGCGTGTTTGTGGGTCTCTTTTTTTGTTTGAGGGGAGTAGGGGTGGGTGGGTTGGTTTGGGGTGGGGTGGGTTGGGTTGGGTGGGTGAGTTTGTTTCTTTCGTTCTTTGTTTGGTTGTTTCAAAGTTGGAGACACAAACAAATTAACCTTTTGGAGGGTGCTTCGAGGGCAAGCACTAGGAAACGATGCAGGCAGCTCTCTCTTTTAAGCACTCTGATTGACCAAAGTCGACCACTCAATATTGTGTCTTTTGTAGAACTGAAAGGGCGTCGAAAGGGTAGGAAGGCACGTTTGTGGATCGATCCTATCCCTGCTACGAACAAGCAAGTTGAGCCGCCGCTCATCGTAAGAGCTCTCAAGAGATCATTGATCCTGCGCTTTCAATTCCGTTCGCAAAAAAGTGCCGGACCGCTTGAGGCTGTCTCAACGACTGGTTGCATCCAATCAACTGATTGAGGCATGGAAGGAACCGCAAATACATTGATCATTGTTGCAAGTGAGGCTAGGAATGACTGGGACAGCAGCGCGAGTAGCAACAAACGTTTGCACCTTTCAACCCGTGAAGGAGTTGAAGGCACCAGGCAAGCTTGGTAAACATGTTCAACCAGTATGTTGTGTTGCAGCCGCAAAGAGGGTCTGGAGTGCTGCTGTTACCTTTGGTGTTATTCGATCCATGTTGCAACTTTAGACAAGTTTCTAGAAACTGTCAGGTGCTTTCCAGGGATCCGAAATCCAGAAAGCTGCCAAGGTAAGCCTTGCGGCTGGGTGTTGTTATGAACTATAGAATTGGGTGGCTCGTCCAGCTTGTTTTGAGGCTCGGTACCCTTTCAGGGGCTGGTTTAAAGGGAAACCAAAAGAACAAAACACCCATGGGTCCAGCCTTCAAAAGCCGCGTTTGCCCTTAGCTTTTGGATCCCCTTGCCCAGCCGCCCAGGGCTGCTTCAGCCACATGTTCAGGAGAAGGAGGCGGAGCAGAAAGCGCTGCAGGCCATGGAGGCACGAGTTCGGTGCAGATGTCGGGCCCCATTTGTTGGTGCCAGTTCCCAGTTGCTTAAATGTGGAAAGGTGACTTTTGGATTCAGTTTCCTGGCGGTTCCCAGCTATTTTGTTAGGTTCTTTGAGCTGTTTAGTGTTTAGTGGTGGGATTTCTCAGAAGTTTACCAGGTGTTCCTATTCGGGTGGTGTGATTTTTTGCGGCTCGGGAAGCCGAAGGAAAGCCCTATATAGAGTTGTTTGTTGGCCATGTCCATGAGAGGAGCAGGTCGCAGTTCCCAGGGCTGCTGTGGGTCCTGTTCAGTTTTGTGGAGGCCTCAAAACTGCTAATGAATATGGACCCAACACTGTGTCCTTGTGCCTATTCTTTGCACAGGTCCGCGCAAGGTGGATCATGTGGTGACTGCTGTTGGTGCCGCTAAATCAGTGACAAACCATTTGGCAAGTTCGCAGAGCCGGAATTGGCTTTGTGCTGGCAGGAGCAAGACGCAAAGGGCCGAGGCAGGGGCCGCGATCCGATTTGTCGACGTTGTGCTGCTGTGTGCTGTGATCCTTGCGTCAACGAACTGTCAGGATCCTTGCCCTCCCTAAAGGGCAAACATGGAACTGGAACCTGGAACACGGTGCCAAATGTTTTTCGGGCCCTCATTCGGATTCATTTTGTTTCGTCATTGATTTTGGTCACTGCCACACCTTGTCCGGTTGCAATCTCCTACGGCCCACATTGTAAATTTCTCATCAGCATGGGTAGTCCATCTGTGCATCACAGGCAACGACAGCTTGGACAGCAGAACTCGTCGTGTCCAAAAGGCAACCTCGTCCGTGGTCCGTGATGAAGACTGTCTTCCTGAGGATGCCCCGTGCAGGTTGTTTATTTGTGCATCGCGCGTTTCCATGCGCTAGTTGGATCGCAAGAGATCGTGGAGCATACGGCAGCGCACAGGAGAAGAAGGGCTAGAACGTATGATGTTTATTTGTTTGTGCAGAGATTGGTGAATGTATGAGGCACCGCTGAAACCGAATGTCATGTTGCCTGCAAGCGTATGGTCTCCTTTACGGTTCATGCCAGCGGGACGAGTCGACGCTACATTCTGTTGCCTTTTTACTTTGGCCAGGCAAATCTCGCAGTCCAGGCGTGTCCTACTATGGTCCTTACCTCAGCAGGGCTCCTTAAAAGATACATTTTGCCCATTTGAAACATGGCTTTTTCCACCAAAATAAGGGACCATTGACAAGGCAATGTTCAGGTGTATAATGTAAGGATCCCTGCTCAGCTTATCACAAGTTGGGCGCTTCACATGATATGTCAACTCCGCATGCCTGCTGGGCTGAGTACGGAAGCCTCGCCCCCAACAAACGAGTGACGTATGTGTATCAGCAGGAATAACAATTGGACAAACAGGCAGCCCTGAGTCGTGTTGTGCGTAGCTTGTGCTTTTGTTGAACTAAGCTCAAATAGTTTAAGTTTGCTCTGTGTATGCGTCTCTGAGCGACGAAAGAGCGTTTTTTTTTTCAAGGCGCAGAGTCGTCCGCCCGCCACGCTTTGCCGATTGAGCACTTGTCGATGAAGGGCGCCACGTTTGGACGAAAGAGAGTTGGTCAACAAGCTTTGGGTCCTCGAAACTCGTTCCACCTCGCCGTGTTTGAAACATGGCGCTTGACCTGTAGACTCGGTGCCGACAAGCGGGGTCACACCAAAAGGCCAATGTATGTTTGCTTGCTACCCCTACATAAATATATAAATATAAATATATATATATATATATGTACATAGATAGCCAGCATTCCCCTCAGCTCGCCAGCCGAAGTTGAACAAGTGTCCCAAGCCGTCGCCAGATTGATGCGCCAGCAGGGCAGCTTCCGCGGAGCCTGGGCCTTTTGGATGCCGCTTGGGCACAGCTTTTTTGGCCCTAGGCTCATGATGCAAGGGTTCAAAAGGATCGCCCGACGTGTGGGCTCTTCTCTAAATCAATTCAAGGATGAGCTAAATCACCCCGGCACTGCGCAACTTGTTCACCCGGCTTCATTTGCTTTCTGTCTGAAAAAAGCACTTCCTGTAGAAAGGCCCACATTGGCTTCTGTTTCTCCAAAGAACCAGCCGAATCGGGAGAAGTGTGTGGTTGCCAATGCCATGCACCTGGCTGTGCCTTTGTTCAGGCTACCCCCCAGAATCGACACCCAAATGCACGCAACTGCTGGCTTAGCTCCAACCGCTTGGCTCCTCGTTCTCGGCTTGGCGAGGCAAAGACCTTGACGCGGAGGCGCGGCCTACCAGCCGGTCGAGTGCTGCACCCCTCAGCTTCGTTGAGCCGGGTGATTTCGTGGGCGGGCAGCTTCCCCAGTATTACCCTGAAGCAGAAAGTTCAAATCCACCAAGCTGCCAAGAAAGAGTCGGCATTGCTGTTCACAATGGAGTCTTCAAAAACATGCTGGCCGAAGGTTCAATGTTCGGTTCGATCCAGCTGCCTCATGTCCACGTCTAAACAATCCTCCTCATTTCTTTACTTGAAACCACAAACAGATCCTTATCTCTTGTTGGGATCTTTGGGGGTCGCCTCCGTTTTGCTCTCCCTGCCTCTCTACCTCTCTCTCTTGAACATGTTGTAGGCTCGATTGCGCGCCCATCCTCACTTCCCTTCGAACTGAGGAATCCAAGAAGGGCTTCGACAAAGATGCCTCCCACCCGCCATCACCCGCCTGTGCAGGGGCATCCTCGTTGGCCCACGGTCCGTCAGGAAGGACGGCTCCTACGCCAGCGGCTCCGTGGTGGCCATCGGCGGCGGCTTCCGCAGCCGCAGGGATGTGCAGGACACGCCCGGCACGGTTGTGGCCCGTTGGTTGCGCCACGAGTGGGGGAGTTGGTCTTTCTAGGGGTCATAGTGATAGATGTTTGTGTTCTTATGTTGGTTCCCCCTTTGGATGTTCAACCTGCAGAAGTAGCTTGTGATTTATATAACCAGGTGTATACGTGGGACAACAGGGTAGGTCGACTGGAATCTACGGATACAACCCCTTCATCGGTGGGTCAGTTTGGTTGAAAGAGTAGATGGCCCTGGATTGATAGCTTTCCGAAAGGAAAACTAGCGGATGCTCAACACACTGCTCTCTCCGTGAGTTCCAGGACTTTATCCCTTTGGGAAGACCATGTGAGTAGCAAAAGCAAAGTCTACGGACTTGTTTGGCCAATCCACTCAGGAAGTGCGACTACGCAAGTAGGCTATACCTTTGCGCAATTATGGTTGGAAGTGAAGCAGCCCCTGGTTTCCCACTCAATAACCCTGGTTAGAATCTGCTTACGTCGAAGCATCCGAGTCTCGTTCAGACTGTTGCGTCCATTCCCTCAAGAAATTGAGACTTGTGTTGTTCAGGTTTACTTAAGTGGGTGTTCCCATTGAAATAAGCGAACACGGTGTTTTATCACCATCTTCTCGCCATGGATGTCTGGAAGCATCAACTGCGTCGTGGCTGGAAGTGGTGGTGTCTTCAGAAGTTCCCGCAGCACTGGTAGACACGAAGCTGCCGGAATGAGTCATGTGATCTTCAGATCAGTAGTGCTCGGTGCCAGTGTCTCCCCTGCTTGGTTTACCTGAGGAAAGAGGGGACTGGCGCCATCTAGCCTGGCAAAGTTCCTTCGTCCTTGGCAGACCTGAGCCAGCAGATGTTCTGCACACCCGGCTTGGGTGGTTTCAACAAGAGGTGCTGGTGTCCTGCCCCATCTTGCGAGCATCCAGAAGGCTATCTGGAATGCACGATATGGTGGGCAGGCGCAAGAAGAGTGAGCTTGGCCTTGTGCGGTGATTGCGGTTTGGTGCAGGGTTGGTGGCCTGTCTGTTACATTGCCTGCACTGACACCAACTGCTGTGTGACACATTGGGGAGGAGGGGCCTGTTACCTTCTGTGCCTGTTCCACTTGGGACATGACATGCACGTCAATTTTATGCTCTAGTGAGACGTACTCCCTGATGTGTTCGTGTGTCATGCTTTGGTTGCTAGGACCTTGAGCTTGACTCTGCGGCTACTTTGGGTGAAAGGCTGGTTTCTCTCGAACGCACAATAGCTGGAATAGCGTAGCAAAGATGGGTATTTCACGTAGGAAAGACAGTGTCGCTGATTAGCCCTGAACAAAGAGGCACAGCTTAAGCTATCTAAAAATGAACAATGAAGAACAGCAGCTCATCCGAACATGGATTGTAGGAGGCGGAATTACCAATGAAAAAAGGCCAAATGCAAAGAGGCTCAACTACCAGCTTGATGTGGGAGTCCTAAAACTTGGATGGAAAGCAAGGGAAACCAAGGGACATCAAATTGCCGAGGTGCCCATTTCAAAGGCACCCATGTTCTGCTTAGGACAGGTGATTGCAGCAGTGTCCTGAGGTGACTTGAGTCGGGTGGTTGGTGATGCTAAAGAGAAATCCTTTTTAGTTGATATCCTAGGTACGAAGTACCCAACACAACATAGAGCCCTTTCAAGGGCCTTCGTCCAGGATTTCCAGCTGCGTATGTACCATTTGTCAATCACGCTACCTTTGGTTTGTCTTTGGACAGCCGAAACCGTTCTGTTGTCCATAGGTGGCACGAGGGATTGGGAGTACTGAGACAGGACTCCCGTTGATTGCCTGACTTTCTGATCAGATTCTGACTTCCGAGCCAGTGTAATACATATTGCAGAAGTGCTCCCCTCTGTAAATAGGGCCCCCCCCTGCCAAAGAAAAACAAACAACCACAAAAACCAAAGAACCACCCTATGTTACCAGAGATATAATGCATGCGCGGCCACCTGCTGGTTTCTTTAAGGAACTGGAGAATTTGGCCAAGGCCCACTTGCAGAGCATGGAGGCCCCGAGTGGGCTTGGAATCCAGGTGTCGAGGACCTTTCTTTGTTTTGGACGGGGTTTTCGATATGGGACCGGGGAGAATCTCTCAGCTTACAGGAATTCCAGCTTCTTCTTTTTTCTTCTTCTTTTTCTGGTAGTATTTCAATCAGAAGTATGAGCTCGGTTATCCTGGTAACTGCCGAACTTGGAGATTCTGTCAGGAATTTGGAGGTCAAAAGACCGATTTCCATGTAGGTCCTGGTCAGATTCGCAGTTTAGATCAAGTCAGGTGGACATATTGAAATTTGGGACTCATTACTTGTTTCCCCTTCAAAATCAACCAGTCAGATAAGGGTGGCCTTAGGTGGCCAATGCAGGACTTTAGAACACGCGGTTGCTTCGCGAGCTAGTCACTTCGCAATTCCTTAGATGCAAGTACAGGGAGTGAAACCACGTTCCTTTCTGGCGACTTGCTCAAAAGAGCTATCACAGGCACGACTTCTGAGACTTTGTGGTGGGATGATTCAAGGCTTGCAAGTTGGAATACATTTATGCGGGGGTTATGCGGGGGTTCCTTTGTTGCCACCTTCTGGAACTACCGAGGTGAATTTGTCAGTGATGGAACTGTTGTCCCTGTGTGTGTTTTCCAAGTTGGGTTTGAATCCCTCCCATTCGCAAGACGGAGCTGCCGGCTAGAACATGGTTCAGCATATTGAGATTTGTCCAGCAGAGAGACCATCCCCTCAACATCTACCCCGAAGTGCTATGTGCTTCAATGACGCCGCTCTCTGGCTCAAGGGCTCAAGGCTGTGATGGCTGCGCCTCTTGTGATCTCTTGGGCGCAATTGAAACAAGATCATGGTGAGGTTGCATAGGGCAAGCTTTCGCAGGAAGAACAACGCTAGAAGCAGCTTCCTTTTAATGTCGATTCCAATGGTATTGACAAGGGATGCTGCCAGACAGTGCAGTCGCAGGGGCAATGCCACGAAGCCCAACAACTGAGAGTTGTTCGCAAGTGTTTTGCTCGGTCATGGGATTCTGGGATTTAAGAAGCGTTTTCGGCACACTTCAGAACGGTGGAAGACCCTGAGAGACGTGCTTGGATACAAAATGGTCAGCGTGCCATCATCCTCGCACCTGCCGTTGGTAGACAGCAGCTTGCCTGAATAGTCGCCCAGTTTGTTGCTGAACACAATACGCATGTTAGCTGTGTTTTTGATGGTTTCTAAGCTGGGATATGGAACGCGAGGAAGTCCACGGGCCTAGCATTCCCTCGCCGTGCCAGTGGGGAACTTTTGGGTGAAGGGATCTGAGACTTGCCCAGAGCATTAGTTCCAGTTTGATTCTGATGGGTTGGACAAATCTGCCGGGTCATCTCTGTTTCATTCTGGGGTTGCTTTTTTCATGCCGGAGGGAACCTGTGAGACGGCATGTGGCTGTTGCTCTTTCACAAGCTCTTGTCTGGCCTTTGACGGAGTATGAGGCACGTCCTTGTGTTTCATCAACACTGCAAAAAGTAAAGAAGGGAACAAGAAAAGACGGCCAACGTTTCTGGTATCCGAACAAGAACTGCCATAGAAAAAAAACATATATCATATATTGTTTCCATATATATATATACATACATCAATGTTCAGCCCCCCATGATCTACCTGTTTTGTCTTGAAGTCTGTCGAACTATTTCGTATGTATGGAAAATGTGCGTGTTTAATGCTAGACTGCCTGGTGTCTTGTCTTTTTATTCAATTGCATACTTATATTCAAGATGCAGAATCATGAACTGTAATGCACAACAGCCCTGCCCGGATTCTGGTCTCTGGGGGCATCCCGGCATCCCACATTGAGTTGGCCATGACATAAAACAGGCAGTTCTACAGTGTTTTCTTGTGTTCTACTCCTACGAAGTGCCAAAAAACACATTTTGTTGTTTGCCATTTTTTTGGAATATGCAAGCATTAAATCATTTAAGATAAACAACAACAAAAAAACAAAACGGTGGGCAATTCGGGGAAGACACCTCGAGTTGTTTTGCTTTATGTGAGTGGCAAAACCCTGAGAGAAAACCAAAAGAGTAGAAATCCTCGAGAAAACCACACAACAAAAATACCAATCTCTGGGAGAGAATCTTTGGTTTCAGCCCCTCGCTTTGCTTTTGCTTGTTTTCTCAAGGTTGTTTTGGTGTTTTGACATTATCCCTCACAAACAAAAGTAACACAGAAACACTCGGGTTTTTTGGGTTTGGGAAAATCTGGCCTTCTCAATCACAAATCTGATGGAAACCAAAAGAACCAACAAACCCTTGAGAAAACCAACAAGTCAAAGCTGAAACCAAAGATTCTCCCCCAGAGATTGGTATTTTTGTTGTTTGGTTTTCTCGAGTGGTTATTTCCTTTCTTGGTTTTCCCTCAGATTTTTTGACAGGATCTGCCACAAAATAATGTTCCTTCTGAAACTTTCAGAAAACCAACAAAACGCTGAGTTGTTTGTTTGTGGGCATTGCTCATCAAGTGGGGCTGTTGTGTGTTGCTCCCTTATGTTCTTGTCGAAGGTGTGACGATATATGCACACGCCCTGCTGTATTTTGACATCTTTAGCTGAACTTCTTTTTTCAGCGCAGTCAGCGACCTCAATCTAGATCAGACTGAAACGCGTAATCTGTTACATAATAGGACTTTAATTAAAGAAATATTAGAACTTAAATACAATACAACAATAGCAGATTGTTTGATTTTAAAGTAGAATTCAACAGCCGGCTTTAAATTCTTGACACAAGCCTCACAAGGCTCCTTCCAAGGCTCCTTACAAAGCTGCTTACAAAGCTAAAGCTTCTCATGGGCTCCGTACAAGCCTTTTTGTAGGGCTAGCTGGAAAGATCCTTGTAAAGGTCCTTTGTGAAGCTTCTTGTCCGTGTGCAAATCCTTTTAAAGCTGCTTGTGAAGTTCCTTTAACGCCTCTTAGGCTCCTTCTTTTCCAAATACGATGTTGGTTACAAGGCCTCGAACTGGCGTGATTACGCTCACATGCGCTCCCTGCCGGTATCTTGACCTGGTGCTGGCGGCACACGGAAGAATTTCCAGTACTACCAGTTTCAGCAGGTCCTTGCACAGGCCGACCGCGAACTCTGGTCCTGGCCGCGCTTTGCCGACAACTTTGTCCTGGCCTTCCTCAACCCCGTCCGGTCCAGCCGCTTTGCGTGCGCGTCGGAGAGGGTGCTTGTTTGCAGCAACACTCAGAGGATGACGAGCCAGAGCAGCGCCCCAGCCTGCCGACGCACCTCGCCTCTCTGGCGATCGGCTCCTCAGACAGCGGGTCGTGCTGGCGCCTTCTTTTGGGCCTTGCGTCATGGGCGGAGGGCCAGCACGTCCGTGCCAAGAAGCACATCAAGGCGTTTTTTTGACAACGTCCGTACTTGGGAACGCTGTCAGCGGCAGGACGCCAAGGCTGCAGCAGCGCTGATGTTCCTGCGTGATCAAGTTGAGTGAGACTTCCTCCCGCAGTTCGCCCGATGTTTCGGCGCAAGTTTCTGTTGCTGGATGGACCGCCCAGGTTGGGGAAGACGGTCTTTGCAAGCAGCCTTGCCGGCGAGATGGGCCCGCAGCAATGGCGGAGGTGAAGCGGCCACGGCTGGTGGGCAAACAGGTGTGCCAGGCCTGGAGGCGGCCAATTCGCACGACACACGCGACGCTGTCGTGACGTTTGTCCGGGACAACTGGGTTTCGCAAAGGATCCTCAGCAGGTCTCTGTCTGGCCGTGACGATCGCAACGCCGTGAAGCAGGATTTCACAATATTGGACGCTGGATTGAATAGTTTGCAGGAACTGGCAATCTTTCAAAGCAGCTTTCGCGCGCTGGCTTGAAGCCAGGAGCCAGCTCTGATACATTGCATGAACCAGATGGTCACAACATATTGGCATCACTTGGCTTGCAATTATTCCTGGTTGCTTGTGCTCAACATCCGCGAAAGCAATGACTTGGTTTGCACCGCCCTGCTCGTCGTGCGTCATTGTTTGCTTCAGTGCCAGCCTCAGACGTCAATCGCATGACTTTTACGGTGATACTTCCCGGGACTTTGCAAAAAGTGGGTAATACAATTGCTGAAATGACTGCGCTGCTGTTCATGGTGCCCATCCTCCTCAACAACTTGACTGTCATTGAGCAACCTAGCTTTAGGAATCTGATCACATTCGTTGGCTGCTGCAAAGTGATTACATATTGTGGAGCCTTTGGTGTTGCCTGTGTACAAGATGGGGGGCTGAAAAATGTGTGGCCTGACCTGATCTTGTCATGACACTGGCTCAGTGCCATTGACACTCATTGATTGGTACATTGAGAAGGGACTCAGTAATCATTCATGACCGTTGGTGATGCACATCAGCCCACGCTTTCAGCAGGCCAACCTGGAGCACCTGGTGGACTAGCTACAAAGATGACTGTTCAGCAGTTTTAATTAAGATAACTTACCGAGTATGACAATAATTGACTTCAGCAAAATAGCATTATCTCGTTTTTAAGCAATGACCACGTATTTGCATAAATCTGTTGCCAATGAGTTTGGAAACCGTACAGATTAGCGCAGATAGCGCAGAAACGCAGACCATGCAGGGAAAGGGGGGGGGCTGAACCTAATATATATATATACATATAATATTTCTACACATGTAAGTGCACACGTGTATATATATATATGTGTAAATATGTATATATCTATACGTGGATATATGTTTACATGATGAATTTATCATATACATATGAAGTATATATGGTGTATATATGATGTATATATGATGTATTCATGATGTATATATGATGTATTTATGATATATACATATAAGTATATATGTATATGGGTATATATGTACATATGTATATATGTACATACATGGATATGTATATGCATGTGTATATGCATATGCACATACATATGCACAATGCTTGTGTTTAGTTGGGCAGGCTCAGATAGGCGTATTCCAAATGGTCCTTGCCTCGCGTGACCAAGTCGCGCCCGCCAGGCAAGCGCCTGGATCCGGATGGAAATGCGCCAGGTAGGGTCGTTGCGCAAGTGGGGGGAATTGTGAGATTCACAGAGGTGCGTGTGCTAAACAGCCCATCTGCTTCATTTTTGTCAAAGCAAACCAAAAGGGGGGGGGAGGTATCTGTCATTTAGCACCAGGTCCCCTTTCTGTCATCAGTTGCATTCTGAACGCGTGGCGCCTGAGAGCGGTGAAGCCTCGTTGAGCACTAAAATAGCCGAATTCGGAAGGCATGGCTCGCCTCCTTGTTCAACTGAATACGACAAGCCCAGCTTGGCCACTCCAGCCGGCAGTTAGGTGGATAAAGATGACTCAACCGGACCAGGTATTTGTCACGTACATGGCATCCAGCTTTGACCAGAAAATACGTGATTCAATAAGACAAGGGAGCTTGGAGGAAAGCATGCGGCTTGTGTGTGTGTGTGTGTCACCGGTCGGCTGGTACTTGGCAACGATGTTTGCATCCGAGATTGGCCAATGCTTGAATAGTTGATGGTTTTGCAGGTCATTGACCTTGCTTTTGGAGATTGAAAGCTAATTGTCCAAACTTATGAATATTGAGGCTGAAGGAGAGTTGGCTGGCTTCACTGTCGACTGTGTGTGGACCGGGAAGCCAGATCTCAGGAACCTTTTGGGCCCGGTATTCTTGTAGATAGTCGACATCGGCTAGATGCACCACGGTTGCGTTTTTGCAACGGCACTCAAATTTCAACCTAGACACCTAGATGGTGATTGGCTGGCATGACAACTGCAAATTCAAGATAAGCCAGCCACAAGTTTGCCGTCGTCCCTGCGTGTGTAGATGAAGTAGTCCAGAGAGGCTGTCCCAAAAGGGGCCATGCGGTTGATTTCCTGAATCTTGCAAACACGGAACAGAGAAGACTGTGTAATTCGCGATGGTGTGTGGTAGGTTTACCTGCTTTAGACCTTGAGACTCCAACCCGCGTCCAACCACAACAAATTAAATTGAGGTAAATGACCGGGTTTCATCTCCTTGGCGGCGTGCAATGTCAAGGACACCCACCGCATACGCCAGGCACCACCGCTTGGATATCGTTTACTGCTGGGAGCCCCAGGTTTTCGCAACACTAGCATTCATGTGGACAATTGAAAGGCAGAGATCATGCTATGCTAAAGGCATAAATACTTGCAACGGCGTTGTAGGGTACCTTAAACCTAAAGTCAGACATCATAAGCCATAAGCGGCGCGTACACATGTAGCCCCTTTTAAGACCGGCGTATCTCCAGATCCAGACCTGGGAGCGAAGGTAAGGCCACACTGAGGTATAGGTCATGTTGACTTTTGGTTGATGGCTTGGTAAACATTTCGTTGAGTTTCTATCAGCATCTAGTGGCTCCGGATCAGACAAGGTCTTTGAAAGTGTATTGAGTCGCTTGGCATGCTCACATTTGGCAAGCTCGCTCCCAGTCTATGTGTTAGTTTGCTCGCTCTTTGTGGCAACAAAGCTTGCTCGGCCAAGAACTAGTGCCGGCATGCACGATTGGTTGCCTGCCACATGGTATGAAAAGGGAAGCCCTTGTTTGGCACGAGCGAGTGTCATCCGGAAGGGATGGTTGGACTTACGAGCAGTATCAGGGCACAGGCTCTAGGCTCCAGGCTGCTTACTCTCAGAGAGGTGGCACCACACATCACGTTTTCACCGAACTCACGGTGTTCTGAGAGCCAATCCTTTGGGGATTTTTCACGCTGTTGTGCGCGGAGGCTTCGACGTGTTATGCGCTCTCCTACTTCTGGCGCTACCCCATCTTTATGCATCCTGTCCGCGAAGCTGGCTAGCTCATGCCGATCCTGGGTTTTGGCTTGTTTCCAGATTGAGAGTGATTTGGCCGCCGACGGAAAGATTCGCTGAAGAAATTCGAAGCACAGGAATTCGGAGGCCTGGAGTTTCCTCGCCGAGTTAGAGAAAGCAGTCCAGGGTGCAACCAGTGCCTTGAAATCAATCCCTTGGGTTTGGGACCCAGTGAACATGGATCGATCCTCAAAGAAATTCCAATGACTTGATAGAGTCACTAGACAAATAGTTTATTGTTTGGGCTGATCAATTGATTTGCGGCTTCCTGATTCCTGCTTTCCGTCACCAGTCATCGGGCAGTCTGTGGAAGATGACAGTGGTCGACAGTTGATACAAAAGCCTAAATGATTAGAATGGGCCTTGGCTTCTTCAAAACCAAATTTAGTCATCCATGGTCCCCTACATTATGCGAGGCCCTTTTTGAAGTCAGGACGTGTTGACGGAACACTTCTCGACTTGTTGTGGTCGCTGAAGTTTTCTGACGAGGGATGTTGGAGGTATCGCGCGCTCATGTCAGTTCGAGCAGAAAGCTCGGTGAAGCGCAGCTGACACAAAATCGGGTGAGAGCTGTTTTTCGAGAATGCACTCATGTCCTTGGTGGTGGCAACTTGTAGATGTGGTGCTCCCACACGTTCGCCACTTCTGACTGGCCTTTCTGAAAATGACACCTCAATGTTGCTTGTAAGTTTGGCCATGCGCAGATGCGAATTCGGGCAACCTCACCAAGAACTCAAACCGGACCGTGAATCATTCTAAGTTGAGAGGGTTCTATACATGGATTCACTTAAAACTTTATGTGATTTGGTTGAACCGGGACTCATTTAGGGTTATGTCTTCTCGTGCTTGTGCACAACGAGAAAGTCGCTACCAGCGGCTTTGTTTGTTTCTGCTGAGAGGTTGCCGCCGGACATCCTTCATGTGAAAACGATCTCGATATGGGGTCGAGATCTATCACTTCAAGAATGCTGCTTGGCAGTGGCCAGGCCGTTGGCCAGGCCATTCTTCCAAATTGCAAGGTATTCAGCATTCGCAGTCCAGGTGATTCTTCGCACCCTCAAGCATGTCCAAACTGCTGCGTTTTTTGGTGGATATTGTCCATCAGTATGCTTGGTGTATCAGCAATTGTTTGCACTTGCAGGGAATGAAGCGTGTTGTTTGCTTTGTAGCGCTCATTTGGGTTTGTTGGATGGTTAGTGGGTTTGCAGCCAGGTTTTTCCATTGCCTTTGTCATCGGCTTCGGCGCAGCCAAGTTCCCGGCCATCCGCCTGGGGACGAGCGTCTTCTTTTTTAAGCACAGGCTGAGCATCCTGCCCCTTGGGCGAGAACTTGAAAGGATGGCAAGGTGGGGTGGAAGAACCCTGGTATTCAGTGGATTCCTCAAAGAAATCTGGATGTTTGGTGGCCACAACTGTGAGCTTTGGGATTCTTTAAAGGGTGAATGCGATGGAAAGCATGGTCGAATTAGACTCGGTAGCACTGCACAACATCCGCACTGACTCAAGTTCAGCTAAGCTTGTTCCGGCGCCTTCCTGAGGTGTATGGCGATGCCGTATGTTGAGCCTGAGAAATGTTCGGAAACTTTGGCATCAGTAAAGCATGCTCAAACCATGTCTTGACACAAGGCGCAGGTCATTCCCTGCAGCTACGCAAACTTCTTGTGTGAAGAATCTCACGAGGTTTGCTTTTGACTGCATTTAGATGGTCAGTTCAGTACGGTCTTTCATCTTGCGTTGTCATAGAGCGAACTTGTTTTTTTTTTTTTTGGTGTTTACCCATAAAGTTGCAAATTTGCAGCTCACACAACAACTCAGGCTGGGCTGGCCTTTGTAAAACAACTCTTGCTTCTCGCCAGGCAACTTTACCCTGCACTCAATTGACACCAGGCGCAGGTTGCAATTCCTTTGACTCCCTGCTTGCTGTCATAGTTGTTGCCAAAAGAAGGTTCATGGCAAGTGTTCCAAGTCCATTTTTGCTTTTTCAGTTTTGTCCGGGAGACACAGCCACTTGAGCAGGTGTGAGAAGGAGCTTGTTGGGGACCCAAGTTTCATTTTGTGTCGCCTTTCGACCTCACAGGTGTCCCCTCTCAAGCGGACGGTTAAGCCTCAGGGAGTTTCCATTTTTCTTGGACGCCCGAATGAGTGCTCGCAACTTCCCAAGCCTCTATCGATGTTCCTCCAAAACATATCGTGCACGTTTGTGTGATCAATTGGGTCAAATCTAAGCATCATGACTGTTGACGTTCGAAGAGGCTGGAAATCGTACCCTCTCACAAAAGACTGTTTCTGGGTTCCCTGTCAATTTGACAAGTTCGGGCTTTTTGTGGCCCATCTGCTCAAGTGAGAGTGAGAGGCACCTGAATGGATCGAATCCTTCTCAGGATTGGTTCTTCCGCCAATTGTTTTTCCCACACTTGGGCTCTGGAAACTTAAAAGAGCCCCTCCAGCCACCCAGAACCTGAAAAAAATCCATGGGGTGCCCGATTTTATGGTAAAAACCGAAGTTTCGAGTCGAATCCCCGAGAAGATGACTTCTCCAAACGGGTTAACGAAAATTCCGAGGCTCGCCTTGCTGGTGGTTTCGATGTTGGCCTCCGGTAGCGCTGCTCTGCTTCCAGCTGCTTGGCCCCTGATGCCGCTCGGACACTTGGTTCGTCACGGCGGGCGTGACCATGTTCTTCTTTGGGCGGGCACCCCGTGGGGGGGGAAACTTCGATTTCAGTAGACCACGCGGTTTTTGTTGTTGGCATGGATCGGGCTTTAAGTTTTTCTGGGCAGCCCTGAAGCTGTTGGGGTTGAAAACAAGGGGCTCGTGACAATCGTCCAAAATTTCAGGTGAGAAGCCTCAGGGAACAACTGGCTGTGGATTTGATTTCCGCGGTGATCGCGGACCCCAGTTCGGTTCCACCGTGTGGTCACCGCACTTTTGTCACATCACTGAAGTAGCCCGCCAGATTGGAGGGTGTTCATGGTGATGGGAACGGATTTCTCAACCTCTGGTTGATGTATTAGGTCCCCCTTAAGAGGGGATTGTTCACTTTGGGGAACACCACCTTATAAGGGGAGCCTTGTGACTTTCCTTGGGTCAGGAAAAATGCCACGAAATCCCCGGGGCTGTGAACTCTACTAGGGTGTTACAACTTGCACGCAAAACCTCGCATGGAAAGCATTGAGGATAATTTGACCTGGAGCCATGGCTCTCAATTCAGTGTGCTTCAGCTATTGCTGAGTTGCCAAGAATCCAAGTCCGTTTTCTCGGGGAAAGGACAGAACTGAACATAGCTAGTCAATGCCGTTCAAAAGTGAATCAAGGCGAGCCACGCACGGCTTAGGCACGTCTCGTTTCTTGTTTTTCCCAGGGCGACGCTTTTTAGGGTTGTTTTGAAGGGAACCAACAGACCCTCCACCCCGCCCCGGGATTCAGAATTCTGTCATTGCGGTCTCAGGAAAGTGTTGGCAATATTTGTCTCCTCCTTCCTGTCGAGCTTCCTATATGGAGGCATCGTGACCTACCTGGAGGGGCGAAGCTTGGCGAAAAATGGAGCTGAGGATTGAGAGAAAGTGTAGCTAACATTCAGAAACTCGAAGAAATCAGAGCTCCATGCATACCCACATTCGCAGAATATTATATTAACATGCAGTACCTCCACTCCCATGCACTGAAGAGTCTTCTGCTCATTCCCCCGAAAGAAATTGGGCGCAAATGCGGTTTCTTGCGGTTTCCCAGCGGTTTCCTGTTGAACATCCGGAGTGAAGAAAGGAGCAATCACCATGTTTTGAGAAAGTGACCGTCTCCCAGTAGTTGCGTTCACTTTTGCAGGGGCCCTTTCGGATCCGGTTTGTCTCATCCAAGTGAACCCCTGCCTTGTCCGTTTAAACTACCTCGGGGAACGTTTGGCCCATGAATAAAGTAGCTTGAGCTGGCAAAAGGCACAGCCTCTTAACTGGGTGCCACACGCACACCTTTTTTAGCTTTCCCAAAGTCAGCCCCCAACGGATGATTCACTGTGCTTTTTGTTGCAGGGCCCCCCTCCCCCCAATTGTCAGGCAAGTTGGTGGTTTGGATTGACGGTTTGGATTGGATTGTTTACGCCTGGTTGTTGTAGAGGGTAAATCAGAAACCACCCCTAACCCCTAAACCACCGGGCTCCAAACCACCAAAAAAGGAACACGGGACAGTTCCCACGAAGCCAGCGGCTCGGTTTCAAGCCAAAAAAGAGCCACGAGGGGCAGCCCGCTGAGGCCGCAGCACAGAGATCCTGTTGGCATTCGTGGCGGGTGCCTTGGTCTTCGCCGGCACCTTGAGCCGTGCCATGGCCACGTGGCTTTTGGCCGCTGGCTGCGGGCCACGGTGGATGCCGCTGCTCTTGGGCACAGGCGAATGGATTTCCCTCTAGTTTCCAAAAGGAAAAGTGTGGGTGAGGGGGTGGTCGGAATTTCAATTCTTATGTTGGACCCCCCACTGAGAGGCCCTAAAGAAGCACCTCTGACGGTCTGGATTCCAAAGTTCGCCTCAGGGTCTCGACGGACACCTTTTTGTACCTTCTTGTTGTGCGTTCGCCAATGGTCGAATTCCTGCTGTCAGTTCCATCATTTCAGCGGGACATGGGAGCTGGTTGGCTAAAAACTCGTGTCATAGCCAGCAGACGGACCGCGGGCCTGGGAAGGCGTCCCCGAAACCATGGCTTGGACCTACCCCAAACCCTAAGCCCAAAACAAAGCCTAAGCCGCCTACTATAGATCTAATCCCTGAAGCTCCATTGGGGTCGCACAGCGTGCGCTAGTTGAATTTGCCACTTGATGCCACTTCACGCCACTTCAAGTGGCATGGAGTGGCATGGAGTGGCATGGAGTGACATGAAGCGTGGACGGGCAAGGCTTCGTGTACATTCTGGAGTATATGAGTTTGAGGGGTAGAAACCTCTTTCCGATGTGCTTGATTTGAAAGGGCCAGATCATGTTTTCAGGGGTGACATTTGAAGTGGCAAGGTGGCAAGCTGGTAATCTGCTAATATCTTGGGTGCAATGCCACTGTAGGCAGTAATCCTCTTGGCCGCCGAACGTGAAGGGCCAAAGTATCCTTAGACCGGAGTTGGATGCAGTTTCGGCGCTTTCTTGGGGCAAACTGGACGAACCCGGCAAGATTGTTGCGCAGCCTCGGCAAGGGTTTGGTTTGAAGGGGAGTTTGCTGCACTCATGCCGCGGGATGCTGTGCGCAACTTGTGTTTGTTTGGTGTGTTTCACGCGCAAGAAGAGTGACCAGGATGCCGACGAAAGAAGAAACGCTTGCCTGACCCAAGCTCTCGTGGTACGAGTGGCCGCCTTTTAAGTTACAAGGCTGTTTTGCGACGAGAGGCGAGACGTGTTTGAGTAGGACGGGCGCTTGGGACGCAAGCAGGGAGAGGTGCTAGCGTGGAGCTACTGCCTGCGCTCGCAGCACACGCGTGGCTGAGGCAAAGAGCGAGGCCGGCCGTTGGGCAGTCGCCGCACCACCGACACGCCCGGCGTGTTCGACCAGTCTTCACCAACGGCTGCTCAAATAAAACTCTATAACATCTCTAGTTTGAGGAAGCTTTTTCTGTGATCAAAACGGAGACGGGTATTTATTTTAGGATTTTTTCGTTTGTTTTCAGGATTTTGTTCTCGCTTTTGGCTTCTTGGCTTCTTGGCTTCTTGGCTTCTTGCCTTCTTGGCTTCTTGGCTTCTTGGCTTCTTGGCTTTTCGGCTTCTTGGCTTCTCGGCTTCTTGGCTTCTTGGCTTTTCGGCTTCTTGGCTTCTCGGCTTCTGGGCTTCTGGGCTTTTCAGCTTTTTGCTGGTTTATGCGGCTTTTGGTGGCTTTTTGGCTTTTCGCATCCTCTGCATTCCCAGTTCCTCTTCGGCAGGTGGCGTTTTGGCTTTTGCGGCTTTTTCGCTGGTTTATGCGGCTTTTGGCGGCTTTTGGCGGCTTTGGCTTTTCGCATCCTTCGGGCTTTTTGGCTATTGGTTTTTGGATGTGGCTTCCCGCGTCATCAGCATCACCACCACCCACTTTGAATCATCACTTCTTCGGACATCATGGGGAGGGAACCCCCCCCCAACCCACCCGCTACTGTTTAGATTGTTTGCAGAGTAATTGCACCCCTATTTGAATCAACTCTTCTTCAAAGATCATGGGAAAATTGCCGCCTCCCCCCCGTTACGTTTTAGATTTCTCGCAGAGATTGAATTGCACCCCTGTTTGAATCATCACTTTTTCGAGCGTCCAATTTCGCAAGAAAATGCTGCAACATACGACATTCTAGGTAATCTGTGTAATCCATGTATGTCTGTATGTATGCATTTCTTCGAACATCATAGGGGAAGCCACCCCCGCCAACCCTCCCGCTGCCTTTTAAATTCTATCACACCCTTTCTTGAATCATTGCACCCATCACTTCTTCCGCCCCCCCAACCCCCCGGCTACGTTTTAGATTTTCTGCAGAGATTTAATTACAGAAGGGGTCGTCATGGAGGCTGAGTTTTTTCAGATCCTGGGGGCTGAGTTTTTCAGATTCCTGGGGGCAAACACCAAGAAAACCAAAAAACAAAAATCACAGCCCATCATCTGAAGACAATACTTTGTTGATGCTTTCTTGATGCAAGACACCAGTAATATGATGAGATGTGTATCAACAGAACATAAGCCTCTTCCAAGATATTCTGCAGGTAACTCCAGGTAACTGTTCCTGGGGGCTGAGTTTTTCAGATTCCTGGGGGCTGAGTTTTTTCAGCAAAAAACCAAAAACACAGCCCATCATCTGCATCTGCTAGTTCAGGGCCATGGGTCTGGTGTTTTTTGTTTTGTTTTTTTGTTTTTGGTTTTTTGCTCATAAACACCAAGAAAACCAAAAAACACAGCCCATCATCTGAAGACAATACTTTGTTGATGCTTTCTTGATGCAAGCTTTCTTGATGCAAGACATCAATAATATGATGAGATGTGTATCAACAGAACATAAGCCTCTTCCAAGATATTCTGCAGGTAACTGGAGAAACTGGAGATAATTTGTCTCATCTCTCATTTCATCTTCTGCAGGTAGCATCTCATCACAAGCAATTGCTTGTGGCTTGTGTCTACCTGAATCTATTCTGAACAGCTTTACTGTTGCAAGAGCTCTTCAGCAACACGAATAGCTGCAGAGAATCTTCTTCCAAAGCTCTTATTCCAAAGCTGAACAGCTTTATGCAGAGAATGTTATTTGCATCTGCAGATATCGTTGCAGGTGCTCATCTTGAGCTCAAGCATCTAGATTGGAGCTGTGCTCCAATTGCTCCAGCTCATTATGCGATAAATATGTTTGTGTTAGCTGTCTTTTCTCAAGAGCATGGGCAGAGCCCCATGCGTATATTGAAATATTGAACATCCAACTGTAAAAAGAGCTGAGTCTTGCAGCTGAAAGCTGCATAGATCAGCCATATCTTACGTTTCTTATGATTTCATATGCATGGCAAGCTGTGCTTGCCATACTTACGTGTTTCAGAATTGCAACACAACAATAATATTTGTCCCAAACATACATCTGCTTGCAGATTGCTATGCATACGTCTTCCAAAATATTGCATACGTATGCAAATTGTTGAAGATTTGTGCCAAACATACGTCTTCCAAAAGTTAGCACCCTGAGGTTTGTAAACTTGGCATGCGTAAGCATGCCAACTATCCAAAAATAAGCTACAGACACACGTTTGCTAAATATGTGTGTCCAACAATGATAGTTGTGCAAAATAGTTCTCAACAGGCTGTCTTCTGTGTAGCTTGAAGCTAGCTCATTTTCCAGGTCTGGATGCATCTGAGTCTTCATTGGATCGAAAATGAATCTGTGCTTGCATGTCATCAGCCCACAAACCAAAACAACGCACCCCAATAAATCTAAGAGGTCACGGGTCTTGATCTTATATGTTTGGTATTTTTTAGTGTTTTTAATGGAAAAACTCAGCCCCCAAGAATCTGAAAAACTCAGCCCCCAGGAATCTGAAAAACTCAGCCCCCAAAACTCAGCCCCCATGCCGACCCGCCCTCTTTAATTATTTGCACCCCCCGCTACGTTTTAGATTTTCTACAGAGATTTAATTAATTGCACCCCAAGTTGAATCATCAATTCTTCAAACATCATGGGGGGGGGGGGCTGCCGCCCCCCCCCCAACCCCCGCTAGTTTTTAGACTTTTTGCAGAGATTTAATTGCATCCCTATTTGAATGATCACTTCTGCGACCATCATGGGGGGGGCTGCCGCCCCCCCAACCCTCCCGCTCTGTTGTTTTAATTTTCTTTGCTGGGATTGAAATGCCCCTGTGTTTGAAGCATTATTTTTTTGACCCCGAAAACCCGCCAGCTACTTTTTGGATTTTGTTACCCACGATTTGTTGGTGATGCCCAGGATGTTGGTCGGACATGCGGGGGATGTTGAAAACGATGCTGGGGATGTTGACGGGCTAGTGTAAAATGCGTCAGTTTCGCGAGAAAATGCTTTAAAATACGACATTTTTCTGGCCCGCCAGAGATTGAATTGCACCCCTGTTTGAATCATCACTTTTTCGAGCGTCCAATTTCGCGAGGAAATGCTGCAACATATGACATTCTAGGTAGTCTGTGTAATCCATGTATGTCTGTATGTATGCATTTCTTCGAACATCATAGGGGAAGCCACCCCCGCCTTCCCTCCCGCTGCCTTTTACTTGAATCATTGCACCCCTACTTGAATCATCACTTCTTCTGACATCATGGGGTGGGCTGCCGCCCCCCCCCAAACCCCCCCGCTACGTTTTAGATTTTCTACAGAGATTTAACTAATTGCACCCCTAGTTGAATCATCATGTCTTCAAACATCATGGGGGGGGGGGGCTGCCGCCCCCCCCCAACCCCCGCTAGCTTTTAGACTTTTTGCAGAGATTTAATTGCACTGCGACCATCATGGGGGGGGCTGCCGCCCCCCCTCCCGCTCTGTTGTTTTAATTTTCTTTGCTGGGATTGAAATGCCCCTGTGTTTGAAGCATTATTTTTTTGACCCCGTCAACCCGCCAGCTACTTTTTGGATTTTGTTACCCACGATTTGTTGGTGATGCCCGGGATGTTGGTCGGACATGCGGGGGATGTTGAAAACGATGCTGGGGATGTTGACGGGCTAGTGTAAAATGCGTCAGTTTCGCGAGAAAATGCTTTAAAATACGACATTTTCTGGCCCGGACGAAAAAAACCTATACATTTTGGTCAAAAAAATAATAAACTCCCAAAATGCTCGGGGTCCGGCTTTCCCAATTCATTGACACTGTTTGCCTTGATATGGTGATGGGGGCCTTAACCTTGCCAGGAGCGCTGCTGTCCAGGATGAAGATCTGCCATGAGGAGACGGACACGCAGACAAAGATGGCCTTGAAGGCACTTCGGGTCACACGGTCCTGCACCGATGACCTGCTGACCTGCGTCTGCATCTTAGCCCTTTTCAACGGCCAGCGGCGTGAAGTGTTTTGCTGAGAGCTGCGAAAAGCGGAACAACTCGACCGGCAATGCGCTCTGCGGGGAGCAGCTGGCGTTGCTGGACACTACGTTGAAGAAGGTCGTCCGCAAGGCCTACTTCACTACGTCCTTCGCCCGGCCGACGGCGAAGAAGGGCCACGAGGAGGAGATAGCTGCGGCTCGGAAGGCCAAGGTTCAGAAGATCCTGCGGAGTAAGTCAAAGCTTGGCACGTGGAACGGCGGCAAGCAAAGAAGGGACCGTGATTTGAAGAGCCCCCACGGTTGTAAGGAAGCGAACACACTCTTTTGGCATCTCCGTGTTGAGTTGATAACTTGAATGGTCTTGCCATCCGGACATTTCAACACACGGTTTTGGCAGAGTCTCTTCAAACTGCTGTGTGGCCAGCTAACGTCATGCTATGCCAGTCCGTGCCACTCCACGCGACTGGGCGCCACTAGACACCTGTGCCATTCCACGCCACTCTGCGCCAGGCAAATTCAGAATCATCCCGCGTTGCACTGTGAAACTCTTCTAATTTCGCCCTATGTCACCAAGTCCCGGAAAAAACAACAAAAACCGTGCCCTGGCTGAATCCATTCTAAACGTCCCAAATGCTAATAAAATAGCACACTTTGCAACTGCTCTTGACACACCCTTGAAACCCTCCCCGGATCTAGCCTGTACCATACCCGCCCTGAAGCTGATCCTAAATCCACCCTCACCCTATTTGTCACCCATGTAAAAGCGTGCTGCTTGGCATGTGGATGTTCATCGGCCGTTCGCATTGGACTGCGCAGAATGTCAAGTCGCGGGTCAGGCAGCACGGCCCAAAACCTGAATGTCTCCAAACAGGTTGTGTTTCGGGAAGCATAAGGATTTCGACAATTTCAGAGGACTCCGGTTTTAAGAAACATGGGTTCTTTGCAAGTCGACACTTGCGCAGAGGGTTTATGCAATCTTTCTGTACAAGGTTTGTGTGTAGGTTTTTTCAACGTAATCTCTGAGTCCAAGCATCTCGCGCAGCCAACCTCTGCGAGGAACAGACCCCTTCATCGCCCCGCTTGGCGAAGAGCACGTCCCCCCCTTAAGAAGCAACAAATCCATTAACGTAAAATCCTAAGAAACACGGAAACAAACCAACTCGCCGAACACACATTCCAAGACACGTGTTCAGTGTCCAGCCATGTTGGTTCCCAACCATGGGGCTTTCAGATTTTTCGTGTTACCAATGGCATAGCCCACCAGGTTGCGTTTCACTTTTAACCACGCATCAGCCAAGCATCATGCCCCCCAAAGATAGCCAAACACTGAGAATCAGCAAGCCAGAGTACAAAACAGAATGCCACTTGCAAAGAACCACTCGCAAAAAAGACAACGCAACCCACTCAAAGCCATCTCTGGGTTAAATTTCGATTCCAGTCGCCTGCTGCGGCAGCTGCTACTTGCTGCTGCTCACCGCCTGGGCGCCCGCGCCCTCCGCGCGGGACGTGGAACTTCGGTCCGCGCGGGTGCCCATGGACGCCAGGCGCGCGCAGTGAGCTAAAGACCGGAAGACTTGATCCTCACGGATCTATTCATATGTAATATGTTTGCGTGTCTTTTGTTTGTTTCCGGTGTGGGGTTTGAGCCGGCAAAGCACTGGGCAAGCCGTTTTTTCCACAGGCAAGGCGGCAAGGATCGAGAATTGTCATCTCCCCTTTTCATTGGCAACTGGAAAGCGAGAAAACGCCTGCGGTCAGCAGCCTTTATCTGACCTGGTCAAGGTTGGCCGCTGGCAACCGACCTTTCGAGAGCCATGCAAAGATGTGCTGGAGGTTCTTCAGTGCCGACATTCCTTGGGCCTTTTGGGGGGGGTTCTGCACAAGGGGGTCACATATTTTGTTCAATTAAGGGGGTCAGCCACGAAGCCCACCCTTGTGATAGGGCGGGAAACATCCTTAGCCGGGCCTCGTTGAGCGAGGGTGGCACGCGTTGGGACTGGCAGGGCTGACCAGGGCTGAGAATAATTTTGGTGTACATCCTTGATGGACTCTTGGCCTAGCTTTCTGAAATACCCCTGTTTGCTTATGTTGTTGCCTTGGCTTTGCAGCCAGTCCCCACCCCATCAACACCTTTCGTAGGGCCGGTGAACATGGGGTGTGTCCTGTTTGCCCTTCTTTCCGCTACCGGAGAAGCTTGAAGACCAGACTGTGGCTCTCCATTTCCATAGGAGAATCACAACTAAGCCAAAATTGAGGAAATGTGTTGGTACAAATTCAGAAGGGGATTCAAGGTCGATGCTTGATTTGCCTATGTCGTTCTTCTTGGTTACTGCTCACCCCTGAAGCTGGTCCAAAGGTTTATGTCATCAGGCCCTTCTTGATGTCGCTCAACGAGCAAACAATAATGACCCTTTAACATGTTTGTTAAACAATTGCCTTGCTGAAGGTAGACACATGTACGCAGACATAGTTTCCCCAGTTTGGTTCAGCCATCCCCTTTCAATGTGCCAAGAAATATGTGTAATTTGCCGATTCGCTCGTAGCCAGGACCCAGTGGAAGTTCTTGCGGGACAACTTCCTAGGAATCTTCAGCGCTATCATCGTCTATTCGTGCATGGCACATTGGCGGGGAAAAAGGAAAAGGACAGGGTGGGTGTGAAAATAGGGGTCCCAAGAAATGGTGGCTGGCGGCCCTTTGAACCGTCCAGCATGGACATTTGACAGCGCACGAAGGAGAAAACTGGACTTTTTGGGGGATCTTTGAGAACTCTTGCTGAACCTTTGCTGTGCATGTGCTGGAGCACCATTTTGGGGCCGTGGGTGTCTTGTTGCCCTGCAATCGGCCAACAGGGCAGCAAGCTGGAGTGCGCAAAATCATTCCATGCGGCGCCGAGGTGGGGTTACGATCCTTTAGGGACTTCTACACCCAGCAAATCTTTACCGCCGCCTTGAATGGGACGCCTGCGTCCCAGGCGCCGATTTGAGCCCCACTTTCTGTCCCACTTAGGGGTCCATGATTGCAATCCCAAGAGAGAAAGTGGGGTGCTGCTGGTTTTTTGGTGAAATGGGATGCAGCTGACACATCAAATGGATAGACCCGCATCAGATATCAGATGTCGGATTTGCGCGGGTCAATGGAACCTCCATTTGTGGCCAAGCCCCAACATGAAGCGTTTGGGCCAAACCATCAGGGTGGTCCACTAGCCGCCGCTCCGCAGATGCAGCCTTTACATGCCACATTGAGCTTTGGACAGATTTGTCATACTGCTGCGAAGGTACATTGTAGTACAGGACTTTTTCGGAGCACATCTCCGTGTACGCTTTCCCTACGGAGAATATTGAAGCCTGCGGCCTTGCACTAAAATCGGACATGCAATCCGAAACAGCGTCATTTCAGGTCTCAGAGTTTTTAGCGGGAGCTGGATTTGATGGTTTCCAGTATCAAGGTTGCCGGATGGCCTTTTTGGAGATGTGGACAGCGAATTGCCCATGGGCATTGGTTGGGATTGTGCTTTCTCGCTTCAGTCAGTTTGCGTGGAAGATATTTCCGGCGGTTTGTTTGGGGGGATTGGGGCAGCATCCAAGGCGGGGAGCACTCGGGAGCTAATTATAACAGACACATGAGCCATTCAAGAGTGTCAAGATTAGCATCCCTTTAAAGGTGTTAGAGCGTGGAATCCCTTCAAGCAAGGGAAACCAGCCAACCAGCCAGACAACCAACCAACCAACCCAACCGAGCAGCCAACGAGGGAAGCCAGTTCAGCTGAGAAGTTCCCATGGAATTGTTCCGAGCCGCTGGCAGATCTATGTCCTGGCAGACATCCCCGGCGCCGTGTTCTCCTTCTTGAGCCTGGCCTCCTCCTCAAAGTTGGGTTTCGAGCCTCCAAATGGGTGGTGTTTTTCGAGGGTAGCCCTCGGTTTGGGGGGGACGAGGAAAAGGATTTGTGCGTTCCTGCTTTCCCGTTTGGTTTTGCAGGCAACCAAACATTTGTGAGCATTCCAGTTCTTGGATTCCCCGCTCAGTGAGCCTAGTGGCAGCGACAGTTGACAGCAGTGGCCGTGTGACAAGGACCAGCTCAGCGCTTGACTCGGGATGTTTGTACTTCAAGGAAGGCCCACATCATGGGTGGGTTTGTGCGATTCTTTGTTGTTGCTGGTCAACTTAGGACATGTCAAAACCCGTTGAGCGCTTTCAGGAAAGACACAGTCCAGGCCGGGCAATACAATTTGGTCGCAGGTGGACACCACGGAAGCCCTTTGTCGTTGCGCTGGTTTCATGGCTGGTCTTTGGCTTGACCATCCTTGCTTGTTTCTTTGGAAGCCGTTCAGTCGTTCCATGCCGGCAAGAGAAAAATAATATTTGCCTCTGCGCGATTTGCCCGGCCAAATTGTAAGCCTTAAGGTCCTGATGTCCTGGGTGGTCAACTCCCAGAAGGCACTTATCCTGATGTTTCTGCTTACAGCGTGCGGATGCTGGGCCGCATCCGGTCGATTCGATTCGAATTCTGTTCGGCAGAAGTTGAATGAACCACGATTCCTCAGGCAAGGCGACAAAGAGCTCCCACCAGCTTGCGTGGCACTCACTTCGTTGTGGGTTCAACTTGAGGTGGAGGAGGCAAAACACAAAACCAGCAGCTAGGATTGCTTTGCATCATTATGTTTGCGAACTCATAGTTGCGAGTTGTGAGCCGAATTGACATAGCAGGTTGTTGAACGCAAGAAGGAATTATTCCGCAGTGCTGACTACGCACAGACCTTCAGGCTTCCTGGAAATTCGGGCAAGAAGCATCAGTAAAGCAAGCAACTAAGACAGCAAGAAGGATGCCACGCTGCCTGCTTCAACATTTTTGGAAAGCAAGTCTTCATGAACAAATCCAAGGCTGGTTTTTGCACATTCAGGTGTATCATGCTTTGAGGGTGCTTTCGTTTCCTATTTCGCGCAGACCCGTTTCCTCCTGTTGCCTTCGGCTTTCGCTTGCGCCTCCAGGGGGCATTTGTCAAAGTCGGCCAAAAAAGACCTTCAAACTAGGGGTCCGGCCAAAAAGGACCTTCAAACTAGGGGTCCCAACAGGGGTCCCAGGCTGGTTGGCTTCCTTTTGGTTTCCTTTCAAAGCGAGTCGTTTATCTGGGCACGAAACAAACTCACCAGGAGTGGCCTTCATGGCTGGCGCCACATACCTCTTCCAAACGGGCGCCATGGATGGGGTGACCTGGATCCTGCGCCCTGGCCATAGCAGACGGGCAGGGGATCCCTGTTGCGGAACTATATCCCACTCAAAACGGAGTTGGGGTTCCGCCCTGAGCGAATGGAAGTAAAAAGGACCCCCCCCTGAAGCCTGAAGCAGAAACTCATCTTCCCCATTTCTCGTTTTAAACACACCCTGCAAAGGAGGCCGACAGGCAGGAGATGATGCAGGCTGGTTCCAGTCAGGGAACTCGGCTTTTGCCCGCCTATGTTTGTTTTTGAGGACATTTTCACCTGGGTTGAAAGGGAGGAAACGGATGCCACTTTGGGGATCCAAACTCTTGCTTTGACCCATCTCATAGATTGGAGCCTTCTCTTCAGGTTTCAGGCCTCACTTTTGTTCGACCCCTTAGCGCCAAGAGCCGCAGTGCAGTAGGAGGCGTGTGAGACAGTGGTTTGTGCTTTCGAGAGAGATCCTTCCATTTGGTCAAGAACATGTGTTATGTTTGTTCTGTTGGATTTTCCAGGGAAGCTGTCACTGAACATGTTTGTTTTCGCTTCCATGATTTTCCCCTGTTGGTCTTCAAAGCAAGCTATCACTACTGAACATATTTGTTCCAGGGGACTTTTCAGCAAGTATCCCATATCTCAAAGGCTGGGGTTTGTCCCGAGCCTGCCGCGAGCAGACTGGTTGCCTCCGTGGCAACATCACAGGAGGGCACCGGAACCCAAGTCGAAGCCCGTAGCGGCCGCCGTTGTGAAGTTGTTTTGGGTGCTATCTTTTCCGACTATTAGCTGCTTTGGTTGTGATCCTTGAGAGTTGCTAATTGGAGGGGACGGTCAAGCGACTGTTGACGCGCCGGACCTACGCAAACTCGATATCAATGATCAAGGCTGTCTTTCAACCTCCAGCCTAGTTCTGCCGAATATATATATATATATATGTATATATATATATATATTCATTTTCAAGCAACTAGCCGCCACCTGAGACTCAACTGTTAGGTAGCTTCTGAATGGGCAGGGCACCAACGTTCCATGTCTTGCAGTATCCCAAGATCGGCTTGGATCAGGGGTGGATTGTAATTTATAAGTATAAAGTGTGAAACAAATGAAACATAATCTGAACATATGATTCCCTGTGAGGGCCCAGAAAAGGGCTTCAGCGGCCGCCCCCAGGCTGTACTCTGGGGGCTTCTACACCTCCTACAGCATGCTCAACGCGCCCCTAAATGAGCGCATTTTCGCTGCCACCCGGGCGGAAGGCGGGGGGCCAGGCTTCGCCATCGGAATTTCCGAGAAGCAGTTGCAATGATCAGATGAGTGTTGCTGGTCGGAACACCCTGGGAAAAGGTTGGTGGACATAAATCCCCATGTAAATGTTGGCCACTTAAGTGCCCAATATGAAAGCAATGATATGTGAAAATGCGTCAACATGCCTCAAAGCACAAAGAAGGTGTTGCGCTAATCGTTAACCCAAGGCCCGAGGCCGGTAGGAAATCATGACTGTGAAATCAATTGCTGGTAGAAGTGCAGCATGATGGCATTTGGGTATGTGCTGAAACGCATTCGGACGAAGCAACGAAACCTAGTTGGTTAACTGTTAAGCAGATGTCAGATAATACAAGAGGACATTATTCCCATTGATTATTAATTGGTCTTCCCTTTTGTTCCTTTACTTCAGCTGTAGGTTAGTCCACAAAAGCATCCCGTGAAGCTGCACGAGAACCCAGGAGCTTTTTCCTGCCACATGTCTGCAAGTGCGAGGAAAACGCCAGAGCCACAAAAAATCCAGCCGACCCGGAAGGCGGGATAATGTATACACGCAGAACCTCCCGCTTGGATGCAAGTTCCCTCACCACCTCTATTTGATGTTTGGTTTGGCGCCCGCTTACTCTACGTCGATCCAACCACTGGACAACTCGACAGATGTTTAGTTATCGACGGTCAGAAACCAAAGACTGGTTTCAATCATCATGAGAACCAAAGGCTTTCAGTCTATGATTGTACACAAACGGGGCATGCGTTGTCATGCAAAATGATGGAATTATCCTGTATGTATGTTGGAAGAGCATGCAATGTTAATACGCTGTGAACACTCAAGTAAATCGGGACAAGATCCCCAAGCTTAGCACGCAAAACATGTGTTAGTTGTTCCAGTATTTGAAGATCAGAGAGTCAAAACCTTTCTCAAAACCCCGGCAAACAGCACAAGAGGCACATTCGATCAAGCCGAAACATACCCGAAACACACCTCCGAAACATATCTGCGAAACATACCCCAAGACCCAACTCACATGGATTGAGACACTACTTTGAGAACAGCCGAACTTAAATATGGGCAATCTTGAATCTTGGACCCCAGGAATTTAATCTGTTGTTGTTTTGTCTTCTCCTGGTGGACTTTGGGGATTTTCATATGTTTGTTTCTTCCTGGAACTGCCTTTTCTGAGGCCATTCTTAGCAATTTGGCACATTGTTGCTATTTTCACAGAAGTTGGTTTGGTTGTGTGCGCAGTTTCCGACTTGCAACAAACAATTAACCTAGTACCAACTTGCTCAAGCAGAGTTGCGTAATTTGTTGTTACACCCTCCCAAGATGTCCAGAGCCTTATTTGTAGCAGAAACAGGCAAAACACCATGGGCTCGCCGATTTGCCAGCACTGACTATTTCCTTTGTTCATGTTTTTACAGGGATTCTCAAGTTGATCGATGCTTGCGCGTGGTCCCAATGAATTGAGCGCGCTGCTTTCGTTTCAGAATATGCAAGATCATAAGAGCAATCTGACAAGACAAAAATGAAGGGATTATAGTGCGTCAGAGATATTGGGCCTGGATTCCAGCCAAAGAATGCACACATTTGACGGAGCAACACATGTTTTTTTTTTTTTTAAGAAGCATTCCCAACAAAGCATAGAAAAAGTGGCACGGTGATCGAAGCCATTGTTCCAGTCGACACACGATGAGCTGGCAAAAGCTGACAGCCGGGAAATAGAGTTTCTGAATAGAAGGGTTTGTCCGCCTCACTCTAGAAGTGTTTGTTCATTTTCTGGGATGATGGTACTTTCGTATTCATGGCGGACCCCTCTTTGGTATTTAAAGGGAAACCAAAAGGACACCCTCGGCATTTTACGCAGTGGACCGATTTCTATTTTGAGCAACACCCATAGTATGTATTTACACCCAGGAAAGTCATGGTCTCTCTCGTGGGCCTTCCCGTGCCGGAGCCCTTCAGGCACTTGCACCTTCCTCGTGTACGCCTCTGACTTATCAGGCACGGATTGAATGGCTTCCCATGGTTTCTTAGGTGCAGGATTTCGTCCATCAGTAGTAGGCTCCGAATGAGCAACCACCTGCATTCATGGTGATCTACCTTAGTAAGGGGGCGACATTCATACACATATAATTTTACCATGAGGAAACGGGATTTACTCACCAACATCTAACATGGAAACTCCTTAACCCGCCAGGAAACCCTGTGGTTTCCTCCTTTTTTTTGGAGGGGGGGTCATTGGATTTAATAGAGGTGCCTTTGTGCAGTTCTGAATTGTTACGAGAAAGGGGTCCAACATTTTGCCAATCATTCCGCTTGACCCCTGAAAGATTATCCCCCAGTAGGAGGTGGCAGCCCCTCGAACGACCCCAGCGAAAACAAGCCACGGGCGAGGCAAACAACAGTTTGCCTGGCGTGGCGTTCTTTGAGGAATGACCCCATTGGCAACATCGGCCAGAGCTAATGTACAACCTCCCACCAACTAACATGGAACCTGACAGGGGGTCCCTTCAAAATGAAGATGATCTTCCAGGCCCCCTGTCAGGTTGCACATTAATTGGTGGGAGGGTATATGTTGGGAGAATCTAGCATGAACGGTAGCCTCTCTGGAAGGCCCACCCATTCAGAAAGCCTATGAGCCAAGCTTTTGGGACCAGGTGAAAATCTTGCTAAACCCCTCGCCGATCAGCGTTCGCAGGATACGTTGTGACCATTGCGCTGCTCATGTACCAGAGCTTTGGCCCGCCGCCCAGCACGGCCGACACGTCGGTGCTGGACCTCTTTGTGGCGATGCCCGGTGCCCAGCAGTGTTGAATGTGTTTTTTTGGGATGGCATCGCAGGTTCTTGTTTGTTTGTGTGTTTGGTTGTTTATTTGTTTGTTTGCTTGTTGCTTCATGTTTGTCTTTGTTTGTTGATTGGTTTGTGTGTTTGTTTCTGTGCGTGTTCCCGAGTGCGTAGCAGAAGGGTTTTCGTTTAAAGTAGGGGTCTGGGGAGCAGCATGCGTTCGCGAGACGTGTCGCTGCGTCCGCAAGCGTTTGCAAGGGTTGGCTCTCGCTCACAAGTGTGGATGAGAAGCGTTGATCAGCAGTGTCGCTCAGAAGTGTCGACCAGAAGTGTCGGTCAGCAGTGTCGACCAGAAGTGTTGCTCAGAAGTGTCGGTATGAAGGCTTGATCAGAAGTGTCGATCGGAATTCTTAAATGTTGCTCCGAAGCGTCGTTCAGAAGTGTCGATCAGAAGAGCTCTTCATCAGTGTAGAACTGTCGCTCAGCAGTGTCGCGCAGAAGTGTCGCTGATGTTTGTCTAGAAGTGTCGCTCAGACGTGTCGCGGATGCGTGTGTGGGAGTGTGGCTCAGAAGTGTCGCTGAGAGGTGTCGCTCAGACATGTGTGTAGAATTGTCGCTCGGATCGTCGCTCAGGAGTCTCCTTGCTCACAAGTGTTGCTGGGGTGTGTGTGTGTGTAGAAGTGTCGCGGATTCGTGTCGTTTGGAGGTGTTGACAACAGTGTCGCTCAGGAGTATCGCGCAGATTTGTTGCTCAGAAGGGTTCCTCAGAGGCGTTGCTCAGAAGTGTTGCTCAGGAGTGTCGCTCAAAAGCGTCGCTCAGATATGTTTGTAGGAATGTCGCTCGAATTGTCGCTCAGGAGTGTTGCTGAGACGTGCCGATTACATGCGTGTGACATGTGTGTGTGTGTGTGCGTGTGTGTGTGTGCTAAAGTGTTGCTTGAAGTGTTGCTCAGAAGCATGCCTTATGTGTGTAGGGTTGTTGCTCTGAACTGTCTATCAGAAGTGTCGAGCAGACCTGTCGGTCAGAAAGAAGTGTTTGCTCAACAGAATTTTCGATCAGAAGTGTTGCTCAGAAGTGTCGCTCAGAAGGTCTGAGAAGTGTCGATCACAACTGTTGATCAAAATTGTTTCTCAGAAAAGTTGCTCAAAGGTGTCGCTCAGAAAGTGTTGCGCAAAAGTGTTGCTCAGAAGTGCCGATCTGTTGCTCAGAAGAAGTGTCGCTCAGAGGAGCGTGAAAAAGGGGGAAGGTCGTGAACAAGAACGAGCTTCAGCGTTGGGTCATCAAGATGAACCGACCGGCAAGTCCAAGGGCAAAGTCAAACAACTACGCCAGAAAAGAGTAAGCCATGGAGGAGGGACGTTCGCGACCGCGACGAATCCTGGGATGAGGGCTAGTGGCGTCAGCGAAGATGGCGAGGACGGGTCTCCGGTTTACCAGAGTTGCTATGAATTTCATGATTTCATTGCTATTGGCTTCAGTGATGAAGGTAACAACGGGTCTCCGGCTTACCTGATTCACTATGCTTATTTGCAGTTTCATTCCAATTATTCGCATGGATTCCTGATATAATGTCTCCGTCCAACATTCCGCTCGGGTCTCCAGTAGTTCTGATGGCGGGATGTGTATCAATCTCACTCCACTCGAATATGCATTCTGCACAATGTGGCACACTGGACGTGCTCAATATGATTTGCGGAAAGAGGAAAAACAATTGCTGCTGCTTAAAGTAGTCGAGTAGGAAGTGCCACTGTAAATAGGGATCACGTTTTGGCCACTGCGCGGGAAGCTCTGAATGAGCATCACCGCGTAAGGGTGTGAACAGTGTTGCATTCCCAGAGCGATGCCAACCAACGTGGCATTTGGCTCAAGCGCATAGCCACGCAACGTGGCTCAAGGCTCAAAACCGCTAACCGTGGTAAAGCGGTAAACGGCACCAGGTAGAAAACATCCGAGCCCACGCGCCATTTGCGGCTCCGTTACTTGTATTGGGGCCTTGCAGGTTGGGAGTGGAGGTGGTACAACCAAGCATTGGTATTCAAATTATATAGCCTTGGTATCTCAGTTTGTTTGTTCGGTTGTTGTTCGTTTGTTTGGTTGATAGGTTGGTTGGTTGTTTTGTGTGTTTGCTTGTTTGTTTTTCTTTGTTCTTTCGGAGTCCCGCAGTTCTGGCTGAGGATCGCACGAAAATGAAGACGGGGATTCTTACGGCGATTTTGAGGATGGGCAGAATCATCCCTGGTTCAAGCAAAAGTGCAAGTCAATGTTCCGTCGTGTCAGGCGGGGAGATTCAAATTGAAACACGGGCAGTTCAATCGCCAGCTCGCGTCACAGATCCTACTGTTCAAGCCGCGCTGCTTTGCATGAACCACTGTCAGACTTCCAGGGTATGGGCGACCGCGCATGGATGAATGCAGGAATGTGCCATTTCAGAAGAGGGAGTCGCATTCCTGTTCACTCTGCCTTGACAACTCCAGGGTTCATACAAAAGGATGACGCCCGGTATAGCGACCCCAGTAGGTTGTGCCTTTGCCGGTCCGATATGTGGGCGAACGACAGTGTCTTGAAGATCCCTGAGTTCAGACGTGCGCATTTTCTATGCGCAAATGCATGAACAACCATGTTGAGAGGGGTTTATTCGCATCGGTCTGTTGAACTAGGGTCAGGGAGTCAGTTGTCCTTGCGCTGGAAATTGGTCATCATGAAGTTTGGCACCCACCCGGGCTTGTGGGTGTTCGCATGTTAGGCAACACAATTTGCTTTGCCGTGCTGCGTTTTGAGGCTTTATTTGCTCAGTTTGCTGATGCTGCCGCTCGGCTGCACAAGTAAAAATGCGTAGACTAGGGACGGCGGGGGAGAAGGATTGCTTTGAGAAGTCACCTTGAACCACATATTGTGCACATGTACACGCACATTTGCTCTCGAATGATTGTAAAATGCGCTAACTCATGACATCTCAAGACCAAGCATGCAGCCGGAGGCTTTTGCTCGGTGCGTCCACGCTCTACTTTGGCCGCGGCATCTACAGCATGCAGCCGAATGTCGGCTGATTGATGAAAAAATCGTTTCCAGCAGGAGACCGTTGGTCGCCACTCCCGAGCTCCGGGGGATTGCGTCCGGAGCGCACGGCCGCTTTGCGATTTTTCCTTGCTGGCTATTTGGGATGATGTTCAGTTTCAGTCGCCAGTGGCCTCATGGGCATGTGTCAAAAGATGGCCAGGCACCGCGGCCGGAACAAAGTGCCAGGAACTCAGCCAGTGCTCCTTGTTGGTCCTTTTAGTTTTCCAGGCCACTCGTGCTTTTGTGTTCTCGGAGGGTGTTTAACTTCAACATCGAATGCCAACTTTTTCCATGGCCCGAAAGGACCAAAGGAATACCAACATGGCAAGTGTCGATTTTGGACTGGGACAAGGCTGAGCCAGGAGCAAGCAATCCATTCAAGACCCGCTTATGCTGCCCCAGAAGGCGTTGGACAGTAGAGGCAAGCACGCGACTTGTCAAGAGCAGTTTTGTGTTTGTTCGCCACATGGGATGAAGGGTGTTCCACGTGAAACCATGGTTAGCACTGCTTGGACCAGTTGGTGTGGCAGCGCCACAGCCACATGGACAGGTGAGAGACGCCGACCATCCGGGTTAAACACAAGAACCCCAGCATGTCCCGTCCAGGATGCCGGAACACAAGGTCATTGCATGGACAAACTGTCCGAAGCTCGCGGCGCGTGTCAATGTCGGGTACTTGGCTTGTCAACTCAATCCGCTGGTCGCCAGCGCCACCAAGATCCCAAGGCTGCCATGCGTTAGCGGCTTGCCTCACTTTCGCGACCACGCAGAAGCTGGAGAGCGGCCAGGTTAAGATCTAGGTCGAAGTTCTTAGGGCCGGATGTTCAAACAGACTTGGCTGAAGTTGACGTTGGTTTTCCTTTTGTTTTATTTATTTGGTCCACTTCACTGCTTGCCGGGCGCTCGCTGCGATGTTCTTCCCATAGAGTGGAGTCTCTATGGAAGGCATCGTATTTCAGAGAGGAATCTAACAGTGCATTGCTTGATTTTAACAAAGATGTATGGGATGATTGAATGTCAACCTTCGCTTGGACTACGGCTTAAGAAATATCAATAGGGCACGGTCCAACTCAAAGTCTGCTGCTTTGACCAACAACCGGAGCCAGCATTTGCCGTTGAGCTCACCAAACTTGGTCTGGTGAACGCATCGGCGTCCGCCGAGGCGTACCGTATGCCTGCCACGAGCTACCAGTCTGAGTTTCCAGAGATCTCAGGCAGATTGTGTCGTGAGACTCGCGATGGCCGGTCAGTCCAACGGTTGTTCAAAGCACAGGAGTTGATCATAGGGATGGAATCCAGTTGGTCAGTCAACAAGGTTCACCCAAGCTGCCTTGTACCATTTGCAAGAGATCATGTCACTGTGGGTAATGCCCCTTACAAAATGGCACCAACTTGTTACCGATCGATTTTGGGGCGCAGGGGAAAGTCAACAATCGCCCCAGACCAATGGCTATTTGTTCGCACCGAAGATTGGACAGTCCCATCCAAGCCAATTGGTGCGCCCGGTTTTCTAATTCTTTACATGGGCGGCTCGTCTTTTTTCGGTGGAACCCTCTGTTGGTTGGTTAAAGCAAGAACACAGCAAGAAAGCCGAAGCCATTTTGCGGGGCCCAGCGGGGGAAAAAACAAACATGGTTTTGGCTAGACAACCTCAATTTAAGATGTTGATTCTGTCCGAGCACTGCGCCGACAAGGGTTCAATGACTTGAACACGTTACGAAAGGGGAATGTGTTGGGATGTGATTGACTCTCTCTCTCTCTCGCTCTACATGCTGCAAGTCAGGCCGACCAGGCTTCATCAACGCCTCATTGATGAATAAGGGGTGTCAAGTATCCTTCACTTTTGCATAACATAGATGACCTCTGATTGGGGTAACCTGCCTTTGAACATAGTTGTCTAAGGGGGACTTCACAAGGAAAGCAATCGACCTAGTCCGCAAGTTATTGGACTCGCTTGCGTTTGGGGTCTTGTCGTATGGAGCGTTGCGACCTGGCTGAGCCGAAGCATGCGCTGTCCGTTTCGAGATTGCCACGAGTCGCACGGCAGCAACTCATCCAGTCCAAGACATGTCCAAGGATGATGCCAGGCTTCCATTTTGGCCGCAACGCTCGAACATCTCGTCCAAGCCAAGCTTTCTATTTGCGCGCAAGTGCGTGTTGCGCATATGCCCGTCCAGGTTACAACTCACAAACGCTAGCAGAATTGAGAACTTTGAAGGATCCAGCAATTGTTTTTGTCGAAGCCCCTTTGCCCTAAATAAAGGCCTCTTGATGGTTGCTGTCTCGTAGAGTGCGGCACGTTGCCTGATTTCTACCCCGGGCTCGCCAGCTTTTGTCCGCTGAAGTGCCGGCGTGCGTCTTGTTTTGGCCCGAGCATGTCAAGTGACTGGATGTTTCAAGAGTGAGCCATGGATTTGACGATCCACATAAAAGCGGGAGGTGCAGCCACAACGCTGTCGCTGAACCTGGATGTGCCAGCACATCAGATGACGGCACTGGCACATGTGCAGTCAATCCTTCAGATGTGTGGCAGCTTGGTTTGCTATGTGCGTTTGTTGGGAAGAGGTTTCTTCCAAAGAGCACAATTGCTCGTACGGCAAAGTGTCAATTTGACCTGGTTATACAAGAGTCCCTGTCCGGAAATGGCATGCGCAAAGAGAAAGGCAGTGGGAAGGTTGCAACGTGCGCTTAACGCCCAGAAATCCCAATTCTCAGATTGGAACCTCAAAGAGAGACAGCGACCAAAAACAAAAAACCCAAGCTGAAATTGGATAGTTTCCTTTCGGGACGCCCCAACGTCATTACTCGTGAATGGGTTGCTGTTCCAGCCCTAATTTTCGAGATGCGAGCTGTGTATCAAGTTGCCGCGTGCAGGTATGTATGCAGACTCGCGACCGTCTCAGATGGAAGCGCAGCAACAGCTCAAAAAGCACGTGGAAAAGCTGAACCTCATGCAGAGTCTTAACTGCACTTAGACACATGGGGCTCATCATTGCCTTCATGGAGATTCATGGAGTTTCTGCAGTTTGGGGGCAACTACACCAGGCAGTTCTCTTTAGACCATGATGCCAGGCCCCAAAAATGGCCGATCCATGTGTTTGACTTGCAAAGAAGAAGACTTCACAGCTTGTGGGCAGTAACTGCCCCGAATTTGATGGCTTAATTTCACCCAATTTTTAGTCCGGAATCAAAACCCGGATGGGTTGTTGATTTGTCATTCGTTGTGTTTCCTTCGGCTGTCGTGTCTTCGCTCTTCTTGGCATGTTTTTTGGTTTTTTAGTTGTTTGGTTCTGTTCATTTTTACTAGGGGTCTGCAAAAACAAAGTTTGTTGCTACCATACCAACAGTAGAGATGGTGTGTACTTGTTTGGTTTGTGCGTTTCTTGCAACATCGTAGTCCTTGCAGATCGTGTGGGGTGCAACGGAGGAACCTTTTATGGTTGGTGTAACACAAGCCAAAATAAGACCATTGCCCCATCGTCAGGTTTGGAGGTCCCCCATTGTCAAAGATAGCTTCCTTATACTACACCAATCTAGCGTGCTCGTCTAAGGTCACTCACAAGGGTTCTTGTTTGGGGTGGGGGCTCTTTCTTGACAGCTGCGATACATTGGGTTCCCTTCATTTCCGTAGCTATCAGGTAAAGACCTAGAATTCACATGTGTTTTGCTTGGATTTCTTGCCATGCCGTGGATGACAAATCCAGTTGGTAGATGGCGGATCGGTGTATCCCAGTATTCATAGAGGTGGTTCGTCCCAACAGTGTACGATTTTGTCCACCGGCTGTAATTGTGGCCTGGCCGTACCTCGCCCTCGTGTTGTTTTGTCTTTCCCAGGGTTTCCATTTGACATCAACCAACATAGGGTACCCTTTCTTTTGCGTGTCAAGCTACCGGGACCCCGCAAAAAAGGGTGGTTTCCTTGAGTTTCCCTTTGAACCAACCCCGAAAAAGGGTACCGTTCGCCGGGGCCACGCCCGGAGAAATTCTCATGGGTTCAGGAGCCTCGTGCTCCGCCAGCAGAGCCTCAAGAACACCAGCATCCGCACCGGGCGCAACCTGCGGCCGCTGCCGGCCATTCTCTGCTCCGGGCACCTGGCAGCCAACGAAGAGGCGGAAGCGAGCGGTTTTGTGGGTGTCTGTTTTTCTGAGGGCTCCTTAGTTGGCGCTTTGGATTGGTGGTTTGGATTTGGATTTGAACCCCAGATTCTTGTGGAGGGTAAACAGGAAACCACCCCAATCCAAACCACCGATTAGAGCCAAGCTGACTTTGGGTAAGGGAAGCCAAAAGTAAAACTGCCGTTTGCGCTTACGTCAGGACACATTTGCGAAGTCTAAGTTGGTGCTCAGACGAATCGTTTTTCGGCCCATCCGATACATCCTCCCACTTTTGGGGGCTGAAGTTCCGGGGATAGGATCTGAGCCTTCAAATGGCTTTCCTGTGTGACTCATGGCACGTTGCTTCTGTCCCGAATTGAGAAACAGACTCAGCTTTACTCTTGGGATCTCCATTCTACCGTAAAGGCGTCATGCCGATACATGTCCATGGGGCCTAGATTCCTTTCGCAGGGTAAAACATCAACGTTTGACTGCCAATCAGAAAGGGGTTTCCTTCGATGAGCTTTCTGTTCGATTGCTCATTCTGGCTTCCCGAGGAGGATTGTTCGAAAGGGATGTCTTGTTGGACACTTGCGTGACCTGTTGACGGAAGCCAATTTGAGCACCAGGGTGCATACAGAATCTATCTCATTCGTTTTAAGCACCCCCCTGTCCAAGTTCTTTTTGACCAACCCTTGGCCAGGAAGCAAGCCTAGATAGACACTTTTCCCTAAAAACAGTCAGAGTTGGTCCTAATAATTTTAAAAAGCCACCTCAACAAAGGGTTGAGGGTTCCCTTGTTTTGAGACACCGGGAAAGCGTGTGAGGATCACGGCGAGGGCGAGGAGTTTGACCTGTCCGAGCGGCCTCTAGTGAAGCCACGGCCCAGCAGCAACACTCCTGTTTGCCAGGAGGATGGGAAAGAAACTTTTGAATGGCTATGGCTCAAAATGATGACTTCCAAGATTGGAGCCATTTTATTACAAATGCTTGTTTGTGCGGCACCTTTGGGAATTACCCCAGGTTTGAGCTATAGGTTGCGGAAAACTGGGAGTTTTGGGGCTATTGTCTTTGAGAAGGGAATCCACCTCCTGGTAATAATGTAGTCATGGGAACTGAATATGGGAGGTCAGATGTGACCTAGATGCTAACCTTACTACTGAAGTGGGGTCGAGTGGACACGACCTGATGAGCAGGGGAGGAAATCGCTGAATGTTGCAATCAGGAAGGTTTGGAAGCTTCGGCATTCCTTTGTGGTTGGGCCGAAATGCGTGACGGGTTCACCCGAACAGCACCAGATCCTTTTCCAGAGATGCATTCACTCAACAGTTGGGATTGTCGTGGCTTGCATAGGTAGAACATAGCTCAATTTCGGCCACACATGTTCCGTACTATTGCTCCAGGAGCCCAGCACCTCCGATAGTCTGCCTTGTGGATCTTCTTGCCGGAGTCAGGTAGCGGAAAAGAACGGGGGGACATCAAAGGAGTGGCGCATCCCCAGCGCAATCAGGAGGATCAGGGTGCCTGGGGTGCCTGGGACCAGTGACGAAAGCAAGAGCTTGGCCATCTAGGTGGTTTTTAGTTGTTGCACCAAATAAAGTTGGTGCCAGGAAAGACACGCCTGGGTGTATGTCAGGAATTGTGCATCCTGGTTTTCTTTGACCTCAAGCTGGTAAAGACTTAAACCTCAGCAGGTCTTCCTCAGGCTCAAGGGTCTCGATCTCAGGTGCCCAAGATCTTTAGCCGCCGCAGCAGCACACGAGTGACTCCGGACCTCTCAGACATCCTGCCCCATGGATTGGATGCAGGTCCCAAGAGTGCACAGACAACCTGAGGGCCACGGCGCGCTCACAGAGTTTGCGCACGGGCTGAATGACACACAGTACTTCTTATCATAACTTGAATTGGTGTTAAACTACCCCTCCTCCCCACCACTCCATTTTCATGTTTCTAAACGTAACACTATATAGTACTGACTGACGAAGACCTGTGTCGCCTCCCGGTTGAGTCCCTCCGCAAGAGCTCAATCGTTTGACTTCTTGCCATTCAGCTAACTTTAACCGTGGTAGGGTGCTTCAGGAGTAGTGAGAGATAACGTGTCGGACTGCGAATGTGAATGCTTTGCTGTTTGCCAACCAATGTACGGGGATCGCCAAAAGTCCAAAGCTTTATCGAACAGTTTGCTTGTGTACAAGCTGCAAATGAAGGGACCATTGACCCTCAGACCTCAGGATTTCCGCGCGAAGACTTAAGGCTGATTCTGGAGCGCATCAACGCGATGCTGATGGCATCTTACGTCATAACATGACTGCACAAGCCCTTAGTACACGCTTCCTTGTGCAACAAGTAGGCTGAGGCCCCTGTTTTGCCCTTCCGTCTAAACTAGTTCCCTTCGTAGGCTTGGAGGGAGCTGCTGCTAAACGTAGATGTCCCGATGTGGAAGAAGCCACAATAGATTCCCTTGTAGGCAGCTTTCATGGATTGCAAAATCGCTTAGTGTAATTCCCTCAAGCCGCAGCATGAGCGTGTTTGAAATTGGATACGCATATGCAAGCATAAATCCAACAAGCTAGTCATTTGCCTTTGATTATCTCTGATCACAACATAAGGCCATTCTGTACTAGACAAGCGGCCGTGCCCTGCTCAACCTAATCGCAGAAGCCCTCTTGCAGCAAAACCTGATCCCTCCTTTTCACAAGGATGGTTTTATTAGTATCCTCATTAGGGGCACATGAATAGCAAAGCAACATCCCTGCCTTCCTGTTTCAGCGCTTTGCGTTGGAGCCTGCAGAAGCAGCTAACAACTTACAGTCGCAGCATAAGTGCAGCGTGTAGAAATAATATATAGCTGTTGCAGCTACTCGTGCGAGGTTTCGCTGTCCGACACCGGTTGTTTGACAGAACGAGTTGCAAACCTTTACTTGTCAGTTGCCGAGCGGCTCACGTTCTCCGCGCCCTTACCACTGTAAAGCCTGTGGAAGGCTGACCCTTTGCGGATCACCAACTGCAAGCTGCATTGGAACCTGCGCAGCAGGTTCGCCAAACCAAGCAAGTGAATGCTCAGCATTTACACAGCAGTTGGAAGCCAAACTGCAGTGAACGTATAAGCTCCAAACTCGACCCACGCGAAATTTCCAGACGTCGCAGCGCACAAACCAAACGTGCAAAACAAATTGAGGCAAGCGCGTAGGCGACGCACCAATCCAAGCAAGCCGAGAACCAGAACAGTTAAATCCTGAAAGCAGATCTGCTGCGCGCCAACATAAGCTCTCGTTAAATGCGCCAAGAAACATGGAGTACCAGCCCCTTTCCGGGCTAGTCAGCAAGATAAGTCTTTGGAGGATGCCAACTTGCACAGCCCGCTGGGTCCATGTTTGTGCGAGTAGCAGCCAAAGCTATGCGCGCAAATTGCTGCATCAAATCAAACAAAATTATGCTTACAGCCAACCCAAACCAGACCTGCGGCCAATATATTATATGTGTATTTGTATGCGTATGTGTAAATACAAACTCCGACACCCGCTCCTAGGTGTGCTACTTTTTGTGTTCAGAACCTTTTGCCTCGGGACGGTTATGCAGAGTCATAGGTTCAAGATTCGGCGTGTGTCCCAGCGAGCCTCCTACGGCATTACGGGCTCAGCTGAGAGGTTGCGGATACCCTTCACATCAAGAGAGACTGTGCACAAAACAAGCCCGAAGCAAAAGCTGGGAGAAACCCTTTTGCATGGCAGATAATGATCCATGAATTTCCGACACGATTTGCACAGAAACCTCATGGCTCAAGCTGGCAACTCAAGCCAAGCGAGCCTTGCTCAATCAGCTTCTCCTGTTCCTCAACACGTCAGGCTGGTGAGTCTTTGCATTGAGACATCTCAAAGGCTCACGGCAGATCTGCGAAGCGAGAGGCACCTGCAGTTTTGTGTTTGTGTGCTTGACAAGTAAACATATTACGAGATGGGATGTGCTGAACCAGTAAGGGGGCAGATTTGCGGGGGCAGGCCTGTTTCAGTCCATCCACAGTAATCAATTCCAGGTTAGGATACAAGGGTATGCCATCAATGGCAGGATTGGCTTCCCTCTTTAGGCAGAATCAGTTCCTCGCATTCAATCTAGAAGTCCGCGGCCGTGGTCAAGGCACCTCGGTATTCGTGATACTTCTCCTGGACTTGCCATGTGTTGGTCTGCTGGGTCATGCGGGCACAACTTCAAGTCTTTACAGTGTTTCATGTCCAAAAGATCTGTTGGCCCATGCTGACACGGGTGAGTGGGTCCCCTGATTGAATTTATGGATTGCCGTTGTCTCGATAGGTGTTCAAAGCTTTCGGGATATCGCCTTTGCGATTTTTTAAATATATTTGCAAGGCTGCCAGAGCTCAGGTGGAGCATGGACAGTCTTGCATGTGGATTTGGCTTTCATACCCGTGAGTCTGTCGGCATTGAGGTTGGCATTTGGCGGCTTGGCATTTGCCGTCTCTGGTCCCAGGCTCGGGAAGTTTGAGCAGTTCTCGCCGCTCTCGAAATTGGAGTGGAGAGCGGCTTTGGAAAGACACCCCCGGCGGAGTGTCTGTCCGTCGCCCAAGCCGCCCTGAATTCTTCAATTGAGGTATCGGAGCCCAAGCCTTGCACTGGAAGGTGTTTACAGTATAGACAAGTCCACAACAAGTGAGCAGAGGGGCCTTTCCGCCGAGCCTCATGAGGGTGAGTCGATATTTGTCGAAAGTCCAGAGAATATTCAACTGCAACCTTTTCAGGAGAAGCCGTCGAGAGCTTATTGCCAACGTCACGACCGGCGGCCTAACACAAGCCAGCCAAAAGCCACCCCCAAGTTTGCTCAAGCTGAACCCTACACTAAAGCAAGGCAAAACGGATGCGAAGCGGTGGTCATGCCTCAGCTAGCCCCAAACGAACATTCCTGCCGCAAGAACTTGAGCGGCTTGAAAGCAGCCCTGCAACTCAGCAAGGGGCTCAGACCTCTTGCTTGTCTTGCGGTGGCCACAGCTCAGCGAGAGACCAAGCCCGCTGATGCTGAGGATGTTGCTCTCCACCCGCCCTCCCCTCACAGTCAGGTTGCCCACACCCAGCCACTTCTTGTAGCGAACCACTCGTAGTAAAAAAAACTGGAAACAGACCAACCAGCCCTGGCACAGGGCTAGGCCTGGCAGCCCTGGGTTGGTTGGTTGGTTCAATCCGAACCTTGAACGTACCCTAAACCTAAAATACCCTAAACCCACCCGGCACCCATCCGAAACCCATCCAAAACCTAGCCTAAACCGACCCTCATCCTACCCGAAGCCTGCCCAGACTTACCACAATCCTTCCCTTACCCGCAGCCCACCCTAAATTGTACACTTAAACACCACCCTTTCGTGGGCGCCAGGCTGTGCCAGGGTTAGGCCAACCAGCCCCAACCAGCCAACCAATAAAACCAACCAACCCGGTGTTGGTGACCCACTCCCCGAAACCCACCCTAAACCTAGCCAAAACCAACCATACGCCGACCCTAATCCAGCCTGCCCGCCCGCCCTTGACACACCCTTAGCGCCCGTAAGAATACGACAAACCTTCCCGAAACCTACCCTAAACCTACGAGTACCTACCCTTGCCCACCTTAAATTGTAGACTTAAATACCGCCCTTTCGCGCGCACCAGGGTTAGGCTACTGCCAGGGCTAGCAAAAACAAACACCTCACCTCCCCCCCCTCCCATTTTGGGTGGCGTTCCTTTTGGTGTCCCTTTAACACCAATCCAGAGAGGTACCAACCCCCAAAAAGACGAGCCACTCATATCAAGAAAATCGATGGTTCTTGAAGCTTCTCTGGATCAGTGATATTCACAGAGCGCCTCAAGTCAGAGACCCTCCGTCCACAAGACGGCTGGAGAATGGGGTCTATGGCTTCAATGCCACTGAATTCTTTGTTCACTCCAGTGAGCTGGATGTGTGCAGTTGTTCTGGGGACATTGTTCTGTGAGAAATGATAACTACTTGTCAAGTGTCAAGCAAAATTGCCGCAAGTATACACGGATTTAATGAGACTAGTCACCGAATTCCAATCAAATTGAATAATGACCATGGCTATGCTTGCTGGCAAAGTTCTTATCATTTGGACACCTCATATGACGACTTCTGCGTGCTTCACGTGGAAAGAACCCGCTAATTCGGCGCACACACACATATCGTCCACTAGGATCACTAGGGTTCCCATTCGGTGTTTCAAGGATCCCAGCTGTGGGAACGCGGTGACATGGTTTTGCCATCTCGCACGGAGCCCGCACGGAGCCACGAGATCATTGGCCCGGACAAGCAGTGTCTCAAGGCCAAGTGCAGAAAGTCTTTAAATGTGCGCCCGGCCTCCTTTTGCCGGCCGGCGCTGCCTGTCTCACTCGTGAAGATCCGGGGAAAGGATCGGAAAGAGTACATGACGAGAGACGGTGCTGGCTGTGGTTTGGTCCGGGCGCACAGCAGATTTGCAGGGAAGTAATTGCCGAAGGCATGGAGCATACATTTGAGAGTTCATTTCACCTGCACAAAGCATTGAGATATGGAGAAAAATGCGGTGCTGCGCAGTCATGCGCGCAGCCCAGATTTAATGAAGATGAACATGTACAACATAGGATTTGTATTGCCGCATGAAACTGTCAGATACCTTGAAGCGGCTCAGCTAAGGATTGAGATCGACATGCCATGTGCAACAGTAGGAGAAAGGCATGGTGTATCCTGCCAAGCACCACAGAAGCCAAAAGGCCAAGCGGCAAACTACTTGCCCCACCTAGTTCACCAGCAGCTTCTGCCGCACCGATACCACCACCACCAGCGAGCAACTGCAGCAGCAACAACAGCGACAACCACAACGACGACAACGCCACCAGTTGCGGCAGCGGCAGCAGAAGCAGCCGCCGCAGCAAGTAGCTGCAGCACCGACAACACTGGCAGCACTGGCATCACTGTCAAAAGCAGCGGCAGTGGTGCGCTTCTCACTGCTCAGAATTGCCTGCACTGCACCAAAGAGGCAACTTCATTGCAAAGGTGTTGTGTTGGCATGTTTAGTGGAAAGCAGCATATCGCAGTAGCCGTCGGTTTGTTAAGGGACTTCGGCGCATCAAATTGACAGTGAAACGGCATGTACGGACTCCGTGTTGCACGAGAAGAGGGTGGGACAAAAGGTGCTCAGGCAAACAGTCAACTTTGTAGGCAGTGATCGCCCGAATCGTTGACCGGCAGCCAAGTTTGGGAAAGCTTCTTCACGAGTTTAGCGACGCATCATATTGAAGCACTTGTTTGGTTACTCACTTGGTTGTTGCTCTCGATAGTTGGAAGTGTATGTCAGATCAACCTGAATTGGTGGTTGGTTGGTGGTTTGAAGACTCTTGACTTTGGAGGGGGAAATCAAGAGCCACTCTTCTATTCTCCAAACCATATATCCAAGCGGATCTAGGTAGAGTAATCCTGTTTAGTCACAACTCAAAAGGGACGAAGTGAACTCTTTGGCGCAGGATGCTGTTAGTGTCTCAATGGTTCCATTCGTTTGCATTGTGGTTCTCTACTGTCTTGTCGAGACAGTTGGGCTGAGGCCCGCTGTCCCAACAAAAACCACCAAGGTTTTGAAGCGCAGGAGAGTTTGGCAACAATGGTTGTGGACATTGTCCAATCCATGTGATCCTGCTGCGAATCCGGCACATGTTGGAGTTAGGCTCTTTGTCCTCTTGCCTCAAGTGATCGATCATATGGTCAATCCAAGAAACCCCGCAGTGCGCAGGTCCGGCGACGTTTACCCTTGGCTCCCGAGCACGGGACCTTGGGCCTTGGCTTTTCTTGTCCAGCAAGCCAGCAAGATGGCGGCTGGTAGAAGTGGCTGTTTCCCTTCTGGTTTCCATTGAGAGCCATCCAAAAGGTGTCCACCATGTTGAGAACCCACCCACACAATTGCAAGTCCCAGTGAATCTTGGAAAAAACGCATCGCTGAAGACACCTGATACTCCCCCCTGGTCGGGATTGGTGTGATCCACAAAATCAGCAGGCAGGTGATCGCGTTTGTCTGCTTCCTAGAGGGCATCGCTCACAAGGAACTCCCAAACAAGCTCCACTTTCTTGGTCGTGCCCGGCTGCAACTTATACGAGGTTAAGTAAGGTGTTTAGTGTCGCAAGCTTCATTGTTCCACCCGGGCGCTGGCTTGTTTCCAAAATACGCCGCAAGTACGGCCTCAACGAGGGCCAAGCAGGCCCTTATCATGCACCAATCAAATGCATGGAAAGTTAAAATGGGAGCATATTGAAAGTCCCATGATACATCAGCCAAGAGCAGCTTGGCACCGTGTCGGCCGGTTGCAAATCGGAGGTCCTCCAGAAATAGATATGACTTGGCCAAGTGGCAAAGGACGCGATTCGACCGTTTGCAAAACCAATCCATCCAGCAATCCAGCCAGCCAGCCAGCCAGCCAGCCAGCCAGCCAGCCAGCCAGCCAGCCAGCCAGCCAGACAGCCCATCAATAAATCAAGCAGACAACCAGACAAACAAGACACAATCAAACAAGCAGTCATGAAAAAACAATGTTGACAGCCAGAAACATACAAGCACACAAACCAGCAAGCCTGCAAACATGAGGCGCACACGCACACACACAGGGCCGCACACACTCAAACAAGCAAGCAAGCAAGCAAGCAAGCAAGCAAGCAAGCAAGCAAGCAAGCAAGCAAGCAAGCAAGCAAGCAAGCTAGTAGGCAGCCAGGCAGGCAGGCAAGCAAGCAAGCCATGCTGGCAAAGCATGCAAAGCAAAACAAGCAAAGCAAAGCAAACCAACAACAGCAACAAAAACAGCCAAGCAGACAGCAGACTAGTACTGCAACACAAAGGAAGCAAACACACACCGCGGCACGCACACACACTCACACACACCGCGGGACACACACACACACACACACACCCACCCACCCACGCACGCACGTACACACCTGCACGCACCCTCCATCGCCCGCCCGCAGTGGCCCCCGCCCGTCCGCCGGGCTCAAGGGCCATAGCCAAGTAGCAGCAACAAAAACGACGGCAACAACAACAACAACAACAACAACAACAACAACAACAACAACAACAACAACAA
>CAUJNA010000079.1:260000-305000 GCA_963377175.1 Effrenium voratum
GACAACAACTGGTGTCTGTTGCTGGTGAGTGTCCCATCATGTCACGTGCAGTCTGGCAACACTCCAATCTCGAGAGAGCAGAATAATATGCACCAAGTTTCAAGTTTTGCTTATGATGTTTCCTGGCAAACTAGTCTCAGACAGCAATTCTGCCACTCAATCTGCGACGTTGACATTAGCACGCGGCGTTTCCCCTATGTACTTGCAACTGCTGCAGATTGTGTCGCCACCCCTCCTTACATGCAGACTTGCGCGCCTGAATCCTTCCTTTGCTGGAAAATAAGCAGCCAGACTTGGCCAATCCACCCAAGTGGGTATATCCGAAGAGATGTGGCCGCTGCGGAGGGGTTTGAGCACTCTCAGGAGCGATTGGAGTCGAGCCAGGGGCGCACAGTCGAAGAGAGCTGTGGGCTGCGCGTTTGACTTGGTTCCCGAAGGGCCATTGGGGGGATCAAACCGCAAAAAATCCTGGCGATTTGACTTGACATGAGCTACCCGGTAGCTGTGGGGGTTCGTCAGTTTGGAACGTGGAGCCCTGGAGCCTTCCTCAACTGCGTTGAAGCGGAAATTCCATGGCGCGAGTGTTCGCGCCTGCAAGTCATCCAGCAAGCAGATATGACCACTTGCAGGTGGGTTTTGTCGCGCAAACTTCAGATGGCATTGCAGAGGCAAAAGTGGTGAGTCGAGTGGTCCTGGCAAGGGCAAAGGGCAACCAGCAGGGGTGCTCTCGTTGCTGTCCTTTTTTGACATGTTGATTGGAAGGCGGTTGAGACCTTGACTGATGACAGGGCAGTTTAAGGTTGAAGGAAAGCTCTGGGCATCCTGACAGCCTTCTGGCGCGCGACGGGAAGAGAGGGCACACATCCTGTCAACATTGCTGCGCCTTTTCGAGGCAGAATCGTGGGAATGGAACTTTCGGTTAGACCAGGGTGCATTTGCCCAATTTCAGTGGTGAACACCGCGATTCGATGTGTTGCCTTTTACCTTGGTAAACCAACCACAAAACGTTTTGCCAGAGACAACTGGCCCTTTTTTCCAGAAAGAGGGACATACTAAAGCGCGAACTGGTGGACTGTGAGGAAGTCCTTTGCACAAGTGTGCCCGAGGTCTAGATGAGCCGGAGGTGGCCGAGGTATGGGAAGACGTGCACGAGGCGGCCTTTTTGTTTCGTTAAAAAGACGGAAGATGTCGCACAAAGGTATATTATGGTTGATCAAAAGGTCCTTGCAGAGAGCCATGTGTCTCACAAGCGATTCTTTAGACAAGATGCAGCATGTTGATTTCTTGGGCGTATGTGTTTGGGTTATTTGTAGAGATGGCAAATCGATTGTGTGGTGCCGCTGTGGCAAACAGCTTCAAGCATCACATTTTGTGTTTCGTTCACGTGTTGTTTCTTCATAAGCGAATCGGCCGAATGGCCGTTTGGCTCAAGTTTAACCTCCCGTCAGGTTAGTTTTGGTAGCACGGCACTCGCCATAGCACGGCATCTCGCTGCGTCGCCGAGAAAGGACTCTCGGCGCTGGGGTGGGCTGGTGCTAGAGGTAGGTGGTGCTGCGGCAGGACTTGCCTGGGCCTGGTTAAGGTGATCTTTTGCAACTTGCTGTTTAACCTTCACTTCAACCACCTCTACTTCAATCATCACGTCCTTCAACCTGGTCACCGGCTTCAGTCCACTGAGTCGTGAGTCCGGGTTCTTTGGGTTCTTCATGGATTACGTGAACCCTTTTGATTCTCTGGGCAACGCCCTTTCCGCCCAAAACCGCAGGTTATCAGCCGTAACAGCTAGAAGCTGGGGCTGGTGATCCGGTTGCGGGACGTGACCCGCTACCTGCTCCTTCGCCTACTTGTACGCACAATGGCGTCCCCTGGAGCCTCACATCGTGGGCCAGGCTTCGTGGACGACGAAGCCAACGACCTTCGCGGCAACGCCGCGCATGCTGCTCCCGGCTTAGACAGCCGGCTGTGGCCCCTTCCCCCGATGGTGGGCGCAGAGCACGGACGATTGGATCCTTTCTCAGGTCGTGTTTGATGAGGATGCGGAGGCCCCTATCCCGGCGGCAGTGCTCCAGATCGAGGACGAACCCCCTCTAGAAGAGGCTGTGGTTCCTCCAAATCAGATGCCCTCGTCGATTTCGCCTACTGTTCCATTCGTTGCGCTCCAGATCGAAGACCAGGCTGCCCATCCTGCTGCTCATCCGGAGCCGGCTCAATCATGGTCCCTTACATGGGATCAGTTTGACCAGCTCCTCGGGAGTGGATCGCAGGCCGCGTCGCCTGATTTCGGTCGACTCGACTTCGATTCGGGTGTCCCCATCTCGGTTGGGAATCTTGATATTCAATCTCTTTTTGATGCTGATTGGAGATCCCAACCTTCCCAAATTGACAGATCTTTCGATGCCCTGCCTACGCATGAGCCTATTCAGGGTTTTTCCCGTGGTGGAGAAAATGACCCCATTGAAGATTTCTCCCCCTCTCAAGTTGCAGGTCCGGCCCAACCCGAGGCGGGCGAACGGGCGATTGAGGATTGGCCGCAAATAGCTGGCCTTCCTCCTGCCTCAGGTTCATCTGATGTTGACATCGTTCACGATCACCTCAGTCCGGCGGATATGGACTTCATCCCTGATGCTGTATCATCTCACTTGTCAGGTACCCGCGACCGGGATGCGGACCGCTACAACGCTGGTCCAAATCCACCGCTCTCCTCAGGTACTCAAGATCGGAACGCGAACCGCTATAACGCGGGCTCAAAACCACCAGATCAGGCACCAGGTACTCATCCATCGGACACGGGCCGCGAAACAGCAGGCCCAATTCCTTCCTCCACTTCATCGAGAAGCCATGCCGGTCTCTTCGCGGCCTTCACTCGGCATCGGACTCGGAAAGAGTCCACGCCCGACGTCATCGACCTCGAAGAGCAGTCCAGCCACCGTACCAGCGATGGATCCGAGCAGGATACACCTGGTATTGGGTCTACGCCCTTCGACCTTCTCGACATCCCCTTCCATCAGCCACCCAGGAGAGGAAATGAAGATGATGAAACCATCCCTGGGATCCTCGATGTAATCGATGAGGCCGAGGTCACACCAGAGAGACGAACGACGTCGCTCCCGCCGAGCCGCGTTGCCAAAGTGCTTTCCCCTAAGCCATTCAATGATGACGTTGCTCAACGGCTTGATCTCACTCAACCTGATCCAGATCAAGCTCAACATCGTGGATCGTCATCGTTCGGTAATATGTCGGGACAAACCGGCACTGACTCGCGAGCCACAAAGAGAAGCTCTGAGTCACCAGAGAGACAATCCCCCCGCTCATCACGACCCTCTTAACGTTCCTATCCACTCCGCTGGATCTGGGCTCAGCTCCAATGCTCCGATGTCTGAGAAGGAGACTGATGACGGGATCAACTCTACGCCCAGGAACCGGAGGCCTGGACTTGGCACCGTTGCCCCTGGAAACGGGGGGCTTCCATCAAATCAACCGGCCAACAACTCCCTCATCCCTACATTCTTTCAAATTGGAACCCCGGGCTGCACTCCCGACAGGGATGAGGATAGGCGTGGAGCTTGTGACGCTGATAGTCGTCCTGCCCCGTCTGCATCCGCAAGTGACGGCCGTCCGGTTGCATCCGAGCTTCAGCGACTGCTTCTCGCGATTCACAACGAGGTAAAGGGATGCAAGGCCGAAATCCAAGGATGCAGAACTGAGATTCGTTCATGCAGGGATGATATCAACGTTTGCGTCGGTGAAATCAAGAAGATCAATAACCGCGTTGACACTTTCGAGAAGAAGGTTGAGTCATCCTTCTCTGCCGTCGCCGGAACGCTCTCGAAGCACGAGGCCAAGTTCCGTGATTTCCACGAGTGGGTCGCCCGAAGCGAAAAGGAGATAAATGAGCGCCTCAAGATGTATGATGAGAGGTCCAACTCGGTCATCATATCTGCCGCTGAACTTCGCGAGCAGGCCGAGTCACTTGAGAACGTCAAGGTCCAGCTCCTTAGGTTCTCCGAGATCGGGGCCCTTGAGGCTGAAGTTCGGAGGATCAAGGACGAAGTTGAGGCGAACTCTCGCAGTGTCATTGACATTGAGGGAACCATCTCAAGGGAAAGAACCATCCGTGGGAACGTCGAGACGTACATCCAACACCTTGTTCCTGCGACCGACATGAAACAGTTCAGTGATAAGATGTCCGGAGCCCTGAACGAGAACTCACGGAAACAGGAAGAGTTCAAGCTCCAATTGTCCCGTATTGCAAGATGTGTCAAGGACCTTCATGATAAAAGCCTTGTCCCTTATCCGAGGGACATGCAAGAGCAGTTTATGAAGCTTGTGTTGAGGGTCAATGAGATCAACATGCAGATCGCTGAATTGAGGGAACAACCTCCTGCTGTCTGCGCATCTTCGAGTGCTGGCGCTGTTTCGGTCACCGAGACGGTACCCTGGGAGAAATCTGGAGACACGGACCCCTTAACCCAGGGAAAAGCTCCTAGAGGTTCTCCTCCTCGCGATGCTCGCATCATCAGCTCGGCGAGACCACTTCCACCTCCTCCTCCTTCAGGGCCACCTCCACCGTCACCATCAGCCCCCGTATTTGGCAGGGACCCCTCTAGAACGAGGGCCGCTGCTCGGGCTGCTGGCGCTGCCCCTGATAACCGGGCAAGATGCGCTCATGCGGAGCCTGGGCATCCACAGCATCGGGAACCTCGCTATCCATGCCGAAGCTGCGGCAAGTCAGTCTGCGAAGACTGCTTTGATCATGACTGTAACTCATGTTTCAAATGTAGCGATCAGTTTCCCAGATGCCGTGCATGCAGAGGAAGGGGAGGGAGACACGGACTTGTGACGTGTCTCATGTGCAAGGATGAATACTGCGATCAACACATCGCTTCACCCGACGATGTGCGCCGTTTTGGGTCCGATGTTCGACCTATTTGCCTCGGCTGAGCTGACCCCGATGGGAAAACCAAGCATCGTGGTCCCAGTACGGGGCCTGGAGGACCCGGTGGCATTCCTGATCATAATCCGCGGGATGGCGCTGCTCCTGATCCTGGATCCGGGCCATCACGTGGGGATCCGTCACATCGGAGTCCTGAGCCGCAACGAGGGAACTCCGGCTTCTGTTCCCACGCCGGAGCCGCCGGACCGATGCCGCCAAGGGCAATGTCATCGCCTGTAGTCGGACGATCGACTCCGAGGGGGACCATCGGCACATATCCCGGATGTTCCCCTACGGGGGGAATTTTCACTGGTCAGGTCGAGCATGGAACGTCTCAGGGAATCATTCGTGGAAGGTACGGGCCTGACACTGCTGTGACAAATCAGCAGAATCCACAGCCTCATCACGGAGTGCAGGGTAACTCTGGCGGACCAGCTGGTTTCTCTCTTCCACCGGGACTTGGTAAGGGTGTACATGGCGTCAGTGGCGTCGGCGGTATTGGGGCTCCCGACCTCCGCCGATCTTCTGCTGAAGAAAGAGTCTGCCCCCGATGCAACATCAATGTCAAGTCCAGCATCCCCGGGACACCTCCATGCTTCCAAACTTGCTCATTATGCCGTACTTCTTTGTGTTCCGCATGCTGCCCACCATCATCTGGGAGCTGCTCTCTTTGTGCCATATCCATTGGCAGAGACGGCGTTTTACCTCCCCATGTCTTTGGGCAGGCAACTCGGCCGCCCTTAACTTCGTTGCCGTCTGAGGCGAACAAGTGCGCCAACATAGAGCTTGAAAAAGAGCCTGCGCCGCACGAGTTGCGAGACTGGATCATTTCCACGAGAGAAATCGTGAGCAACGCATTCAGCTATGACTCGCCATATGCTATGTCTTGGGTCATGAGTGTCGAGAACGCCAGCACGATAGAGGTCCTTGACAATAGGTTCAACGCTGCACTAAGAAAATGCAGTACATCAAAACCTATCCCTAACCAATTTAGGAGTACTAGATCCATGGGGTCTAGATTTGGGGGGTTTTTGGCTATCTCGAATTATCTCGAATTATCTCGAATTATCTCGAAGATATAGGTCAGGTTGAAAGCAACTTGCATGTTTGGGATTTGTTTCTGCATTTTTTGTCATTTGTATGATGTGTGTCTTCATGAATGCCGTGCAATTTTGTTGATTTTGCATTTTCATTTTGTAAATATTTGTTCTAATGCTGACGCATGATGGTCGGTCATTGTGTTTTTACTGATCTTAAACCTGATTGCATCGGCTCGTAGCAATCAGGGGGCGGTGATGATGTCAAACGGTGTGTTTGTCGCGTTGCCTTCAGCTTCACCAATTTCAATCAATGATGTCCCGAATATATCATCAACCGAAATCCCTTCTGATCCAACGCATGGTGGAAGATGCGTATTACTACAGAAGTGACTGGACAGACATGGACCTGCATTTGGAAAGGAGTGGGCAAGATTTGCAGAGGACGGGCTGGGCTATGACCAGGTGACCAGGTGGCCACTGGATGCAAGTGTGATTTACGAAAGCGAGAGTGACAGTGACCACCATGATCACTCCTGTCCAAATTCGAACGCTCTCAAAATCATGATTGGAAGCTTGGCTGTCGGGCTGCGGGTCCATGAGTTGGGTGAAATAAGTCAGGTCGGGAAACCTGTGCAGCCGGATTTGGTCGTTGCTTTGAATGCAGCTGACTGGCAGTACGAGCATGGCATGGAACGTGTGGAAAACACAGCAGCAGTAGATCGCCTAGCTTATGGCCTGTGGGATAAAACCCATCTACAGGGTGAGGAGTGGAACCTCTTCAAGAACGACTTCAATCGGACTTGGCAGCACATGTATAATGACATCAAAACTACACGGGCTTGGACTGAAGGGCGTTGTCGCAGCATCTTGTTTCATTGCCATGGTGGAGCGCATCGGAGCACATCTGCAGCTGTGGCGTTCCTATTGATGCACCATCGATGTAGCCTTGAAACTGCAGTCCAATGCATTTTGAGAAAGAGAAAGTCGCTGCGAATGTGGTGCAACAGGAGTACATCATTGAAGCTCTTGTGGCACTGGAACATTCGATCTTGTCAGAGACCTCTGAGACTCTGAGCCAGGTGTGAGTTTTGAGCTCCAACTTAGTTTCACCTGTGTGTGACAGGCTTTGCTACGAAATGAGCAACGACATGTGACATGTGTGTGTGTGTGTGTCACAACCCACGATCGTCCGTTCACACTTTTCATTTTTTGCATTGCCAAAAGTAATTAAGTATTTAAGTCAAATTTGTCCCACTCCCTTCACTCAGAAAGTTGAATGACTGAGAGGCCTGGCTGGCGCGTTGATGCGACTTTGACTTTGATTCATGGACCTGTTACTGAGCTACTGACTCCAGGACGTGTTTGCAATTTAATTGTGCTACGGAAATTGTGTGTGACATTGTCGAGTCAACAAATGCATTGCTGCAATTCAATAGTTGGATCTGAGGGTGACTGAACCCTGCCCATGCCATAGTAGTGTTGAGGCCGCCTCGCTTCCAAGATGAAGCGCCCTGCTGCCAAAGCGATAATGAAGCGCCCTGCTGCCAAAGCGATGAAGAGTCCTGCTGCTGCAAGAATCGAGAAACGTCCGGCCATGCAGGTGGATGATGACGAGGCTGAGGACCTGGAATCTCTTCGTCTGATGCTTTATGGCCAGACTCAGAATGAGAACGACTTCCGCTTCAACAAATGGCATTCGTTGGCGCCAAAGGGTAAACGGATTTTGATCCTGGCAATCTTCAAAGTATTTGGCGCTGATGATAAGGATATTGAGGAAATGACGCATTTCAGCATGAGCCTGAAGGACTTGCAGATTCAGTGGAAGGACATTACGGACGAGTTGAAACGGAATTTCAGTGATGGTCGGATCCGCGGATATATCTCGGCGGTGGTTAGGTACCTTACGACTCCAGGTTCTTCAACTCATGTTGAATGGCTGTGCTTGGCTATCAAGGTTGCCAGTGCTGTCAGGGGAGTCACGGATCGTCTGATTGATTCAGAAGCCGAAGCAAGTGATTCAAGCTCTGAAACATCATTTGAGATATGACAATCTAACCCAGCAAGCCAAACAGTGTGTTCCTTGATTCCATGGCAGCACTGGTGGGATGTGGAGCCGGCGTGTTTGAAAGTGAGTGTTTGAAAGTTGTGTTACCAAAATTCCGACCTGGCAGGTGCTGGTGGCTGAATCTGGACTTTTGCATCATCAGTGTCAGGAACTCAGGCTTTGCGTTTGCTGTCTGTGACGTGTGTGCCATGACATCGAGTCAGTTGTTACTGTTACTGACATTGACTCAAGGAAAAACAGTGTGTTGGGTCTGCGCTTTTTGCATTGTGACGCCATGTCGCGCCGCACTGTTCTTGACGTTACTGCCACTCCGCTCGTCAAGAAGCAGAAAGATGAGAGCGGCGGCGCCAGCCGCAGTAACAAGATCTACAGTCACTGCGGGGCAGGCCCAACAGTTTTCTACATCCCAGTCATTGAAGAGGCCTGGCTCACAATTGGGTGGGACTGACTATGTTACATGTGTTGGCCAAGTTGCTAATTGACAGATTAAGGTGTTGAAGAAGACGGTTTTCACATTGGTGCTTTGTTGCTGGCCCAGTGCGCACTGTGCATTGTCTTGTGCTGGCAGGTGAAATATCTGTGGGGGACAAAAGATGTGAGCCCACTTTACCAGCCGGGCGCGCGCTACCACTTCTCGCTGCGCTCGGAACTCAAGGTGGCAGTGGAGAGGGGAACGTGGTACCGGATGGACAACTATCCTGAGGCCCAGTGCCTTAGCCTTACTAACTGCTGATGCATTGAAGAGTTCCTAATCCACTTCATATTCATATGTGAGTGTGACTGGGACAATGTGAGGCCGTGCTGGTGCTGCTGCTGCTGCTGTTGCTGCTGCTGTTGATGATGTTATTGTTGTTATTGCTGTAGTTATTGCTGTTATTGTTGTTATTGCTGTAAGTGTTGTTATTATGTTGTTATTGTTGGTTATTTGTGATGTTGTTTGTATTATTGGTCTTGCTGCTGCTGCTGCTGCTGTTTTTGTTATAATCTTTGTCTTCTTCTTTCTTTTATTGTGCTTCTTCTTCTTCTTGTTGCTGTTGGTGGTGGTGATGGTGCACAGCTGCGAAATTACTAAAGACTGCTTGCTGGAATTGGCAAACAGGTCAACTAAAACATGGTAATGTAATCTTGCGCAGACACAGTCAGTTGTCAGCTGAGTCCGGAGATCATCTTCATCAAGATGTCCGTCACGAAGCTGGGAATGCAAACGCTTCAACAGGACAAGATGCTAACGTGCCAGGGGCAAGGCTGGTGGAGGTTCCACATGCCCATCAGCCAGAGCATGTTCCTGGAAGAGGGCAACGCTGACTCACTTCTCTTTGAGTGTCTGCTATGCGAGACCTCGGAGCGGCTCGAATGAGTGAGCCAAACACTGTGTTACAACAGTGTTGTGATTCAGTCACGGGGGGCAGATGATGACTGGCAATGATTCAGAACATTAAATTGACGTTGCTGTCAAATATTAACCTTGTCATTCACATGTCACAGCAAAACCAGTCACGATCAACATCTGCATCTCAGACTGCGAATTGAAGTGACACAGTGACTCAGTCACTGTCACTGTCACTCACAGACAGAGCGTTTTGATGCGGAAGGGAAAAGATAAAGACTAACCTGCTGCCATTGAACTTACAGAAGCACAAGTGAGAGCCATGTCATGTAACTAGGTTTTTAAAGGTCTGCAAGGAGCCCTCACTCACAGTCACGGTCAATGCTGTGTCGTGAACTAGTGGTGATTTCTGTGACCAGGTCCGCCAGATGGAGATGCTCATTTACGGTGTGCTGCCCTCAGCCAAAACTTGACATTAAAAGCCTTGAGTCAGGACTCAGTGTCATTAGCTTTCATTTCAGTTCAGCCTTCGTCAATCTTTGTGAATTGCCATGCCTGCAGCTGTGATATGATCAGGCCAGACACTGTGTCATTCACTGTGTCCTGTCTTTGCAGCCATGTTTCATTTAGTGATTCAGGAACTCAAGGCCCGCCTTGGCCAAGGCACACAAATCAGCGGGGCAATTGCCACTCCGGAGCCTAGCAGCCCAGCACCTGCAAAGCAGCATCACAAGGCTTTCCGCTCTGCCGGAACGGTGGCCCTTACTCTGCCTGGGCAAGAAGGCCAGACAGTGTGTTATTCTTTGCGGTACAGATATCTGGGGGCCGGCTGTCACCGAGATGCTTACATGGTGAGTGATCTGAGGCACCCAGAAGATGAATTCAATAGGTTGGTGATGAAGGTGTCCAACAGCCATGATCGGTCGATGCAAGAAGACATTTGCTGCATAAATGCGGTGAGGGAATGGCACCTCCTCCAGCACCTGTGCGCGCTGATCCATGGGCATTATCATCGCCAAGTGTGAGCCTTCCGGCTGCTGATCCATGGGCATTGTCGTCGCAAAATGTGCCAGAGCCCGTGCGCCCACCAAGCTGGGTACGGTATGCGCGGGCAAGACATGCCCCAGGTGGGGCCGACAGACTCTGTGTCGCAGCAAGGCATGCCTCATGTGACACCGAATGACTCAGTGTCACAACAGTGCCTGGCTGACGAGAGGGACTTGACAGGTTGGCGAAACTTGCCACAGCCAGTGCAGCGGCCCTTGCCACAGCCAGTGCAGCGGCCGATTGCAAAGGCGGAGCCTGCCCTGCACGCAGTGCAAGTGACAGGCTCAGCAGCTGTCCAGCAGTGGAAGCGACACCGGGCTGAGTTGCCACAGGACCCTCAGGACCTGGAGTCCATGCCAGACTGGGCACCGGACGCAGAGTCGGGTGACTTCATCGGAATGAATGATGAGGTGACATTAAGATCTGAGGAAGCTGTCCTCGATGAGCCATCATCAGAAGCATCAATGCGCTTCCAGCCCTGTACGGATGACCTTATTGCGGCAGAGCAGGACAGACAGTGTGTCATCCAGCAGGAGGAGGAGCGACTGCGATCGCAAGCTGTCATTGAGTCTGATTTGATTGACATCACACGCTGGCAGGTGCCATTGGTGCAACTGTCGACGCGGCCGATGCCAGCAAAGAAAACCTTTGAGCACCAATTGAACCATCAAACATTTTGCGTGCTGTTACAATTGGTGCGAGTGCTATTCGCAGTGCTCAACCATGGATTGAGGCAGGATGGCATTGACTGTTCTGAGGCCGCCCTCCAACATTTCAGCGCCTTCAAAACGGCCAAAAGAACCATGCAAGTGTGGCAGTACCTGGGTCTCAGTGAAATGGATCCGGACCTTCCGGTCCTTGAATGGGCGGTGCATTTCGATAAAGAGAGCGTCCATGCGGGTCTGAGAAGAGCACTGCAGGACGCCCTGCCGGTTCATTGGGTAAGCGGGCAAGACGCCCTGCGCTGGAAGCTCACAAGGGCGTGCGTGGGCCTGGCACGGAAGCTGCAGACTGAGTTCAATGCGAAGCCGCAGACTGAGGAATTTGAAACTCAGTGGGCGCTTCGAATCAATAAGTGGGCAGTGCAGGCGACAAACCAATTCTATTTGGTGCTTCACGACCTGTCGCAATATGTCAGACACGGGGCTCGAAAGGAGCCCTTGGACTTTGGCGACCACCCAGTGGCCACGTCAGCGCAGGAACCCGCTGAATCGTGGGGCCAGTCATGGTCATGGGAATGGAGCAGTGGCCACAGTGGCTGGCAGCAACCATGGCAATGGCAGTCCTGGCAACAGCACAACGCCGATGCTCCGCCCAGAAGACGCTGGGCGGACATTGAATCCAGTGCATCTGCATCGTCTGACTGGGGGCAGTGGAGGCCTCAGCGCTGAGCTGAAGCCAACCAGTGTGGTTTCAGTCTCCCGGAGGCCAAATTGCCAAAGCGGCATAATTCAATAGTAGACTATTATACGGATGACACGGAGCGCAAAAGAGTGTCACATTCTGCAGGTGATTCAGTGATTGTGGCTCATTGATCACCAGGTCATGTGACACATGGAACTGAACACATGAATGCAAGGTGGCATCGTTATCAGCAAGCAGTTTTGCCTGAGCCTCAGTTCATTCCTGTATGCAAAGCGTGAGAGTTCTGTAGTCATTCATGTTGTGAGCAAGTCTGAGATTGCCTGCAGCAAGGGCTGGGCTCGGGAAAACCGAGTTCGTCACACACTCCGCTTTGCACTAGCGCCATGACCATGGAGCATCAGGAGAGGGGCAGTTTCCCGAAGGCTGTCTCAGCACCTGCTTGGCCTAGCGTACAAGGACATCAACCTCAAATGACGATGTATGGCCACCCCATGTATGGCTTTGCTCCGCCAGGGATGATGCTGCCGCCTGGGCCGCTCCAGCAATCATTGGTTAACGAGGCTGACAATCAGAATCAGGACTTTGAAGGCGGCAACCAGTGTGGTGCAAGCGCGGCCGGTGAAAGTGATGATGGCCGCAGTCAAAGGGGATTCGGCCGCAGGGTCCGCCAGAGCCGCAGGTCCAGGTCCAGGTCTCGGCCGCGCCGCAGCAGCAGGAGTGACAGCCGCTCAGACCGCAACACTCGCGACAAGCGCCGTCTTAAAAGGTCACGCAAGGCCCGTGATCGCAGACGGAGGTCGGCGAGCGAATCGCAATCAGAAAACGAACTGCAACCTGAGATCCTAGCTTTGTTTGACAACAACAATCCGTATGCAAATGCAGACTCCATCTCTCGGAGCACATCAGTAATGAAGAAGGTTCCCAAGGCTGGTGTTGTGCAAACTGCTAGACCAAAACGGGCTTATGTTTGTGGCCTGCTGTCTACTTAACTTCCACAGTGTAGCCATTTGCCAACTTGAGTGATTGAGTGCCTGCCATTCAACCAAACCCTGGCAGGCGCAGCTCGGCGTGCTTGTGACAGCAATCAATCCTGCTTGGAATGCGCCAGCCACAAGTGACTTGTCTGTCACAAGCTTCCTGATGCTGATCTTCCTCACGACCCAACAGAAGCCAACGACATGCATAAGCCAGCTGCGCTGTGGTGATAGCTACTTGCAGCTGGCAAAGGTGCTTCGGCAGACTTTCAACAAACTCAAACGGTCCTCGAATTCCTCATGGCCCCAAATCGAGACAATGCTGGGGGACACAGTGGTGCTAAGCAATGAGGCAGTTGAGCAAGTGGCCCGGGAATTTGGCTGGCAGGATGTGTGGATGACACAGCCAGCCACGGCTAAGGCCAAAGCCAAGGCACTGCTGACATCCATGAGTGGCGCCATGAATTCCTATGTAGTGCCAAAGGCAGCCAGTGTGGCAACGAGCGCCGCGCCACAGGTGCCGAGCCTGCCGCCCCCAGCCAAGGCAAGGAGAGCAGGGCCTCCTATCTTCAATTTCCCAACGCCCAAGGCCACTGCCAACACATTGCTTGCTGACAGTGCAGCCCCAGGAACTGGACAAGTGCCGAAGGCAGCGCCACCGGCAGCTACAGATGCAGCTGCAGATGCTGCACATGCAGATGATGCGGCTGCAGGGCCTGTGGCAGTTCCCCCAGATGCAGCTGCTGAGCTACCTGATGTGCCTGGCGAAGCAGAAAGCGAGCAGGAGTTCCCTGTTCCGGGCGAGGCCGAGGTGCCACAGTCGCAAGACGATGAAGCAGCTGCCAAGTGCCAGTTTTGTTTTGAGCGCCTAGATGCAGCTGAGCCTTGGCTAATTTGGGTCAAGTTGTGTGTGGGCAGTTTTGTGTGTTGTATTTAAAGGTCAGTGAGGTTTGCACACACTGTGTTGCTTTGGAATCAGTTGCCGCGGCAGGAGGCAGAAGCACTCGCTTGCTCACACACCTTCCACACGGAGTGCATTCACCGATACATGGCTCATGCGGGAATTCCAAAGAGTCAAGCCTGTCCTTTCCGGTGTGGGCGAAGCCATGGAGCACTGGCAGAAGGCGATGTGATTGATGATTCGTGGCAGGTATTGTGAGTCAGCCAGTGTGGCATAGTGGTCTGCAGTGCCAGATCACTGTCACTATTTTTGTGATGAGTGCTGACATGTGCGGGATGTCAAAAATGGTGGAGTGCCAAAGCTAAGCTGTAACATTATTATGGGCTGGCCTGCATGCAGTGCACCTTAGGCAGGAGGTGACGGGGCCTTCAACACATCTGTTTGGTTCTGCCATGGCAATGAAGTAGCTTTTCATTTTGATATATCGATTGTTTGTTAATGAGTAAGCCACAAATGCTCTTTGACACAGTTGTCCACCTTATTGAATTTGTTTAGTTATCATGTGCTTCAAAGTCTTCAAGCATGCTCTCAAATTATGTCCAAAATCTCGAACTCTCACCCCAAACCCTATCTCAAATTATCTCAAATTATCTCAAATTATCTCAAATTATCTCAAATTATCTCAAATTATCTCAAACTCTCACCCCAAACCCTATCTCAAATTATCTCAAATTATCTCAAATTATCTCAAATTATCTCAAATTATCTCAAATTATCTCAAATTATCTCAAATTATCTCAAATTATCTCAAATTATCTCAAATTATCTCAAATCATCTCAAATCTCAAATCATCTCAAATCATCTCAAATCATCTCAAATCATCTCAAATCATCTCAAATCATCTCAAATCATCTCAAATGCGCATGTAGCATGAACTGACCTGACATATATTGGGCTAACTTTCCCAACACATTGCGCTTAACTGGGAACATATCAATGATGGGGACATTGATGTCATAAACAATGGGCTAACATGCTAGAGTTACAGCAGCGCAATCCTGCTGGGGACTGTGTATGTGTGTTGCGCGGGGCTGTGACACTGAGTTGTTAACAGTGCCAACGAGGTGTGCGCATTGCATGAGATGATGAAGGTCAGCGACCAGGCGGCTGGCAATGCATGACAGTGCATGTGCGTGTTGCATTGCTTCATGTAGTGCAACGCCTTCAATGTGTGTGTGTGTGTGAGTGCGGGTTTGCTCAAGCTAGGCATTGGCCAGCTTTCTCAGCTTCCTGCGGCCATGGTACTCTTGTCCAAGGATCAGTTGGATGCGCAAAAAGAGAAGGGCAAAGGGGCAAGAGCAGTGACAAACAGTGTGCTGAAGGACAAGGAGAACACACCCAATGTTGTGGAGAATGTAGCTGCCAAAGTGCAGGCTGAATCCTGGCGCATTCAGAAAGAGTTCTACGCAGTGAGCCACGGCGTGACGGCTGACTACTTTGCCATTGGAAACTTCCCGATTGATGATGAGGGCCATTGGTCTTTTGGCGGTTCGGGCTGCAGGAGGAATCTGACCCAAGAAATTGAGAGGTTTCTGCACCAGGATGCTGAGTGCAACAAGGGGATGGCTTCTGAGGCATGGCATCCGATTTTGGCTGCAGCGTTTCCTGAACTGAAGGAATGGAGGCTGGAGGACATGTTGCTTGGCCTATGCTTGAGAGCATGGAAACATCGGAAAGCAGGTTACTCATATCTAGATATGGTGGAGTTCTTCGCAGGGAGTGGCAACCTGACCAAGGAGTTCATGCGGCGCAAGAAGAACTGTGTTGCTTTGGACAAGCTGTATGGTGAACATCATGATGTTCTCTACCCGCAAGGAATTCGCCTGTGGGTGGATGCACTAAGCAACACAGTGTGTGACTCCTTGAACTGGTTTGGCACCAGGTGCAGCTCATTTGTGATGTTGTGTGCTGCGCAGGCAAAACGGAAAGAGGAGAACCAATTCTGGGGGGACACCAGTCGACTGTTCATTGTGGAGGGCAACCACTTGTGCAATGTCACCAGTCTGTTGTTCTTTATCAGCTACCTCCTCATGAATGTTCCCTGCTTGGAGCAGCCTGCGGATAGTGTGCTTGCGAAGGTGAGTACAATGCAGCTGGTGCTGGGCTTTACCAAGGTGTGCAGCGCACGGACATATGGAGCTGCCTTTGGGGGCGAGACTAGGAAGCCTTGGATGATTTGGTCGACATCCAGGCATGTGGCAAGCCTTGAAAGAGCGCAGCCAGATGCATTTGCTTGCGGTGCTGCCCTGGTGACTCGGAATCCTGAGACTGGGTCCTTCACAGGCATCAAAGATGCATTGCATGTGTCAGAGTGGTATCCTCCTGCGTTTGGCGCAGCGGTTGCAAACATGATGGCCCAGCATCAATTCAACAAATTGATGTGAGTGACATTGCATCAGTGAGCACAGGACGTGATGCTCCACAATTCAAGTGGGCTTGGGGATGTGTGCTGCTGATAGTGTGGCAAAGCACTCAACGTGTGGAGTCACACACTGTGTGCTGCAGCAGGCTGCTGGGGTAAAACAAGAGCTTTGCAAATGCCAACTTGAGACTGTGCTTGCATGTGCAGTGCATTAATGTTCAATCCTCACGCCTGCAGGAAGCAGTGACTAGCAGAGGAAAAAAAAGGTGAGCCTACCTGGGTGCTGTTGCCCGTGTGTGCTTATTATTGCTTTGCCCTTGTGTTGAGCATGTTGCAGTGAATCAATGCAGGTGAACGAATGAGCCAATGAATGGAGGTTTGCTTGATTGTTTCATGTCCACAATAGCACGTGTTGGCAATATGATAAGCATAGGATGAAACTACATTGGTCAGCCAAGAATGCAAGTTTTGCATTGCAGCAAGGGCAGACAAAGAGTCCTCGTGTCTAGCCATGGAAGATAACTACCTGCTTGAAAGCGACGCTGTGATATGCAATTTGTCTGGAGACCCATCGTTGTTCCCTAGTGACTGTGCCTATTCGGCGAGGGGAACATATTGGTGGCGCCTGGAGTACATGTTTGACAGGTTCAGAAAGGACCTCCAGGAGCTGAGGCCATTGCCCAAATGGGTCCGGCATGTCAAAAAAATGATCGATGAGTCTTGGCTTGCAACGGACAATGATCTGCATATTCAGGCCACCAAAGATGTGCCAGATGGCTGTGTGAAGCAGTATTTGTCGGACACAAAGGGCGCGCTGATGTTTTTTTGTCAGCAAAGTAGGAATGGCCGCCAGGAGTGCCAAGTCAAACATTGTGTTGCCAAGCTGAAGGGCATCTGCTCGCGTGTGTGCTCTGTGATTGACCCAGATGGAATGCAGATGCAGCATGTGGATTTGAGAGTGACGCAGCAAGGGAGTGTGTATGGGCTAGACATTTTCTTGGCCAATTGCAACAGAAACTGCGCCACTTCAATTTCTGAGCTCTGGGCGTCCATGCATTTGCAGGGGCATTTATCCCAGCCACTGCATGGCTGGGGACAGAATGGGCTTTGGCTTCAAGACTTGGTTTTATTCACAGTGTTTGCGAAGAAATGCAAGTCCACTCCACCAATGAGCTGATTCCTGAATTGGAGAAAGCGTGGCTGACAACAGTGTCCGATCTTTTGGACCAGTATATTTCCTGCCAGTACATGGTTCATAATGACATTGGAAGAATGCTTCCTGCGCGCAAGTTCTGTGGGGCGGAAACTCGGAAGTACACCCAGGTGGATCTTGGCACTGTTTGGACGCTCGTAGGGCTGTGTGCCACAGCAGGCAGGTCAATGTCTACTGAAGTGGCAATGCAGTCGGAGCTTGAGAACAGTGCTTTTGCAGGTTGCTCGGCGAATGTATAGTCTATTTGTTGTTTGCAATGCAATGAGAGCTGCTTTTGTGTGTGACTGAAGCCTGGCTTGCTCAGGAGTGAGCCAGGAGAATGCCTACAGGTGGACAAGGAGGGCAGGAGAGCTGTATGAAACAATCAGTGCCTCGCGTTTTGAAAGTTGTTGTCAATTCAACATTTGTGCTGATGGATCCACTCATGGAACAAAAGACATCCTTATATCTTTGATGTACTCTCATGCAGAAGATGTTGGATGTGTGGCACGAATCCAACATATGCCCATTGGGCCCTTGCTGCCGAGTGAAGTGCATGACATATCGGCGCTGGCAACCTTGGCAAAGAAGAGCAAGTTGAGCAGATTTGCAGCTTTCAGGCAGCTCCAAGCAATGAGCCATCAACTGAGCTTGCTGACCAATGGTGCCAAGACCCTTAGTTCATTTGTGCGTGCCAAGGCGTGCAGACCAATACAATCTGGCGAACATCGAGTGGTCATTCCAGTGTTTGAGTTTGGTGCAAATGACGAGGAGGTCGAAGATGATCATGTCAGACAGTGTGTCAGTCGGGCATTTATTTGCCAGGATGGGGGCACCCAACTGCCTGTCCTTCCTGAAGAGCCTTTCTGGTGGGAGAAGGTGCCAATTCTGGTTGCCTGCCTGGACCAGGGATCGGTTGGAAATGCGGGGATGGCGTTTGCGCTACAGAACCACATGGTTCATGTCAAGTTTGACAAGATCCATCGATCAATCCGGGACTACAAATTGGCGATTGGGCGAGCGTGCAGGGGTCAGTTTTTGCGCACACAGCTGCACTCGAGCTATGTCTTCAGCTTGAATTACAAGCCATTCGGAACAGGCGGGTTCTTCCAGCACAAGCAGAGCATGCTGGAGTCATTTCTGGCGAGCCACTCAACAAACTCTGAAATTTGGATCCGCTATCGTGAGCTGATTGCTTTGGATATGGGACTTTCATCCCTCAACGTCCCTGACAACGAACTATGGGATCAATTGCTGCAACTTCCATCCTTTTCAAAAAAGGGTGCTTTGGTCAAGCTTGCCCGGTGGTTCAGCTGGAACGAGGTGTGCAATGAAATGCTGGCTGAGTATCATGCGTTCAAGATGGTTTTGGAGGACTCGCTTGAGCTGGACGATGAGAGCAATCCAAGCAGTGTGCCAACTGGACAGGGCCCTTCAATGAATGACCCAACATCAGCTGACCAAGGCCTCCTCAATGCGGCAGCAAAACGGAAGGAAATCAGCCCCAGAGAAGAGCTGAGCCTCATGAAGAAAACGACGGGAGGATTCAAGCTTGCGTTGAAGCTGATGACGGAGGACTTGGACTATCATTCCCACATTTTGCTTGAAGTCACACGTCCACTGTGGTCATGGTATGCGGCTGAAATTCAATCAGTGAAAACCCCGCAAGACTCTGTCAAAAGGTCCGCGCAGCTGGCGCTGGGTGGCTGGAAGAAGTCCGAGCATTTGCAGAAGACAGTAGCAGTGCTTCAGAATTCAACATTTCTGCAGTTCATATCTGAAAGTGGTTTGAGTGGCTGGGTCATGCAAATGACTAGTTTGACAGAGCACTTGCTGAAGCAGAGGGTCTGGTCGCTCAGTCGCCACGGCTGTCCCCCAGAATCATATGCAGGAATCCTGGCTGCTGACAACGAGCAAGTGCAGCAGGAAGCAGTTCGTTTGCTGAAGAAGGAACATCAGGTTTTGCTGTGGCTTGAAACTGTGTTTGCTAGTCGGTCTTCCTTTGGCCTGGTGCAGGGAATTTGCGACAAGCTGTCCGCAAGTGTACATCTAATCGTTTCAAACCCATGCAGGATCATGATGGAGGCGTTCGAAGCAGGTGGTTACAAGACAGCCAGTGTGGCAGGACGTCACTTGCTGAACTGCTTGCTTTGCACATTCCCTGACAACAAAATTGTTGAAGTTGTGCACAACGATATTCGGAGGGATGGCAAATTTCAAAGCAACAAGAAGCAAACAAATGAGTCCATCCAAGATGTTACTCGCAGCTCGCAGGTCTTTGAAAGCCGTGGAATTCCGCATGTGAAGATCTCCAGAGACAAATTTGTGGGTGACTTTAGACAGGGACATACAAGTGGGAGAAAATGTGGGTTCAATTCAAAGACTCACAAAATGCCTCGGGAATGGCATCAACTTATGGCAAGGAAAACCTGGGGCACACTGTCGGAAGAAAGCCTTCAAGAAGGAGCTGCGGCATGGGCTTGGCTTCAGCATTGGAAGGATGACAGATCTTCGGCAGGCATCAAAATCTGGCAAGGGGTGTTCAACAAACTGGCGCCACGGCAGGAGGTCATGAAGAATTTGTCAGATGAGTCATTCTGCTTTTGCTTGAGCTCTGCCACATGGGCTTGTATATGGTGGCCCGTGATTGTGGTGGACACTCCTGAAGCGAACCACTGTGGTGCCCTTGGAGATGCGTGCTTTGTGCTGGATGCTGAAGGGCAGGCAGACTTCATGTTCACCGAGCAGCCAGAGATGTGGATGGTGGTGGAGACGCAGCCTGTTTGCATTGAGTGGCAAGGTGGTCCCCGATTGGCCAGGCAATCGTCCGGTGTGGAGCGCAGCTTGCTGAGAACTTTTCTTACACAGCCAACGCTGCTTGGATCTGAAAGTCGCGCTGTGACACTCATGTCAGGCAGCATGCTTGATGTTGTCTTGTTGTCAGTTGTGCTGTCACCTGCTCAGGCTGACAAAGAAGATGCTGAACAAAGAGCTGGCGGCCCTGGTGTGCTACTTGAAGGGCATCGACCTGCGTGCTTGCAGCAAGACTGCTGTGCCAGTTTTTCAAGCGATGAGCAGACCTGAGCTATTGAAAGTTCTTGCTGCGGAAACGTCACAGCGGGATGGCGATACTGATGACATCACGGCCAACTTCGCGGCTCAGGTCCAAGCTCTGCACAACAATGCCCCCGCTGGCAACGACAGTGATTCTGATGAGAGTGCCTGCAATGCTGATCAGGATGATCTTGAGTTTGATGCAATGGTGTTGGAGGACATGGACCCAGAAGATCGTCGTGAGTTTGAGCAAGTTCAAAAAACAATTGAGAAACATCAGGCTCGTGCGAAGCAGAAGGAATGGGCAGTAGTCAGAAAGGCCATGATGCCAAAGGCCAAGGCAAAGGCCAAGGCAAAGGCCAAGACAAAGGCCAAGTCCAAGGCCAAGACAAAGGCCAAGGCCAAGGCAAGCAACAAAGCCAACATAATAAAGGGGCTGAAGACTGCCAAATCAAGCAGCTCCAAAGTGGCCAGCAAGGCGAGCAGGAAGATTTGGCATGGCGCACTGAAGAAGAAAAGACAAGACTGCCCTGCTCTTCGCGAAGGTGACACCCATGAAAAGGGAAACGTGCTGGTTGAAGTCCCTGAAGAAGTTGAAGCTGTGACTCCGAATCCATGGCAGCGGCGGGTGGTTCGTAGAACTCACTCAGTGTCGTCGTGCCCTGAATCTGCGAGGCCTGCTGCGCAGGCCGAGGCTGCTCCAGAAGAGCGGCCAGCCAGTGTGGCGGAGGACAACAGCACGGCTCCTCCAGAAGACAAGCCAGCCAGTGTGGCGGACGACGGCAACAGGCTGAGTCCGCAGGCGGACCTGCCACCTGCCAGCCACACCCAATCTCCAAGCAAATCGACAAGGCACAGTGATGAGCCATTGCCAAGTTCTGGGGCAAGTGTCATTGCTGCTTCCAGCAGTGCCGATGATTTGGCTATGGCTGATGGTGCCGGTGCACAATCAAGTCGCCCTGGCCACCATGGACCCCGGCAACCTGCTGTGTTTGATCCGCTTATCTGGACTGAGGTTTCCTGCAATACCTGCCGCAAGCAATGTGGGCATTACAAGTTTCATCCAGCGCCAGGGGGCCGAGACAAGCCAACCTGGATCATGAGGTGCTACGACTGGGAGAAAGGCGGGCAAATCATAATGACCATTCTTTGTGTGTGTGTGTGCGTAATAATAGTCTTGAAGTCTTAGTTCTGTGCTGTGGTGGCGCTCTGCCAGGCGAGTGGCCATCAAAAGGCCAATTGAGGAGGACAAGCACTATAATGACTGAGCTACAGGTTAAGGACTGGATCCAGTCTTCCAAAACATGTGGCTGTAGACAGAAGGCATAATTCTTTGCTCGTTTGCGAGTTGCGCACGACTTGATAAAATAGCGAGAACCTCTGGTGTGCTGAGTGCAAAGTATCTCATCATGTCATTGGCCTGCTTGCACTTGTGTACGGGAATTGCTTGTGGCAAAACAAGTTGTGGCGGTTCGGTTCAAGTGCTGTCAGTTGAAAGCGCAGATTCAAGTGCTTCCCACTTTTGCTAAACTCGCAATGTCGCTGCTGGGCTTAATAATGATTGTATGCATTAGGTGTTGCTGTCATCAATTTAGGCAAAGTGATGGTGCGGGGTTCGGGCGCACACTATCTAAGGCAGAAGCTATGGAAATGTGAGGATGCTGGTAGTTTTGCTACTATAATTATTGAGTCTGCGTCGCCGTGCACAAACAACATGGCCAATGACACTGCCATTGATGATGAGGAACACCAGGAGGCCACATGCCAGGAGGGCACCTTGAGTGGACCCCAAGATGTGATTCCCACAAAAAAACGACCACGCTCTTCGACTCCAGACACGGGAGATCTGCGCCCAGTGGTGCTTCAAGAAGTGCTTGCTGACCAGATGCAGATGCCCTTACCAACTGCCGATCGCAAGTTCAAGTTCATCGAAGGTGACTGGTTTGTTCGGATGCCCGTGAGCTACAGCACATCGATGCATAAAAAGGTGTGGTTTTTTACTGCCAGGGCTGGAACTATTACTTTGGCTGCGCGAGATCGTGTTCTTTGGTGCTCTGCGTGCGGCTTAGCGCACCATTGTGGCCCTCAGTGTTCATGTGCCTGTCACAAGCTTGCTCGTGCATATTCAATGCGTCATGGCCTCGTGCTGGATTGATCTTCAGCCAATAATAGACAAGCAGTGTGTTGCTCCAGTACAGAGCGGAGCTGCAACTTTTAACTGATGGGCGAACTGCTTGACTCGACTGTGTGCGACTTTGGAAAACAGCAACAGGGCTGCGCAAGTGAGTTTAGATGCGTGAGTGCGGAAGCTCACTTGAGGCCCAGCAGTCAATGGAACAAGAGGAAGAAACAAGTTGTCGCTCTATAAATATCCTGACTTCATTTGAGTTTATGGCAACAGCCGTGCGCGCACATGCCATCATGATCATGAATGACATGAACCATGACCCATGTTCAGGCTGCAAACATTCCAGTCATGCTTGAGATGCGGTTTTGCGGCTCAAGCCTGTCAGTAGCAGTTGACTCAACGTGCTTGATTGAGATTTTGTGAACCATTGACATTGAAGCCTCATGTCAACTGGCTTGCCTGCTGATAAGAAGCGTCGGACAGTGACATATTCTCCTGCAAGTCAGACAGTGTGTCACACTGAATCTTCAGAATCAGAAGTTGAAGCCAGTGCGACAGTGTGTCTGAGTCAAATCGAACGTCCTCAGCCTGACTGGACTGACGCTCAGCCACGGGACTGGGGAGTTGAAATGACTGAGCCGGAGCTTCAGCAGGGGAATGACAATGACGACGTCGAGCAGTCAGATTTATCGGAGCTGGACTCGGAACTGGAACGTGAACCTTGCCCAGAATTTCTTGCAGAATCTATTCTGACAGATTTCAGGACCGGTGACCGGCGCGGCATGTGTGGTCGTGGTGTGACTATTATGTGGGTTGGACATGAAGCGTTTGTTCAGTTGCCGAGTCAGCTGAACGTCAATCGGGAACCTGTGACCTTTGTTACTGGCATGCGTGGCGCAGTGCTCATGATCATCAACGACAATCGCAAGACAATGCATTGCTCCCATTGCTCGAACTTTGATTCGACTTATGTGCAAGAATACCCCAGTCCAACGGTCTGTGAAGATGATGATGATCCGTGCACCTGTCCTTGCCACAAGTTATTGAAAGCGCTTGACTTGGATCATGGCAGAGTATTTTTTGAGCTGGCTCGCCAGCGACGTCAAGAATGAATAATGATGATGGACAATGGAATGGTCCAACGTTGCTGGCGCTAACGTGCGCTCATGATGACTTGCGACTCACTGATGCAACAATAAAAAATAATCATTATTATAGAATTGAGTGACACACACTTAATGCATGTTGTATGTTCTTGCATGTGTTTGTCCTTGTTTGCATTTGTGTCATGTATGTTTGCATTGTTTTTGCACTCTTTTTGTATTTTTTGTATTTTGTTGCATTTTTTGCATTTTGTTGCAGTTTTTTGGCATTTTGTTGCATTCTGTTTTTTTGCACTTTTTTGCATTTTTGCACTTTTTTGCATGTTTTTGCACTTTTTTGCATCTTTTTGCATTTTTTGCATCTTTTTGCACATTAGATGCAAAAATAAGATAATTTGAGATAATTTGAGATAAATTGAGGTAAGGTCTAAACCCCATGGATCTGAGACTCTTATTATAATCACTGAACCTATTGCTGCCAAGATCAGCAGGCTGACTGAAGAGGCTCAGGTAAAAAGGGGAACGAGGCTGAAAAGTCGCCAGATCCTATTCTGTCTGATTGAATACCTTCGTCCTGATGAAGTCGGGAGTCAGTCTATCCGCACGAATGAACTTCTTCGCCTATCCATCGGCAGAGCTGCCGGGTCTGGTGAACCTCAGCTCGAGAAATTCCTTGACAAATGGGAAGGACTCCTGGGGGGGATCACCGCACCAATTGACCACCACGTTCTCCAGCATGTTTTCTTTGAGCAGGTTCGACATTCACCGTGCTTGATGCCTGACGTACAACACTGGGATCGTAATCCAGACGTACAAAATTACGACTGGATCATGAGGGCCGCTCGTAACGCTGTGTCGAGGTGGAGGACGAGATACAATGTCTCTGAGATAAAGGATCGGATGTACTCCCGATCGCCACATGCTGATCGCAACCCGAATGCCGCCGCTCCTGGGGTACGCCGTCCTTCGCCTTTTGGGGACACTCGCAAGGCAAGGGACGAGAGATCAGGTGACCGTGATCGCGGAAAAACGCGGTCTGATGACCCCAGGCGAAATAGTAGGGAGCGTCCTTCTCCAGGAGGAGATCGCCGCCATGGGCATCCTGCCACCCCTGGAGTTTGTCATGATTGGCAGAAGGGGCAATGTAGGCGCGGTTCTGACTGCCGTTTTGCACACCATGAGGAGAAACCGAAAGCTCCCCGCGATGACGACGGTCCCATATACCCAGGATACTGCAGAGAGTGGCTAAACGCCGGAAAATGCACGCGTCCAAAATGCACTTACAAGCATGAGAAGCCCCCTCCTGACCTAGCTCCGCTTCCCAGGAAGCCCGGTGCCCCCGCTACTGAGCTAGGGGGTGATTCGTCGAATCCCTATCCTGATGGGCGGATTGACAGCCCCGCACCTGGGGTTGACGAGGGTTTCTGAAAGGGGCGGGCCGTTACCCACAAGCCTCACCGGGAGTATCAATCGCGTGCCCAGCGACCAAGTGCGGACATGGTGGCCTGATTGGTGCACTTTCCGACAAAGCGCCCTCCCAATGATGCACAGGAGTGGTCTAGAACCGATCACCGGGCTTGCATGTTTCAGGGACCCACAGGTGGAGGCCCCGACCTACAGCATGTGGTGTGGAGACGGACCGTTTCCATCCTCGATGGACGGGTTCGCGGAATAGGATGTTCTGCCCTATCGGTTTTACCGGCGACGTGAAAACTACCTTTTGGTCGTATACCGACCCTGTCAAGCGCGCCGCCTGGAACGCTGTTATGCGCCCGAACGTCTACAACGACAAATGCAGCCGGACAGTTCAGATCAATGACTCCGCCATGACTGAGTATATCGTCGTTGCTGATAACATCCGCATGAAGCAGATTTCGCATGTGTCTCAGAAGTCTCGGAATCCATCCTATACTCACTCCGCGGAATTCAAGAATCCTCAAAAAATCACCATTGAGCGGCAAAGTGAGAAGGCCATTCTTCGGGCGCTATCCATGCAGGAGCAGGTCGCTATTGATCAGGAGGGCGAATACCTCGAATCTAAACCGATTCGACGACGCATGATGTATAGAGCATCGCGCATGTCCTCTACTCCCTCTGCTCCTGGGCACGAGCGATCGATCCGTTGGCTTGCTGATACAGATTGTCCCATCGATCTTATTGGACTGAACGAACTTAGCGCTGGAGAGCGGAGTCTGGTGAAGAAAACTGGACGTACCCACGCTCTGCAGACCGCCAACGGTACGGCATCGACCCTCGGATGCATCGCTGCCGATATGCAGGACATTGACGAGGTGATTGATGCCCACGTCATGCAGAACACGCCATCGCTCATCTCAATTGGTAAACGCTGTATGGAGCAAGGATATACCTTCACCTGGCCCGCAGGTGAGCTTCCCGTCCTTCAAGGGCCTGGTGGCAAGGAGATCGTACTCGACGTGCTGAACAACGTCCCGTACTTGCCTGCCTCACGTTGCAACTTCAGTTCTCCGATGACCGACCAGTACCCTGACATCCCTGCTGTTCCCGCTCCTTCTGCACTTTCCGAGGCTTTCATCCCGGAGGCGTCAAACGACATGCCTGCGGCATCCGAAGACCATCCCGGTTCACCTGACCCTGATCCTCCCGCCTCTGATCCAAATGAGGATACCATCGAGCTTGAAGGCCACGGCCCTCTGCGTAGCGCCGAAGACTGGAGAGCCGACGCCTTGACCCTTCGCCACATGATGACCCATCTTCCCAAGAACCCTTTTTGCTCTCACTGCCAGCGTGCCAAGATGGAGAATGTTAGGCTGTTCCGGAAGAAGGGCGCGTCTGGTCACGGAGCCGAGGAATTTGGCGACCTAGTCACCGCCGACACAATGGTTCTGCAAGGCCTGAGAGACAGAGGCATCAGCGGCGAGGCCGATGCCATTGTCTTCTACGATCTCGCCACTTCATGGATTGACGTCATGCCTGTCATGAGCCGCTCTGATGCGAATACTGTTGACGCTTTTAACCGCTTCGCAGGGCCTCAGAACGACGTTAAGATGATGCACACTGACCAAGCTAAAGAACTTGTCAGTGCTTGCAAAGAACTGCGCTGGATACACGAATGGTCTACTCCGGGGATGCCAAAGACCAACGGCATCATTGAAAACAAAGTCAAATTAGTTCTTCATGGTGCACGTGTGCTTTTACGCCAAGCCGGGTTAGAAGCCCGATGGTGGCCCTACGCAACAAGGTACTTTGCCGTCGCTAGGAACATCGAGAATCGGGGAGGTGGAAGCGCGTGGTCCAAAAGACACGCCCCCCCTTCCTTTCAACGGCAAGCTTCTTCCCTTCGGTTGCTTAGTTGATTTCTTCCCCGTCGCTCCCAAACCGCGTCGAGTTGAAAAGGGGGGGATCAAAAACGCTCCCGAAGATCGAAATAAGTCTGCTGATGCTGACTATTGGAGCAAAGACGAAGAGAATGAGTGCGTTATCCGTATACACCGGACGCCCAGAAAGAAGCTCTTCGATCCAAGAGGCTCCAACTGCCCGATCGACGTTGACTTCCTCGCCGACGAAACTCTCACCATCATTAAGTATCTCAACGGTGAAAATGATTCCATTCAGTCAACCACGTGGAGGAACCTGAGTGATCATAGAGATGATCAATCGCAGGATTGGATTGGTGAAACCTATTTTCAAGTCGACGCCCACGCTCTCGAGAAATGGGGCGAAACCCCAGAAGAAGGCGCACCCCTTTCTGATGATGAATATGAACCTATGTCAGCCGAGGAAATCGAGGAAGCTCTGCGTGACTGCGACTATGATCCCCTTACTGACTTCGCTGAAGAAGAATCTAGTATCGCTCCCGCTGTCCCTGGTGAAGAACACGATCAATATAAGGCTCCCAAATTCGCTCCTGTCGCCAAACCTGGAGTCTTCCTTGGTTACCGGTTCGAACCGGGAGGAAAATGGAAGGGCGACTACTATGTTGCCGACCTCGAGCACTTTCAGGCTGGAGTTGTACGACCCAGTATTCACCAAGTCAAGCAGATCTACCACAATGCTGAAGAACCGTACGTCTTTCCTCTGCTAAAAGCATATGAGGCTCGTACCCGAGAAATTGCATCATATAAGCATGATCGCCTGTCAAGCCCTGATCACTTCAGCGGGAAGAATCTGCCCCGAGAAGAAGAGTCATTCAGCTTCGATGAGGGACGCTTTGACCCTGAAGACGACGAGGATGATCATCAAAATCATCGACAGAATGACGACTTCGACAGTGTTCCTAAGACCGACCTCATAGATCGCCACATCTCGGACGGTTCTTCCCCTGACATAAGGGATGATTACTGGGTGCGTTTTGAAGAAGAAAGGTCCTGGCATCGCTATCACATCAAGGCGAGAAAGGACTTCTTTGGAGACGATACCCGTCCTCTGCCTTCAGGGGGACCGATCCAAGCTGATCTCGACGACGTTAGGATCACTCATTGCACCTTCCTCGACTCCAGAGATGAGGTCTATCGCGATTCCCGTGACGTATATGCCAGCGGCCATCGGGTTAGAACACACAAGTTCTGGACCGGGGTTACCATCCTCTTCGACAAGGGCTGCGCGCCCAAGAGGAGGCGTCGCTCTCCCAAGAAACCGCTTTGCGATGACGTGGCGCCAGGAAGCAAAGAGGATATTGATTATCCTCAATCCTCTAAGCGCAAAGAATGTCCCTACACCGGGACGGGGAAACCCAACTCCATCTCTTCCGATGATTGGAGAGCAATGTCACTCATTGCGCGAAGAATCTATGTTAGCACTGAGAGGGAGCTTGAGGTTGAGAAGTCTCGCTCCAAGTCCGGCGACGACCCCCCTGGCGCTCCTGCCACCTCCACAAAATCACTCCTCATTGAGTTTGCATGCGAAGCTGATTCCGCACTTTCCGCCACGATGTTCGAATGTGGTGGCGATGCCATTCGCGTGCACAAGGACTCCTTTGATATCCTTAAAGGTAAGGACGTTAGGAGGCTGATCGAAATCGTAAGGAAGAATCCTGGGTGCGATCTTTGGTCTTCCATTCCCTGTGGACCTTGGAGTACCTGGCAATACGTTAACCTTTCCCAGTACGGACCCGAATTCGCTGCTGAGCTCAACGACGCTCGAAGACAGTCCCAAATCATGTTCGCGGCCTTCATTCGTGTTTCTCGTGAAGTGCGGAAGGGTGGAGGACGAATTGCCTATGAATGGCCGCGTCATTGCCTTGGATGGTCTCAACCCTTCATGAAGAGGTTTCTTGACGACCCTGAGATTCTCACTGTCAACATTGACGGATGCGACTTCGGAATGAAGGACAAGAACGGGACGCCCATCCGGAAGCAGTGGAGAATCGCCACGAACTCTTCTGACCTCGCCGCCGCGCTTGGGGGTCGAACATGCCACCATGAAAAGGGGTTTGCGCACGCTAGGATTGAGGGATCCCTCACTCCGCTCACTGCTCTCTATCCGAAGCAGATGTGCCAGACAATCATCAAGTCCTGGTACAAAGGGAGGACTGAGAGGTCTACGATTCCTGTCGCTGTCGCCGAGCCCAAGAACCGTGCTGCGTGGAAGAGGGACCCCCATGCACTTTACATCCACCCTCTTCGGGAAGGGGTCACTATCCCTAATCGCGGGACTCCTGAAAGCGTTGGTCTGGATGTTCGCTCGGCCGATGATCACAAAGTTCCTGCTGGCGACAAAGCCACCATCGGGACTGGCTTCGCCATCACCATTCCTGAGGGGGTGTACGGGAGAATAGCCCCCCGCTCTGGCCTTGCGACCAAGCACATGATTGACACCGGTGCCGGCGTCATTGACCCCGACTATACCGGAGAGATCAAGGTTGTAATCTTCAACCATTCACACAGCGACTTCCTCATCGAAAAGGGAGACAAAATCGCGCAACTCATTCTTGAGCGCGTATCTATTCTTGAACCCGTCATATGCGTGCAAAAACCGCGTGCCACCGAAAGAGGGGGGCAAGGTTTCGGCAGCACTGACAAAGGTGCCCCCGCTGCATCTGCCACTTTCCCCTCACATTCGTGGTCCTCCACTGGAAACACCGAGTGGTTTGCCATGCCTCGTGGGGCCGATGGATCCGGTCACAGTCCATTTCTCGGGCTTCCTCCGTTCAGCGCCTGCGTTGCTCGCCCTGTGCCACGGAAGGAAGCAAAGCTCAATCCCAAAGCCTTTGCCGCCCTAGAAAAGGAGTGGAAGAAGCTTAGGGATCTTGGCTGTTGGGACCAATCCAGGGTGCGTGAGTGGCGTGACGTCGCTGCTGAGGCAAAACGAGAGGGGACCAAAGTTCATGTCGGCCGGATCTTTGACATATGCGTCGAAAAGAATCACGAACTCGGCGAGGATGACCCGAACAGGAAGTTCAAGGGCCGTGTTGTCTTTGAGGGATGTCACGTTAGAGACGAATCCAATGCCTGGGCACTATTTTCCGAGATCACTTCGTGCCCTGCCACCATGGCGGCAGGAAAGGTTGCTGACGCGTACGGACTGTTACCAGGAAACTCGCTTGAGGTTAGCGACGGAGAATCCGCATATACGCAGGCGTTGCTCGGCGGAACCAAGACCTGGATACGCCTCCCTCATGACCAATGGCCGAAGGAGTGGGAGACCATGCAGGACCCAGTGTGCCCCCTTGTTCTCGCGCTCTATGGACATCCTGACGCCGGTGGTTTCTGGGAACAGCACTGCGAGACCCAACTTAAAAAGGTTGGTTTCGTGCCCATCCCCGATTGGCCCAGCGTTTTTCGTCACCCTGCACTTGAGACCTTTCTCGTCGTCTATGTCGACGATTTCAAACAAAGCGGCCCACCGGCTAACCTCGCCGAGGGATGGAGACTCATAGGTTCCGTCATCAACATGGAGGAGCCCCGTCCTCTCAAGAGATATCTCGGCTGTGAACACGAGTTCAGATCTGCCATCGTTGATGGACCCTTCGATCCAAGAACTGCTTGGACTGTTGGACATCCTCCCTCAAAGCCCATACCCGAGATGCGTTTTGGACCGGACCGAAGACATGCTGACGACGCATGTCGCGGCAAAGTGAAGATCAACCTCATCAAACACAACGAATCTTGCTTCATGCAAGCATGCGTTGAACGTTACCTCGAACTATGTCAATCGAAATTTCCTAAAGCTCTTCAGACTGTCGAGACCCCGTTCCTCGACGAGAGCAAGCCCGAATTTGACGAGAACCCGGTAAACCCGGAGTTTGACAAACTCGTTGACCAGAAAGAAGACATCGAGATTATCTCTGCCAGGCCTGGCGTCCTTGGCGACGCTGCAGCACAGGTCTTAATGAAAATTCTGTATGGCGCTCGAATGGGCCGATATGATTTAATCCGACCTGTGCAAGCGCTTGCCAGCAGAATCACGAAGTGGAACCAATTGTGCGACAAGAAGCTTCACAGGCTCGTGTCATACATTAACTCCACTATTGAGTTGCACCTCTATGGGTGGGTTGGCGATCGATCTGATATGATTGAAGTCGTCACCTACTGCGATGCTGATCTCGCCGGCGACCGAACCGACGCAAAGAGCACATCCGGGGTCCTCGTGTGCCTCGTTGGCCCCCGCACCTACATGCCCATCACCGCCGTGAGCAAGAAACAGACATCTGTTTCGAAGTCTACTCCTGAGGCCGAAATTGTCGCCCTCGATCACGGTATTTCTAAGGAGGCCATGATGCTCGCCGCTCTCTGGCACTTTGCCATCGGTCACGGCTCCTCTGACTCAATCATATGTAAGTGCAAAATCAAATATGACGCCTCGATCCCACAACCCATCAGCGTCCTTGAGGACAACGAAGCTGCTTGCAGAATAATCGTCACAGGCAACAACCCGAACATGCGATACATGTCCCGTACCCAGCGGGTTGATATCGCGTGGCTCAATGAGCGATATAATGACAAGATATTCCGTTTTGTAGCATGCCCTTCGGACTATCAAGGAGCCGACATCCTCACCAAGGCGTGTGTCGACAAGATCGTATGGAGCAAAAATCTCCACACCCTTGGGATGTTCAAGCAGGGGTTTCTGCAGTCATATCTCTCCCATCCCACCCAACCCGTGCATATTCCCCCTGCCGCTCCTGCTCTTCCACCAATCAGGGGGGTTCGCATTGAATCCGATCATGACTCAAAGTTCAACGCCTTCATCAACGACGCCAACATCTCAGATTGCAGGATTTCAATCAACGAGGTTAGGGCATCTGAGAATGACAGCCTGACTGTCGTCATTGACTCCTCTGTGCTGCCACTCTTGCCCCCTCAGCGCGGGCACAGAGTCGTAAAAATCGATCTCGATGATGGTGGTACCGGAGGGATCACTACGCACCCTGGGTTAAAAGGAAAAAGAGATAATTTTGCCATTTTCAATATTTTTCCTTCATGCCCGGATTCCTGCAAAAGGGATTGGTCCAAGATCAGGAAGTTCCGTCAGAAGTGCGATGCGCTTACTGCTTCTACTCTTGCCTTTGCCCTGAATGCCATTCATCACGACTTTGGAATTGTTATTGGGTTTGGTGGTGACCTACCCGGACTCTGTATTCAGAAAATCCGTCAATTTATTGATGACCATGACCTATATAGGTCTAATCTATGCAGGTGCCAGGTTGGAGCTCGCGGCCACGCCACTATTGTTACCGTTGCCGTGAACAAACGGACCAATGATCGTTTGCGCTTTGTACCGTGCTCCATCTCGCTTCGAAACGGGAAGGATGATTTCTCTTTTCACGATGTTGCTTGGGAAAAGATTTTCGAAGGAGTTTTCGGTTGATGTCTTCGATCTCTTTGACCCATTGTACACTTGTTGTTCGCCATGCAGTTTGGGATGATTCTGAGCGTATTACATGCCGCCTTTTGGCTCTCCCAGCTGAACACGGTTTCCTCGGAAACCGACATCGGCAAGTGACGCACACTTCTGATCACCTCAGGACCTTATGGAATTTCCCCTACACGCGGGGCTTTGACCTTTTTCTTGATGGTACTGTCGATCTTCAGAAGGTGTATGATTCCTCATTTGATCTGGTTGAGCTTCTATTCCTCATTTATCTTTGTGAACCCGAGTGTTGCACGTAGCCGCCTCGCCTCGCGCTCTGGGCCGCTGCTGCGACATTCCCTGGCCCGGGTGACGTGTCCTAAACGGACTTTCCACCCCGACCTTGACTGCCGGTCGGCTGCTGGTGATCTTCACCACCTTCACGCACCGCTGCTGTGCGGCCATTGGTGATCTCCATCACCCTCCTGCACCGCCGCCCGCGGTCGCCTTGAACCACCTCCTGCTTCCGTTGCATCAACGCGAGTTCTGTGATATGGCTTCCGCGGAGAGCGGGTCGATCACAGGGGCTGGGGCTGAGAAAAGCCTCCCCACACCTCGCAGCGCATCCTCGTTGCGGTTTCCCTACACTGTCACCGGCCGCGTCAAAGCCGTGGCCAACATCCTGCAAAACAGCTTCAACGGCTGGGCTTCCAAGCTTAACGGGCGTGCGGCTTTAAAGGCTGCCCGTTTGAGCGATGTGATCACCGGAGAGCAGGTGGAGACTATGATCAATGGTCTCGTCAAGTGCGACAGTTACGACTCCTTTCCCGAGGATATTAGGACCAAGATCCTAAATTGCCGGAGAGGTAGGGCGGCTAACATCGTTGCCCTCCTCAAGGATTCCGGTTTTGTCGCAACCGAGCACAATGCCCTGACAGCTGCGGCAATTCTGTGCGATGCGATCCCTGTCCGTGGCTCTGCCACCCATTACCTCCCTAATGCCCGCATAGCGCCGCTCGGGATTGATGAGGCGAATGATGTCGACCCGGCAGTATACCCCTGCTGTCGACCATCCGGAGGAGGGTGGTCTTCGTCCATCACGAATGCCGACGGGGAATTGAAGAAAAACTGGAGGACTGAGTACTCGGCGGTCCGGCAGAACCAGTACAAAAGCTACGTCGGCTTCACGCACGACTGCTACGACATGGATGATCCGCGTCGTTCCCAACACACGGGAGGCATCAGCAGCTTCACTCAGTACGAGCCCTCCATAGTGAGAAAGTGGTTACAAATGCGCCCCCTTGCTATGTTTGTGCCCCCTGAGATCGTTGTTGACGGCATCTCCCTCATTAAGGATAGGACCTTGGAGGACATCATCAACATGTGTCAGGACAGGGCCGCTAGCAGATCGATCGACCATCTGCCGTCTCTGGAGGCCTACGGCGGGTTTGGTGCATTTGCGGAGCACATGACCTCTGAGCTGAAGGTCGCTACCGTGCTTGACCAATTCTTCCTGTGGGAAAAGGTTGAGAGGCTCGCCACCCCCGGGGTGACCAACGTGGCCCACGACTACGGCATCACAGCCGGCGAGGGATACTGGATTGTACCTTCTCTATCGTCCATCATTGACGCGGAATCCCCGAACTGGAACCATTGGCAGCAAGGGAGCGTTGAGAACAAGCTCTGGGCTCACGGACTCAGCCAATTCTCCCTCTGGGCCTCCATCGCCCATGAAGAAGTGGTAAGCTCAGAGTCCGAGGACAAACTCGGAATTTGGACGTCTACAGCCAAGCGCTCGGGTACACCCCGTGGGCGCACTATGGCCAAGGAATTTGGGCCCACCTTTCCTTCATGCTCCCCGTGGACGCTGCCAGCGGCGACAACCCCCGCGGGGACAAAACGCGGCGTCTCATGTTGGCTCGGGCACCCATCTTCGCTCTCGCCATCAAGTTCTCCCATGACCTGGAGTTGATCACGGGTGGTGAGGGGTTCTCCACGTGTTACTCGAATGGAGACAGTGAGCTGCAGCGATTCAACTGCTCTGCATCGCTCTCCTGGAGGAAGCGCGCCTTCTTTCAGCCTAATGCCATCGGGGAGATCGGCACGACCAAGCGCGAACTGGAGCGAATGGCTGCTCCTAGCACCCCCACGAAGACTGGTGGATTCAGCCCAGAGTTCGCCCGGCATCGCCTTGTCAGCAACACCTACGCTGTGAAGGTGCAGGAGGCTGGATCATCGATCCCATTTGCACATGAAAATGAGTACCCGAAATATCCGGGTTACATCATGGATGAACATTTGGCGCCATCTACCATATTCCTTGACATCGACAAGATGATCGGGAAGTACAAACAGGAATGGATCACGAACCCCAAAAATGATGTGCTTCCTAGCCTGAGCAGGCCCAAGACCTCTCACCTGACCACGTGCGACCAGGGCGCCCTCGACAAAGAGTGGATAGGTTGGGGAAACCAAATGTTCAGCAACGTCATCCTGACCGTATTCCCGGAGTTTGCCCTCACATGCATTGATTCTGATATTGCGACCATAGCGTCGGTGTTGAGGGGCCTCCTACCTATGAGCACAACTGGAGTCACTGGTATCCTCGCCGCAATGGCGGCGGGATGGGGGCCTCCCACATCTCTAGAGGAGCCAACGGTCAAGGCCAACGCCCAGGTGCTTGTTTTCTACGATCTTTGCTTTGCATCGCGCGGGAAGACCAAGAAGGGCTCGTACATCACGGCGGACGAGTTCAGTGCGCAATTATTGGATATTCTCCGGTCCACTGACAGTGGGCCGCGAAAAGAGTCCACCCCGAAGGTCCAGTTCCTGGTCGAAGAGGCCTCACGGCTCATCCATGACCGCGAGAAAGCGGTTGGAAGGGAGGCCATGGAGTATGACACCTGCATCTTTGCGACTCGCCTCCATGACCTGGCCGATTGGGATGAGAAAAAGAAGGTGTCGGTCATCAAGAGCAATGCGCAGACCCTCATCCACCTCACCCTGGAAAGGCTTGAGTCCGTGAGGAGGGCTGGACCAAATGTGGTGATCCTCATTTCGGTTGCATCGTGGCTTCAACCCGCACGTAATGCGAACATGCTCGGCGTCATCACGACCTTCATCCGGGCAGCGATGAAGAGGAACCTGATCGTGGTTCCTGCGGATTTCGCGTTTTGGGGCGACCACTGTGTAGGCAGTGCCGGCGCCCCCGCGAACAAGTACAGAGCTGCGATAGCGCTCCCGGCACTCGTCAGTGCGGCAGTGGACATCTCCTGGACGCTACACCGCGTCATGAGTACGGCCAACGCTGCGAAAACGTTGGGCTTGCTGTACAAGAAGACCATGTACCCGCCCGACGAGGACGCGAAGGTGAAAGCGGAGAGGATTCTGCAGACCAAGGTCTGGGATGATTCACTGACTTATTCTACTGCCCCGTCAGCAACGATCGCCGGGACAGATAGCTCTGGCCAGTCGCACGACGTGGAGATGACTGATGCGTCAGCCAAGGTGACGCCCCCCGCACAGGTGGCGGCTCCCTCTGAAGCGAAGGCCCCAGTCCGTCAGGCCGAGGTGAAAGGCCCTCCACCGAAGACGAATCCGCCACCAACGCACCCTGTCTCGCCACCGAAAGCCTCGCCCGGCACGGCCAGGGCGAAGGGGCCCATTGACATCAGAAGTGTCCCCAAGGCCCCTGTCCCTCCCGACTCCAGCAGACCCACCAAAGGCCCCCCGATGGGGAGGCCCACTGCCCAAATCTGTGCTGACTCCACCCGGAAAGGACGAGAGCGCCTTGCTACGTCTGAGGCGTCCCGCAAGGCTGCCGAGGCGGCCAAGAAAAAGGCTGAAGAGCTGAAGAAACCAACGGGCAGTGATAAGAAGGATGCCCCCGCGCTCCCTACCGTCGAGGAAAAGGATGACGACATGGATGTTGACGCTGAGGTTGCATATTGGCGCGGCACGCCGGTAGAACCGGCCACCCCCGCCACTGCCCCCACCCCTGCCCCTGGGCCCGCGGCGCCAGCGGCCAGGCCGGTCGATCTCAGTGGCGTGGAGAATTTTGAGGACCTCATGGAGACCCTTGATCAGGCAACTGACGATGTACCAGACGTCGATTCCTATCCTGCTGTGTCTATGGAAGTAGGGGGGAGCACTGGATCGGGGGGGCTTCCGACAAAGGAGGATCTCTCAGAGTTCGATGAGGTAGACCCCGACGCCCGCACTTCCACCGGGGGCCCGGGGATCTCCGTTGAGGGATATGTCCTCACTCCTGACGGTCAGTATTTTGACCCAGACTCGCAGGAGACCTTTCACTCACTTGAAGCATGGAAAGCTCAGCGGAGATCGTCCCGACATAGGGTCGTCCGAGCTAGTGCCACGGAGTCGAAGGACCCGGTACACGGTGGCCTCGAGGAACCCGAAGAACGGAATCCCAATTACTATGGCGAGGACACGGAGCCGAAAAGAGGATCGATCTCCCTTGACGAGGCATTCACCCGGCCCGACAAATTTGTACTTCATCACATCGCCGCTCGAGAGAAAAATTTCGAGCCGATCGTGGCCAGCTACGCAAACAAGGCGAGGAACTCGGACCAGGTGACCAAAGAGCAGGGTGATCAATCGAGGACGCTAAACGCTGCCATCGCCAGTGATCGCCATGGGCAACGGGAAATGGCCAAACGTGCCACACTGGTTGACTGGGCCCACGCATATGCGAACAAATGCACTGCGCATGGCCCCAGGCAACTCCAGTATGTCCACTTCGGTAAGGAAGCCACGGATAGAACCGAGGCCGACGAGTGGACGAAGGTTATGGAGACGATCGTGCCCCCTGAGTACCCGCCGGAGATCCGTGATCAGATCGACTCCAAGTTCGTAACCCGAAAGGGCGAGTCCGGCGACCACCACACCGGCATCTTCGGAAAAGCCAAGCAGCCGCTTGGGAATTCCAATTCATACCCGAACAGGAGTCGGTGCGATGCAATGGTGCACGACGGAAAGTCGGGATGGTCGATTCCCGGAATGGCGAGGTCATCCCTTTGGATGACGCCTTTTGGACGGCGGAGTACATGAACGCCTATGACCTCAATTCTCAACTCTCCGCGGTCCGCGCCGGCCTTGATATGGCTTTGGCGACCGCCTGGAGGATGGGACACGTCCACCCGCACGTGGCCGGTGCTGTGGCTGGGTTGCAGAAGATCAGGACATTCTATGACTGCCTCCACGCCGCTGACCGCAAGACCCGGCTAGGTTCGTTGCCCTTCCACCAGATTGTAGGTGAACTTGATCGGGTTGACGACCGTGGCAACAAGCTGGAGCCCAACATCCCTGATACATGGCGAACCACCGCGCTCAGAGGGGAGTACCCGGACTGCCTGGCGCAATCGGTCGCGCAGGTCTTCCGATCCATGTGCGGCCCTTTGGCCATGTCTGGATCACGAGAGGATCGGGCGGTTATCATTCGCAGAGATGAGTCCGCCTTTACCCGTGGTGACAAAATCATGGGCATCCCCTGGCCGGCTTATCGACGTCCTACAGCACGTGAGATCAAGGAGTCCAGGGAGAAGGCGGAGAAAAAGGGTCACAAACCCAATGATGACGTTGACATGAACGAACCCCAGGACAAACCGGTGGTGACTGGAGAGGAGGCGGCGGGAGCAACCGCCACGGAGGCCTCCGACCACAAGAAGGACGACCCTGTCCCGACTGCTACTCAAGCTTCTGACGCTCCTGCTACGCCCGCCCATCCTCCTGCGAATGCACTCCCTAGTCATGCCGAGGCGAGAAGCGCTCTGCTGGGTGTTCACGACACTGCAGGGCCATTCGCTGTGCCCAGGGACCTGCATACCGGCCAGTTCGTATACGTCGACTGCACGGAGGAGGAGAGGGCCATGCTGCCCACGACTATCGGCTCACAGTTCGAGGCGGAGCGTGCTCTGGCCGAGCTGAGGACCGTGAGTCGCGTCGTTGGCGACCCGCGTGATTCCGAGGAGTATACACGTATTGGGAGACATCTTCGCATGACACTCTCTCCTACGCCTTTTACAGCGTGCCGGGTCAGTATAGGAACGTTCCAGCGGTGAAATCCGCCTCGCATATCTTTGACCAGATTCCCGACGGCCAGCTCGTGCGACCGGACAAGCCAGAGCCTGCTGTTCTTCGCCTCAGCGCGGTGAAGGGCACTGAGGACACTCGGCGAAACCTCGAGAAGCTGAAGGAGGAATCCATCAAGAAGAATGTGGTCATCCTCGGCGCCAGGAGAGGCGAAGATATCGCCCCCAGGATCGGAAACACGGTCGCTACTCTTTGCGCTAAAATCGGGGATATTGCCCGATTCCTGGAGATGGGAGTGAGATCCAGCCGTGCAGCCTGGAAATGCTGGCGCGGTCAAGGACCCAGAACTGGAGGCCTCGTCTGCCAGCGGGCAAGGGAACGTCACTTCGGTGATACAACTGAAGAAGTTCCTGAGCCACTACTTCGGGACCAGTCTCGAATCAGACGATGCCTTTTCGTTGTACCTCCTGTCTTCTTTCCTCGAAGACGGGGTGGGAATGTTCGAGATCATCATCACCGTCATCCGTGACAAGGAGCGTCGATTGCTGCCAGGTTCCGCCCGCATAGCGGCGGTAAGGTCGCTTGAGATCGGATCTGACACTGATTACCGAGCATTTCGTGAACGATATCAGTACATGCTCTACGAGAGCCCTGTTTGTCTTCCTATCACCTCTATGGCGGTTCCCAAGACACTCTACAAGGTGGTGCCACTTCGGATGTATCGGATCTACGTAGAACGTGGAGCGATCATTCGGGGTGGGCGAGCCATGATTGAGCTCCTCCCATCCAGGCCGGATGAGTACCAACCCATCCGCGATCACGGTGAATGCCCCACCGACACTGTCGACCGCATCACCGATCGCAATGTGACAGAGCTGCACACCTCGGGTCGACGCCAGAGGAGCGATCCCCGATACATGGTCATGGCCATCGATGCACGTTTCTTCTCCATGGAAAATGGGGGCATGCATATAACTCGTCAGGGTACCTTTGCATCGCGCGAAAACATCGCGATCGGGTACTGGAGATGCGTCTACTTCAAGGAGGACTGCTCCATCATTTACTTGAGGCCATGGTGCTATCCGCCCAACTTCCTCAGCTCCGTGAGTGAGAACCCGAGGAAGTGTCGGGACGAGGTGGGGAAGACTCACCAGATCATCAAGACGGAGCATGTCCGGGGGGTGCTGTCTGTTCCATGCCATAGGTGCATGACGGCTCATCCGATCGGCGCTCACCTGTGCACTGCCTGCTACCTTCCCATCTTCTATGAGGGTGTCCTGCCCACCGGAGACACGGACGGCGGCCCTCGCACGATAGCGAGCACTGATGGGGTGATCCCCAGCTGGTTGGGGAAGTACGGGGGCGTCGTCCCCGCTCTGTGGAACAACGCAGACGCCAACGCCATCGGAATGGCCCTCTACTCGCCGTTGACGCCCGGTCCTTGCTGATGTCTGGAATGCGACCTCCTAAGTACCTCGACAAAGAGGACGTGGATGGCATTTTCCGGAAACTCCATGACTCGCTCCGAGACGAGGTTCTTGACGGCAAATACCTTGACACTGTTGACCACAATGTGGAAGAGTGGGTCGCAAAGGCGATCTTGGTAAGGGGTCTTGCTTTCAATGGGAACACCGTCTCCGACTTCTTCGAAGAATATGAAGGGTATGCGGCTGAGTGGGGCAGACGCCTAACCACCGCGAACTTCAACGCCAACCGCTGCGGCTTTTACACGTCATACTACATGGTCGAAGCTCACATCATCGGGCTGAGATCCGGGCATCTTTCTCCGATACTTCCGAATGATGTGTCCGGGGAGACGTTCAAGGCCCAGGTGGAGTTACTCGCCAGGCACTGTGGGGTAATGCAAGCCATGAGGAGGAAGGCCGGCTTTGATCCCGCCGCGCGTCTGCAGGCTATGGACACGATGCGGGAAGGCATAAAGAAGGGCTACGCCTACACGCTCAACGACCTCAGCAGTATGGATGAGCTGATCTACCGGACATCCACCGTTGCCTACGACACATGCTTGGCCGACCGTCCGCAAACCCAGGACGACGTCAAACAGGAGCTGGCCGATCCTACACCCAGGAAATACCGCTTCCGACCCCGCGATCGCCATCGACCCGGGATCCGCCTTACACCAGGCCCCGGCGTGAAAGACGAGGAAGAGCCCGACTTCGCTGGATCTGCGGAGGATGAGCTGGGATCGGAAGGATCATCGCACGAAGACGATGAGAAGCCTGAGGACCTTGACGAGCCCATGGACGACGATGAGGAGGAGATCCCTCCTCCTCCGCCACCGCCCCCGGCTCCTCCCGCGCCGCCTGTCCCGGTAGAACCGGAGACCCCCGTGGTGTCCCACACAGGCATCGGTTCTGGCGGGTCTGTACCAGTTCCTCCTCCTCCTCCTCCCGCTCCGAATGCGACGGGCGTCACAACGGCTGGGGATCCGTTTGAGGAAGAGGACGTGGCCGTCAATACTCGTGTCCCTGACACCGAATCCGAGCTGGAGGCTGACGTCGATCAACCCAAGGCCAGGAGGACATCTCGTGGTCGGGTCCCCGCGCCCGAGAAAGGGCAGGGGGGCGTTCACATCCCACCTGGCGGGCAACCAAGCTCCAAGAGCATGGCCCAGCCTGCCCGACCATCCCCGGTCCCCGCGAGAAGCGGTGCGGAAGAAGGGGAGAGGAGGGGCAGGACAAAGGGGTTCTACGCCCAGAAGGATCCTTTCACCGGCGAGGAAGCGACTCCCCGGGTTCGTCTTCAGTCTGGCGGTCCCGGAACTCCTGCGTCCCCACCACGGGATGCCACTGGTTCCTTGGGCGGCCGTAGCGGCTATGACCCGCGCGATGATGACGACGGAGAATGGGAACTTCCTCCGGGCGTGCCTCGGACCACTCATGCGACCGATGAGGTGCGACCCCACCGAGACGACGATCGATCAAGGACCGCGCTTGGGACTCGCGGGGATCGTCGCGGCCCCAAGGGTGAGTCGAAGGGTCGAGGAAAACACCGACCTGGTAAAGATGGACGCGAGGATCCTGGCCCGCCCCGACAAAGGGATGACCGTGGCAGGGATACCCGCGGAGGCCGACGCGATGATCGCCGGCCTCCTCCACGCCGTGAGGAGCCCTCCGAGAGGCGCGGTCCGGGGCGAGATGAGCGCCGCGGACGTGATGGCCCCGCCGATGACCGTCGCGATCGCCACAGAGATCGGCACAGGGATGACCGACGTCACCAGTCGGATCCCCCTCCGCCTCGCCGACCCCCGGCTGGCGACCGCGGTAGAGACGATGATGAGGATCGCCGTCGGGATGGAGGAGGCGGCCGAGGTGACCGCGGTGGACGTCGAAGAGATGACGCGCCCAGAGACCGGGAAGAACCCGGTTCAGGGTGGTAGGCAGGTACCACAATCATCATCCGCCTTAGAAGGGCGAGGATGGCGCACATGTCGCCGAAAAAGGCGGCTGCACTGGCTCTCTTCTCGCCCATGCGGCGCTGCTGGGGGTGATGATCGCCATTGCCCTGTACCGCTCCGGCGTTGTTCGTGTTCCTCCCGCACCGCTGCCGTGCGCGCTGGAGACGGTTCCCCTGGTGATCCTGTGTGAGGCTGTGACCGCACTAGAAGTGCCGGCCCGGCCGTAGCCGGATTTTTTTGATTTCTCACCAGTTTCGGAACATCTCTATCTTTCCTCCCAACTCGATACCACCTCCAATCACGTTGTGACATGCTGTGAGGCGCGGTGATCCAGATAGGGTCCCCCTCCGGGTGTTACTGTCCCATGACAATACATGAACGGCACGAGAGGAATCTTCGTCTCATGTGGGCCACTCGTCAAATAATCCTGACTGGGGCCCAGGTGCTGCCGTACGGCTCACCTCTGAGTGGACACTGGCATTTTTGGTTGGTTCCTTTCGTCGCGAACTCAACTGTCTTGCATCCTTTCTCTCGTCCAGATATCGGATGAGGGGGGTGTGTTTCGTTCACGTGTTGTTTCTTCATAAGCGAATCGGCCGAATGGCCGTTTGGCTCAAGTTTAACCTCCCGTCAGGTTAGTTTTGGTAGCACGGCACTCGCCATAGCACGGCATCTCGCTGCGTCGCCGAGAAAGGACTCTCGGCGCTGGGGTGGGCTGGTGCTAGGAGGTAGGTGGTGCTGCGGCAGGACTTGCCTGGGCCTGGTTAAGGTGATCTTTTGCAACTTGCTGTTTAACCTTCACTTCAACCACGTCTACTTCAATCATCACGTCCTTCAACCTGGTCACCGGCTTCAGTCCACTGAGTCGTGAGTCTGGGTTCTTTGGGTTCTTCGTGGATTACGTGAACCCTTTTGATTCCCTGGGCAACGCCCTTTCCGCCCAAAACCGCACATTTTGCTTGGCTGGACAGACATGGTTGCCCCTCGAACTCGAATGCAGAGGCCTTGCTTTGAACGTCCGGGTTCCAGAAGATGGTGGCAAGCGCTACCTTATTCCCATGCCGATGTGCGTGTTTCTGGTTGTTGCATGGATGACCATTAAACTATATATATATATATGCACATCAAGTTTGACCGCGCTCGAGGTCAAGCCGCCACCATTTGCCGTGAGCCGTCCAATCATGGTCATGCTGGCCTTTAACATGACGGGTTGATTGGCGAGGTAGTATATAAAATCCTTGCGCACCTCCGTGACCGCATGAGCAGGCAGTGCTCTTTGAGATGTTTCCAGACGATACAGAGGCGGGATGGGGAATTGAAGAACACATGCTGATTGCCACACGGCTTGACTTGAGGGATCTGGGAAACTGTGCAAAAATGCCTGCGGAGCCAACAACAACGCAGACAAACAGGATCAATAAAATAGCAATCCCAGTCACCAGGATGGCAATGAACCCGGTGGTGAGTTCTGGTTGAACATGATATGGGGTAAAATTTCGGGTGGCGACACACCCACATGTAGTGAACCAATCAGTTTGGGACAATTTTGGTGTTATCAAATTTGCGGTTGCCCGGGCGCAGGCAGTGGAGGACGCCCTGCGGCGCTTCGCCGGAATGCCGCATCAGGCGACGGCTCGTGGATTCCCCGAGGCTACATAGCACGTGAGTCAAAGGGGGCGAATATGTCTCTTTCGTCCATCCCCTATTTGTCACCCAGACAAGCAATATGAGCACAGGGCTACAACAGAACAGACTTTGGTACTTCGAAAATCGAAAGACCCATGTCTTCATGGGCAAAGGACGTGAAGTGGGGTCCTCTCCGACTATGATGGTTTACACGCACGTTGAAATTGGGCCGCCGGCTTCTAACAATGACCTACGGGCAAAAGGCGCGGGATGCCCTTCCTGAGTTCTGGAAGGGGCAAAGCGACGACGGAGTGACCGATCCCTTCCATCCGCACCATGCTTTCAGTCTAAGCTAAGACCAGAGCAAAGCATCCAAACTTGATTGTGCTTGGGTATGCGTCGAAGCCAGAGCCCTCCAAATGATTTGTTTTGCGGGTGTCGGTTCACCATCCCAAAGGGCATCCCTTTGGAGGGTAGGTATTTCTTTGTGACCCCTTGTTTAACAGCCTGCTCTCTCATTGCTTTCTCATCAGCTCCTGGGTTGGGTGCCATTCTAGATGCCTATAGATGTCATTAAGGACAGACTCGGGCACTGACAGTCCTTGATTTTGCCAGACTCCTCATTCACGGAGCTTGTAAACAACGGATCAATTTGACTGACAATTGCAAGGACTTACGATGGTAAGCTGTTTTTGCATGGTGGAAGCATGGTGGCTGCACCACCACAGGTTTTAAGCATTCTACAGGGAAGGAAGCGGATGCCTTCCATTGATGAGAGGGCGCATGCATGCAATACGTTTGTCTTGTGTGCTGCCATGGGCTGTATTCTATTTAGAACACTAATTGGGGCCGTTCAGACCGGTCCGGCAGGGGGCTCATCTCAAGATGGCACTGTTGCTTGAAATGAAGCAGGGGATTGACTGCCAGCCTGCTGGGCCTTGGGAAGTTGCCAGTGTCGTTGTTTGACGAAGCGAGGCTTTTTGGGCGGGGGGCAGATTCTCATGGCTCATGGGGCTTGAGGTCCAGACCCGCTACTCGACACCCAAAGCTCACTGAACGGGTTGCCCCCGCCTCATGTCACTATTTGCTCGACTGAGGGGGTTGCCAGGCAACTACTCGCACCCATTTTCCTCCTCCCAATTTGTGCAACAGAGATGAATTCGAGTTACATATTTTTTTATCTTCTCTTTCTCCTTTCTCCTTTCAAAAATGTATTTTGTCGGTTTTCCTTTTTATCTTTCTCTTTCTCTATCTCTCTCTCTCTCTCTCTCTTTCTCTCTCTCTGCGAAAGTGCCAGTGCAGCGCCTGCCACGAGATGCGCACGTGACACAGCGCTGCGCGCGTCAGATGTCCAAAACTCGCATTCCAGCGTTGCCAAAGTGCTGGGCCTGTTACGCAATCTGTTCCTCAGTCTGCAACAATGCTACGCCTACATGCGCCTACCACAAAAAGTGTTGCGCCTGTCACGAAACCTGAGCGCAACGCAACAAGGTGCTGCGCGTGCCACACAATCTGTACCTCAGGTTGCCAAGGTGCCGCGCCTGTCACAAAACTTGATGTCGCGAAAAGTGCGCGTGTCCGTGA
>CAUJNA010000079.1:310000-336491 GCA_963377175.1 Effrenium voratum
GGGGCTTCCTTTTGAGATCTGGAATTGAGTTTCCATTTGATTTAGTGTTGCTGGGGCTTCCTTTTGAGATCTGGAATTGAGTTTCCATTTGATTTAGTATTGCTGGAGCTTCCTTTGGGGGGTGGGGCCGATGGACCGCACTAATAGGGGGGGATTATTAATTGAGGATGTTAGGGGCCAGTGTGGGGTGCTCTTCGAAACCTTCTAAACTTGATTTGTTTAGTAAAGAATTTAATAAGAAATCGACCATCTCAGAACACTTTTTGTTTTGTGGTTTGAGCAGGCCCAACAGTATCCACCAAGCTTCAAGATGAGAGTAGGAGGTGGAGATGAGAGCCCTAAGCAAGGCAGCAGCATGAAGAGAAAGGTACCAGAAGAAAGCATGAGCCCATTTGAGACAAAGCACCTTTTCAGCACACCATTCAGAGAAAGCATGGCAAGCAGCATGAGTCGATTCAACATCAGCAGCATCAGCTAGCACCAAAAAACAGTTTACATTGTAATGAGCTCAAGAAGCAGTGGAGAAAATGAGATAGCAGCAGCCATCTGGGGGAGGGACCGGTCTAATTGGGGGGGGTTGTTTTGCATCATTTTTTATTTGGGGGGTATTTTCTGAGATATGAATTGTTTAGTATTGGGGGGGGGTCAGCCGGACCGGACTAATAGGGGGGGATTATTAATACAGGGTCAACATTACTGCCGTCGAAAGGAAATAAACTGTGAATTCAACTGCGTACTCCGAAGCGCTAAAAGTGATTTCGCATCATCAACTGAAAGAGGAATGGGGTCCATTGCTGTGTAAAGAGTTGACGAAGTTTCCTGTCAACCCTGTATCTTAGTTGTACCTTCAACGCCCATCACGTGGCGCACGCCGTTTGCTGCAAACCACGAAGCAAGTGTTCGAGCAAACACAAACTAGACATTGGTACGCACCATGGGCAACTGCATCAAAGACACGTGCGCGTCCATCTTGACTTGCCATGTTGGGCCATGACGCTTCCATTTCCACTCGCCATCTTGGGCCATGACGGAATCAGGTCCCTTCTCTTCCCAAACGTTCCATGTTGTTTGGCAGCTGTTCAGTTTCAGTTGCCCTGCTCAAGATGGACCGAGAAAGCTGCATTTGTTAACGGAATGGAAGTGCACATGCTCCCTTCTGTTTGGGAGTTGCTTCACACTGGTCTCTGCACTTGCATGATTGGTCAGATTCCATGTTCTAGGCGGAAAGTGAAACCAGTGTGCATCTCGCAAGGCCACGGTGCGACGGTGGGGCAACACCGACAAGGCCCCTGACCCGGCAGCAGGTCGCATGATGTTGGCGTCACGGTTGAATGCTGGGTATTATGCTCTCTTTTCTTGTTCAAGACGCCCCCGGTTTTGCTATTTGTTTGCGTCGTCTGCTTCTGCTGATGGTGCATCGGCATCAAAGCAATACAGTATTTGGGCCTGACCTTCCAACAGGACAAGCCGTTGTGGAGTAAAGGAGATGGTGTTTATTGCTGCTCTTGCCAGAGCTGCCCGATCACAGGCGTAGCATGGCTAAAGATAGACATTCCCAATGCTGGTTTCCATGCCATTTATGTTTACGGTGGTTCACCTATCAGTGGCACCCTTCCGGATCTCCACGAGATTGAGAAGAGCTGGGTGCAAGCAATGAGCATGCGACGGCTTTGGAGCCATTGGAGGGATCACTTGTTTCAAGCCCAAGAAGGCAAGATGAGCTGTTCCGATCAGACACGGAACATTTTTGAGTTCGCGTGCGCTGAAGTTCCTTTTTTTGCTTTGACTCAGTCAGGTTATAGAGTTGGGCCAACTGATCTGACGGCGCTGTGACTTGATAGGGCGTTGGTATGTATGATATTTGCACCATGTTCGGAGAATCGCATGTCTACTGGGGTGTCTCTGGGCAGTTTCGTGTCAGTCCTTCAAGGACGGTAACGATTGCGAAGGGTCTCTAAGGTAAGCATGACCACATGTACACAACGCTCTCGCAGATTCCTTTTTTTTTCACCTGACCCAGCTCACTGGCGGCTCAGGCTGACGCTTACCTTGTGACACACTCCGATGCCCATGGCAAAGCTTCTTGATCCCAGGCCAAAGCCGCGGCAAGCAAGGGCCCAAGCGGATGCCCAAAATGAGGAATGATGACATATGTTTTTGCATTCACTGCCATTTCGGGGGGATTGACACGAATGAGGCCTTTTGCGAACGATTCAGAACCGGTGGACAAGGAGGGTTGATTTTGCAAGCAATGATCAGCAGCGTGAGTATAGTTATTAGTTTAGTTGTCCAGTGAACCTCGTTGAATTCTTGATTGTTTGCCTTGAAATCCCCTATTATTGCTTAACTCCCTAGCAAATTGTTGATGCCATCTATTAACTCGAGGCTCAAGTTGTTTTACTATATGTGAACTCTATAGCAGCTCGGCGTTTCCTTCCACACGATTCTCCAACGCTCCCAAGATGAGCCTTGCCGAGTGCAACCAGCCATGGTCACAGCGAGGAGCACACTTGAAATACCTGAACATTGCTCCGCGGGTGTCCTTGATGGCCCCTGACTCATAGTTTCTCATGTTCACCAGTAGGCACCAGGAGACTGCCATGGCTTACATTTGGTCTTGGTTTACTTTGTTTTAAGCCACCCTGATTTGTTTTTCATCAACTGTTCGCTTTTTGATCCGATGCCCGATCAGCCAGCTCAACCACGATGCTCAGGCAACCAAGCTACTCGCACTGAACATCGCCGAGAGGCGCGTCGAGTAAGTATGGCAACGCGGTCATGTGAACCGAAACGCCTGGAGGATTATATCTATTTGCTCGGTTGTTGCCTCAGAAAACACATGTTGATTGATGGCATAGAGAAGTAGCATGTTTGCTGTTTGCCCAGCACTTCTGCAGATGTTCTCTTTGTTTCTGGAAGTTTCACAGACGAGTTGCGGCATGTTTCTCTTGTTCACTTGTGGGCGAAACACATCCTTGCGAGGAAGCGACGCAAATATGCTAGTCTCCTCAACCCTGTATCCTGCAGCATCATGATGTTTCAAATTTTCATTGGCCCCATGGGTAAGCCAGGCCAACACCCTTGCTGGGTCACTTGTTGTCTTTCTCATGGCTAGGTATGCATTCACTTGGTGGGGGTGCTACACTATATCGGAGACAGCCTTTGCAGGAGTACTCATCTAGCCACAAACTGCATGTTGTGCAGCCAACAACCGAGTCTTATTGTCACACGACTGGATGGTTTCTGAATCAACAAGTATAGAGTTGCGAGATGCCTTCCTTCAGAAGGCAGCAGCCCACATCTTGGGTATAAGATTATTTAGTAAGTTTAGTGGAGTCTTGGCAAGCATGTAGCTTGGCAAATTGAGAGACCAGCAATGTGTTCATTGGGGCAAGCATTCACTGAATCCAGGCAAACGTGTTCATTCGCTTTCAGTCACAGATCTGTAGTCTGAGAAAGACATGTGTGTGTGTGTGTGTGTGTGCGTGTGTGCGTGTGCATTCCTCAGCTTACGGCTCCCGCTCTCATAGGTCCTGCCCTGCCTCTTGGGAACATTTGGGTGTCCTGAAACTGGGTTCCTCATGGTTCCCCCCAAACAAGCAGGTAGTTTTCAATGTCCCAAATGTGGTTTACCAGCATTCCCTATCCGCCGGGTGGCGTTTCAATTCACAACCCGGGACGTTCCCAGTTGGACACCACAAAAGTCGCCATGGCGGCGTACGTGTCCGTCACCCAAGAGCCCTGCCTCATGGACATGTGCATTTCTGGTTTGGATGGTGAACCCTTGGCCTTGCGCGCGCCTGATGACTGGTACGGAGCCTTTGGCGGGTCTTGCTTGCTGGGAACGCAGGTTTGTTTCAAAACAGGGAAGACTTCAAGCACCTGGATGCCGGTTGCTTGTTTTTAGTTGGGCATATAGGTTCCGTGGGGCTGTGTCAACACAGGTTACCACTTGAGATGGTTTGCAGCCAGAAGGAAATCAACCACCTAGATGCTGTCCCAATTTTGAGCACAAATATGGGAAGGACCCGCTTCAATTGAATCAGAATAGCATCCTTGTACGGGGATGGTTACAGTATTTGTCCCACGTTCCCTACTGAAAGCGAGCCATGCAAGGTTTGTCTAGATATCAGTTTATGGAGCTGTTAGCGGTAGGGTGCAGTCAATGCGCTCCCTTGCTATGGGAGGGGAACATGGAAATTGTTCCGATTTGCCCTAGCGTGTGGTTTACTGGCAATATTCAAGGATTCAGCGATAGGACACCCAAATGGATCCATTGACTTGAAAGCGAGGAACGGATCTGCTTCGAGCCGCGCGGCGCTTATTGCCCTCCAAGCCAGGGGCTCGCCTCTCGCTACTTGTGGATGGGACCTGCCTCTGCCTCACGCAGACGCTGCGAGAGCAGATTATGAAGGACTCGGTGGTGTCCTATGTCTACCTTCCCGCCAACCTGTGGCAGGCCCGATTGGAGTTTTATTGGTAGAGCTCAGAGACGTGTGTTCAACAAGCCCCCCACGTTTAGAAGAGCTTCAAATGGACTAGGGTCTTGTATTCGGCAAGGCTTGGAAAGCCTTGAATGCCATGATATGGGGAGAGGATGCAGAGGTGGCCTTGCAGGGTGTGACCAGCGTGCTTTACGGTCACACGGACAAGGGGATTCTACCCTTTGTGGCTCTGCCGGCGTGTCTTCATGAGTGGACCTTCGGCAAGACATTTAACCAGAGACTGGGCTACCAGATTTTCCCCAAAGGCCTGTTGCACCTGACCTTTGGGGAAGACTTCAACCACCCGCTCACAGAGTTGCCTGGATCCCTTTTGAGCTTGACGTTCGGGTACAGCTTTGATCAGGGCTTGGAGGACGTGGTGTTGCCGGAGACTCTACAGTGCTTGGTATTCGGATTTAGCTTCAATCAAAGCTTGGTGGGTGTAAATCTGCCAAAAGGCCTGCGTTCACTGACATTTGGTGGTTGCTTTGACCAAAGCCTCGATCACGTGAAGTTGCCGAGCACCCTTGACACGTTGGTCTTCGAATTGTTCAACCGAAGCCTGGATCACGTGCCTCAATTGTTCAAGGCGAATGGGGTTCCCTTGCGGATTCCAGGAGTTTGCGTGCCATTCAATCATACCCGGAATGTCCAATTTCAATTCACTGTTGAATAACATGCAACTCTTGAACATGATTGGACACAAATTCCTATGTAAAGGATGTTCCATATCACCTGTTTCCTTTTGTCCTCCAATATTCAGTAAGGCCCGAAGCAAAGTTTAATACACGGGTTCCAATGTGAAGCAAAGGACGATCATGTAGCATCCGAAAGCAACCGATTTCTCACAACCCATCACGCAAAATTTTGTTCTGTGTTTGGCTTCGCCAAGGTTGACCTCCCCAACCTCCAAACCCTATCCCTGGGCGGCTTCCAGCAGCGCCTTCCGAGCTTTCCCGGCCTGCTGGATCTCACACTTCCCAGCACCTACGTTCGGTTCTCAGCGACCAGTGAAAATGACTTCGTTCAAGGGATCAGTTGCTTTTTGGGATGTGCTGATGTGGTGTTCCAGTTGTTTTCAACAATTGAACAGCCCAATATTTCGTGGTCAATAGATTGGGATTGCACAAGTAGAAACACGGCAGATTTAAGCTGGGCCGTGCAAATCCAAGATGTTAACTAAGGGCTAACAAGAAACCAAGGTGCAAACAGGTGTCCTGAAAGCGGGGGATCGGTTTTGGTGGTTGAAATGTGTTCGTGTCTATGGAATGGAGAATACTCTCCAAAACATGGTTGGTGAGCATAAAAGTCCCCCATGTGTTTCTAATATCCACAAAAACAAATTCCACATAATCTTACCATATCTTACCCACATTGTGCCCTTTTGATGGCACCATTTGGGTCTACAGCACAGTTTCCTCGAGTTCGTCTTTCCTGTGAGACTCGGCTTCTTGGACAGAAAGCGACCCGAAGTGAGGCCCAAAGCCTGCGTCATACACAGCTCCCGCGCCGGAGCCTTGCCTTCCGCGCGAGTCCGGCTCGCCGGATGTGCACCTACCACTGCCTGGAAGGAGCAGCTCGAAAGCGGAGTCGCCTTGGGAACCAAAAGGGAAATCCTGCGAAAGATTCGTGGCTTCCCGTTGTTCTCTTTCGCAAATCCCCCTCCCCTTAAAGCTTTGGGGCACCCATGGAAAAGACATGGGTCAAAAGAGAGGTGGATGGGAATTTCATTGGCTGGCTTTCGGCAGGGCTTCTTTTTGACAGAAGAGAGCCGAACGAAAGGGAGGCTTCTGCGGTAGCAGTTTGAGCCTTTGGTTCGCTGGTAAAACAACATCCGGCGAATTGGAGAGGGGGTCCATGCTTTTCACCTGCCAAAACCGTGTCTGAAGCAGGCTGTGGTCACTCTTGGGTGGGCCGCGCGTTGTCAAGGGAACAACAAAGCCTCACGTACCAACAGAAGCCCTTACAGCCATCTGTTTCGACTTCGCGTTCTCCCACCAGTGTGTGGCATCCGAGGTAGTTCTTCCCAGCAGCCTTCAGTCACTTGTCCTCGACGGGCTTTGTTATAGCAACCTGCGCTTTCAGGTTTCAGAGGAGCTCCGGACGTTGGCCCTGGGAGACGACTTCAACGAACTGGAAGGATTGAGGCTTCCGCGCAAGCTTTGGAGCTTGAGGTTGGGACACAGCTTCGATCAGAGCTTGGGAGAACTGCCCGCGAAGCTCCAGTGCTTGAACTTGGGGAATTCTTTCACCCACAGCTTGGACGGGCTGTGTTTGCCCTGCCTTCAGACCCTGATCCTGGGGGATCGCTTCAACCGCCCGCTGACAAACATTGCGCTCCCTGGGCTCCTGCACTTGACCTTTGGCGAGCTTTTTGACCAGCCCTTGCAGGCGGGAGGCTTTTGTCGCCTTTTTCTGGCTTGCTCAGGGGAGCTGGTGGTTGGTCGGACAAAAAGCAGCCCCAAGAAAAGCAAACATCGCCACCCGAGGCATCTGCGTTTCCACGTCTTCAGAGCCTTACCTTTGGCCGCTTCAATCAGCCCCTTCAGCTGCCGCACAGCTTACAGAGCCTTGCATTTGAAGCATTCGACAGGCAGCTGCCACCTCTCCCCGCCAGCTTGACAGCCTTGACCCTTGGCGACAGCTTTGATCGGAGCCTGCAGGGGGCTTTCGAGGTGCCGGGATGCAGCCTTCTCAGTTTGAGCATGGGGTCAAGGTTCAACCAGAGCTTAGAGGATGTGGTGTTGCCGGAGACCCTGCAGCACCTAGTCTTTGGAGACAATTTCGACCAAAGCTTGGAGCTTGTGCGCCTTCCGAAGAACCTGCGTTCGGTGACCTTTGGTCGTTTCTTCAACCAAAGCCTGGATCGCGTGGCTTTCCCTGAACGCCTTCAGAGCCTGACCCTCGCCAGAACCTTCACTCGCAGCTTGGAGCAGATGTTTTGTACAGGCTGGGGTCTTCAAACAAATCCGTAACGTCGGTTTACCAGATGCATTACATGGTCTTTCTTGTAGTGTCCCAGATGGATTATGTGGTTCCCCCTGTAGTAGTGTCCCACAATACAAGATGCAGATTTGTTAGGGATCTCCATGTTGAGCAAGCCAGACAGGCCTACAATGGCTTCAAGTGGGCGAGACAGCCATTGGCTGCGCATTGCATCTGTCCTTGCTCAGCCAGAGCGATTCAAACGCGGCAACACGCGCTCGCATGGCCAGTTTGCTCCAATTGGGTTCGAAGGAGTTCAGAATCCTGATTAGAATTCCCGCTATTCGAGTGACTTAGCTCACACAAGCCCCAAGCAAAGTAATCTGGAAGGTCCAGACGACAGATTCGCCTAAGGTTCGGGGGGGATGTGTCGGGTTGCCAGCAGAAAACGTGCACATTCAGGGGTTTAAACCAGCCTCTGATTAAATGGTTTGCACTAGCAGTGCACATTGCTCCATCGCCTTGTGGTTTCCCTATGAAATTTCATGGACCGCCTCGGCAGATATGAACTTCCCAAAATGATGTCCACGTGCCAGGTTGGCAGTGCCTTCTTCCAGAGCCTCGACGGGGCCCCGCAGTGGGAGAAGGCACCAGACCGCCCAGAAGCAGGCGCATGGATGGCTCGAGCGCGTGACATGCACACAAGGCGACACCGAGGACTACCATGCTCCCACAGTGAGCGCACCGGATATGGACTGTGGCTCGCATGCTTGGACCTTGACCTTACTCGAAGTCCGCCAAAGGCAGTTGACAAACACCACCGCTTCGAACAGTCCAGAGATTTGGTTCCTTGCGTTTCGGCGCCGTCGAGCTCCGCAGTCTACATGAGTGGCACGGATTCGTCTTCTCTTGATTCATGGTTGACCTGCCACACTTATTGCATCAACTGTACCACCAATCAAGGAATCCTTGAGTTGTGTGTTGGCCCCCGTTCTGAATTGAAGCACAAAGCGAGCTAGTATTGTTTCCCAAAAACTTGCCTGTCTTGTTTCACAGCCCGAACAAATTGAGGGAACGGCTGCATTTGTCCTTAGAGTCCACTTTCAATGTTTGCCTTGCGAAGAGAGAAGTGTGCTCTGAGAACAAAACCGTCATATGTGTCTTGATGTTCACTCCTGCAATCTGGCTACCGATGGGTGGGCAAGGGCAACCCACGGATAGTTCTTTAGGTTCAGATCACCCACCCGACGACCGCGCCCCCGCCTTCTGGATCCAGGTGGCAAGGAGCTGGTGGCGCTTCGGCCCAAAGAGGCCCGAAAGATGCCGAGAGAAACGCAAGTCCTTTGCATTTGCAAGATAAAAAGAGCCAACAATTGGAGAGCCCCTCTTGGACGCCGTTTTGGTTAGGCGAAGTGCCTTGAAGCTGTTATTGGCTGGTATTCACTCCATATCATCAGAGTCAGTTTGGGGGTTGGGGGCCCAAGTTGCATTTGCGAGATGAGTGTTGCTTGACCATTTGCAAAATGCCCCTGCGCTGTTCCGCCAGGCTGCAGTTGACTTTGGTTGGAAAGGGGCTTCGGCAGCTAGGTGGCTGGCTGCCAGGAAGGGCCAAACGTTAAAGTTGGGTCAACACAAACAAAAGTGCCAACAGCATACAGCGATGCATGGAGGTCAAGAACGGTCCTAACTCAATGATTGCCGGATGGGTCAGCAAAGAGCTGGCATGTTTTACCGGAGTTGTGGCAGAAAGAAAGATGCTCAGCACTTGTTGGTGAAAGACTTAAGCGGTTGGAACTAAGACGTGCGTGTTGGTTCCTCATCTTGCGAAGTAGTTTGTTTCTTCTGATATGTCACGACTATGCACTACACCTTTTCCGTTGCACGTCTCTTCAGTCTCTAAGTTGTGCTGCAATGCGTTGATATCACCCAGACAGCATCTGCAGTTTCAAAGCCTCGCATGCAACTTCGGAAGCCTGCTTGGGATCATTTATAAGGCAGGCTGGCAGATCCCTTGTTGACAGAACCATATTGATTGGCGAAGTGCGGGAGTTTAGGCGGGAGGAGAAAATCGCAATCGTGCGGAGTATCAGGTTTGAGCATTGTCCTGTTGACTGGATGTGCACTTCCGGAAAAGACCCCTGCTTCAAACCAACAGGTCTCCATCCTTTTGGCGCCATGGCCGCGCAGGAGAGAGGATCAGAGGAGCCTCTCCAAGCGAAGAGCGCGGCCTCCAGTTGAGAGGACAGTCATACGTGTATAGGTCGATGCATCTGTTCCGAAGCAAAAACGGTCCAAGACTGTGCAGCATGAGCGCCCACCAATTTTATTGGGATCCCTCTGTTTAGGGAAACAACGGGCTTGGTGACTCAACCGGTACATAAGTACATAACCCTGGCCAGCCTCACCTGCCCTCAGTTCATGAAATAATTCAGGCGGATATACGAACCGGGTTCAAGCTGGTAATGGGCGTGCTTTTCATAGAGGGAACCTCGATATAAGGTGTTTATACAGTTGATACCATTTTGACACTCAAACGGTGTGTTTCATCTACTGCAAATTTCATCATTAAGAATTCACCCCAGTGCATTAGGCCGGCGTGCCGTGCTTACCATGCCGAAGCTGGCGGAGAAGGTGCAGCACGAGCCGCAGGAGCCAAGGCCCGGAAATTTCGGAAGGCATCGATGGAATGGCACTCCAGTTCTAGGAAAAGCTCCTTTTTGGGGGACCCACAAAGAGTGGGTTCCAATGTGAATTTCCGGAATAATTGTAAACGCTGCGCGTTGCCCGCCTCGGCCCAGCCGAGCGCGCAGCGTCTGTGGTTCGATTGCAAGCAGCAGAGTTGGTCAAGTGGCGATTCAGGAATGGACAGGTTCTAGCGTCATTGGACCAATTGATGTTGTGGGCCGAAGTTGCGCAGTAATCCCCGAGGGAAGGGCAAGTGAGTTATGGATCGTGAACGCTGACACACATCCTTGCTCGTAGCTGGCTGCTACTGATTGTTGGCTTATAAGCCCTTGCGACACCTTTTCAAGGTCACCTTCAACACAAAGAAGTAATAGCGCCATTGACTTGTTGCATGGCTCAAGAACGGGGCTACAAGAAAATTCCGTCACAGTTGTGTGCGCGGCTGCACCTGCTTTGCTTTTGCCCCCAAACGTCGATAAGTGGCAACCACTACCTTGCTTTTAAGTCATCGGAAAGGGCTTCCACAGCTCGATTATAGGGAGCTAGGGGCTCCCTAAAATCAGGGCCCCAAATGAGCCCTCCACATCAAGCCTCGCAACATGTTGCGACTTCTGAACGGTAAGCAGAGCTGGAGAGAGAGAAAAAGGGAGTGCTTCCAAAATCGGTGAGCCATGTGCGGCAAGTTGCGGCCACACATGCTTGCCGCGATTGCGCTCACGTCCACCAAAGCCTTTCCAAGGATGCTAATTACTGCAATGGACACAATATCCTTCCGATATCACGCTCCTCCATCTCTCTCCTCCATCCTCATCACTATCTCATTTGGCTCGGAGGGATGCCATGGACCCAAAGGAACTTTGCTTTGTGTCCCGCGAAGCGAAACCGTACTGAACGAGCGGAGCGGGAAGAGATTCCAGAGCCTGTTGAATTCCAAGCGTTATAGATGGAGCTGTGTAAAAGAGAAGCGACCAGAGTCTTATGATTGTTTAATTCCTTTCCCTTTCGTTTACCCGCTCCATCTCTATCCATTCCTTTTCCTTCTCCATCTCTATCCATTCCGCGCCATCTCCACTCGATTATTTGGCGAGGAATAGAGAATGAAGGAAGGAACACAGCGAATGATGTCTCTTTTCCCTTTACCTCTCCATTTTGGCCGTATACAAAAAAGGCCAAGGGAGAGGAATGGCCTTAATGGGGCACGGATTGCCTACACGCCCCTTCCCTCGCAACCTGTTGTAGCACTCATCTAGGAATCCAAGCAAACGCTGTAGCTAGCGTGCGGAAAAAACTTACTCGCAAGTTTGTGGTCGGGGTTTGGGCTCAGTTCTTGGTGCATGCGCGCAGTTTGGGGCGCTTCTCGTTTGCCTTCGCCCGAAACACTGTCTTGCCATGGTTTTGCCCACCCGATCCCGTACCCCCGTATTTCCGCACCACAACAACACAGCCAACTTACCAAAAAGCGCAGCCAAGTTTACACACAACACAACCGATTTTGGAAAAACACAACCGATTTTGCAAAAACAACCATATTTTTTGGCATACTCGTACCCGTACCGTGCCAGCACTGTACCGTACCCGTACCGTACCCGTACCCGGACCGTACCCGCACCGTACCCGTACCGTACCCGTATTGGGCTCGGCAACCTGAGACATAGCATGGAAAGCGGAGGCTTCCAGCTCCAAACGAGGGGTTCCTGCCCACAATTGCTGTCAATGTTTGCACCGCCCGAAGCTGGTTTGCAATGTGCAAGAATCTCTTTGGTTGCCAGACCTGTGACCACACTTGGGTTAGGAATGGTTATGGACCCCACAAGAATTTTAGACAACTGCAAAGGTTCTTGAGAAAATGGTTGTGACTTACATGTTCTTTGGACAATGTCAAATTTTGAGTCGACCCCTATGGGTTTCGTATGTGGATTCACAGGTCTGGTTTTGCTCGGCGCCAGGTGCCGCAGGCTGCTGGAAGAGATGAAGCCCGCACTGGAGGAGATCTCTCCGAGTCCGTGGAATCCGAGAACTCTGAGTGGACCCCCTTCTTTGTTTGGGCGAGGGGGCGCCTTGGTTTGGTTTTACAAGGCCAAAAGGAAACCAGCCAGTTTGGGGGCTCCCCTATGAGACAAAGATCATGGATTCAACAACTCTGGATATCTATCCATTTGGCATGGTTTCATGACCCGTCGTGAGAAGGGGTTGCCCAGGGGTCCATTCGCCCATGGTCTGATTGAGAATCCTTACTCTCGAGTCGACTCTCGGTTGTTCACGGTTTGAATAGCAGATTTGTGTTGTTTGTTTCTTGCTGTTGATTGGCCCGCAATGACAACAGCGATATCGCATGAACAGTAGGACAGAACCAACTGTGAAAACAGAGCGGCAAAAGAGCAAGCAAGTGATGCCTTCAGTAAGCAGTACAAACCCTAATTGCATTCACGCGGCGGTGTTAATTTTTGCGATGTTGTTTGCTGGCACAGTTTACTGACAGCTTTCAAATCACTATACTCGGGGATCGAGCTGGGAAATAATAGTACTCAGTTCAGATCAACTCCAAGGCTTAAAGGGTTAAAGCATGCCTAGGTTGGTCCATGTCAAGGGCACTGATTGATTTGTTTGTCGGGTTCCAGTGTTCACGTGACAGACGTGACAGGTAAATAGATGGCACCTTCTGCAAGTGTCTATTGAGAGGATATGTTCATTTTGACCGGGCAGGGCAATCCTTAGCCTAGCTGGTGTTCGAGCTTTGTTGCGGTGTACTTCAGGAGTCTTGGACTTGTGACTCAGACATTGAGATTCCAAAACGGTCAATGTGGTCGGTCCAATTTACCATCCCGGAGGCAAAGCGCCGGGTGGGGAAGGAAGGTCACCAGCAATGCCCCTCTTTGGGAATTTTCAACCCAAAGGTTGGATGCGAAGACGAGCCCCATGCCAGGAGAGTGTGCTGGACTACCTCAGCTCTTTGATCGGCGAGGCCGATGCAGAGGAGTTGGAGGAGCTGCGGGAGACCATCCTGGAGATTCTTCAGGCGCTTGCATGTTAGGAGGGTAAATGGAGCTGAGGGATGATCTTTTCCTGAGTGGAAAGTTCGCCCTTTTGTTTGTTAGTGGTGGAGCTATCGATTTGAAACCAAAGGGGCACCTTGCAACTTGTTAACTTCTCTTTTTCTCTCATTCACTCTTCAGTTCGCGCTTGAAAGTTGGATTTTCGAGCTGCACCCAAGAACTGCACTTCGCATATTACTTCCCTACTTAACATTTGCAATTCGAAACCTAGCGCTGCGCCTGCCACGAAATCTGCGAAAGTGCCGCGCCTGTCACGAAATCTGTCCCGAACACGAAAGCGGCTCTGTAGCGCTCACTTCGGCTAATTCGGGCTGACTACGGAGCCCTTAAAACGGAATCCAGACAAGCTGCAAGGGCTCTTTTTGAGCGACCAGCCTTACCCACAGATTGGGATTTTGACCGTGACGCAGATGTTTTATGATATTTCATTGCAGGGTATGCATGGTGTCTTTCTTGCTTTGGCTCAAACTCAATAATATCCGGGGGCCAGACATTGCCCACTAAAGATTCCGTGTTTCCTTTTGTCTTGTAGGCCAGGTTCTCTTTTGGGCCAGCATCACCGATGCCAGGGTCATGGAGTTGCAGCGGACACGGCCGAATCCTTCTTGAAGCAGCTGCGGATCTAACCGCCATGGTCTTTGTACATAGCATCCGTGTCCTGCATAAATACAGTGCGAGGCACAAACATGTCAAATCAAATGAGATATGATTCCCTGAGACTCAGAATAATTTAAGGGCTGCCGCCCAGTGCCGCCGACCCCTCCACTGGGAAGCGACAGTCGCACTTGAGGGACCTAGACATTGCGCAAGCATACGGGCTGCGTTGCGTGCAGTCGGAGCTGTGGCACCTGTCTCCATATCAGTTCGTCATGCAGTGGGAGATGGTGGCGACCCGCGTGCCCCACACGTGGGACGAATGGGAGTCGCTGCCAGAGCAGACATGGGACGTCAAGCTGACCGATGCCGGAGAAACGAAGTTGAGAAACAGCAGAGGGAAGGTGGTGCACTTGAAGCCAGGGGCAGAGTACGCCTGTCAATTTGTCTCGCGGAAAAACTGCGTGTATTTGCCAGACACCGCAGCAGCGAGCTGGTACTATCACCGACGGGAGCGTCCGCTATGTCCGCGCTTCGACGTTGCGCCGCTGCCGCGACATGGCGCGGCCGTGGACTCTGCATAAAAAGTGGGGCTCGCCCGAAGTGGTGCACGCAAGCGCGCTTCGAATTGCGAACAGCTCTTGGGACGAGTCCCTTCGTGCCTGGCTGCTACGCTTGAGTTGCTCGGAAACGCGACAGCACGTGGGCAACTTCTTGGCCGTGCATCGAGTGCGGCCTAGCGACGAAGCAGCGGCGAACAGCGATGATGAGAACGCAGACACTGTTCTGAAACTGAATGAAGCGTCACTTCGGAAAGCGCTAGAGCCCCCGGCGCCAGAGGACCCGCCGCCTGCGAAGAAGCAGGGAGAAGCGCAGGAGGATCTGACGCAAGCAGCGTTGAGCCAAGCTAACGCGATATGGGCAAGCGCACTGCCCGCAGCAGAGCAGGACGCCAACCCATACGAGCGCTGCAGCGCGAAAGCTCTACTGCAAGCCGCGCGGCGAAAGAAGCCGAAGCGCTGCTTTGCCTACACGGAAGAAGAAAGCGCAAGTCCTCCAGGAGTGCTGCAGCATGAAGGAGCCAATAAAGCCGAGGCAGTCAAAGCGTGGCTGCAAAATGTAGCGACACGACGTGGCGTGGACGGCAGGGCGTTCCTGAACCCAGAGCAGCTCAGCTTCGCGCAGAAGGTGGCGGAGCGCGTCGTAGCGGAAGAAAATTGCGGAGAAGGAGAACAGTTGCGCCAAGTGGACAAAACAGATCCGCTGCGCTGGGCACTGCATGGAGGCCCAGGCACCGGCAAGTCGCACACACTACGAGTAGTTCGAGAAGAGTTGTTCGACCAGGTCCTGGGGTGGCAGCAAGGGGTCCAGAATCAAGTGGTAGCTTTCCAGGCCGTGATGGCCGACCAACTAGCGGGGGAAACGATTCACCATGCAGTTGGCTTGAATAAGCACGGCGAGGAGACGGGCGTAAGCTTGCAGCTCCTCGCGCGCTTAGAGCTTCGTTGTCGAGAGCTGGTGCGGGATGCCTGCAAAGAAAAGTACGGCCCTAATAGCAATGCTGCGCGACCGTTCGGTGGCCTGAACGTAATTTTAGCGGGGGATATGTGGCAGCTAGAGCCTCCGCGTGGTACATTCCTGGGAGCCATTCCAGCGGAGATGCTGCGCAGACGTGGGCAGAAAACCAAGCTGCCGCACGCCGCGTACGGGCAGAGGCTTGTGTGGGGGGGACCGACGGAAGGCGTTCAGGGAGTCCAGGACGCTCCGAGTCCCGAGTTACTTTTGCCTCGTCGAGCTTAGATGGCCTCAATTGTCGTGAGGGCAACTTAACTTCCAGCGTGAAATTTCACGAGTTTTCACGGCCTTATCACGGAGTAATTTCGGCCTCGTGGCTTTTGGCACGAGTAATCACGGCCTTTCGGCCGAGTTTTCACGGCTCCGTGTTCGCCGGCGAGTGGAAGTGGCCGGGGCCACTTTAGCTTATAGAGCCAAAGTAACTCAGGACTCGGAGCCTCCTGGGTTACAGAATTGGTGCGCTGCGAGCGCACGCAAGATGCGTGGCTAAAGGAAGTCCAGGATCAGTTTCGTCACGGTCGCCTCACTGCGGTCACACATGCGTTCTTGCATGGCAAGGCGACGGCAGTGCCAGGCAGTTGGCACAATGGCCACGCGAGCTGTGGAAGTCGGACGTGTGAAGCTCTAGCAACAGACCAGGTGGCGCCGGAGCGCATCCTGGAAGAGGAGTGCAAGGTGTGCAAATCAGAGAGGCGCTCCAAAGCGCTCGTAGCAGCCACGCCGCAGGATCCGCGATTACAGAACGAACTGAAAGATGCCACGTGCATTTTTTGCGACGAACGCTGTCAAGTATCATGTTAACCGGACGCGCGCGCGAGAGTTTGCGGCCAAAGCTCGGCAGCAGATATATTATTCAATTGCTGAAGATCTAGCGTCAACAGCAGTGCTCGCAGAGAAGCCACACTTGGAGGAAGACAAAGTGAAGTGGCTGCAGCGTCATGACCGCGAAAGCGGCAACTTGTACGGGACGCTGCCGCTATGCATTGGCATGCCGGTATCAGCGACTGACCACTTGGACCGCGAACGACGCGTGCTTCGCGGCTGCGCGGGGACTGTGTGTGGCTGGACGCACGCGGGCGACAAAAGCGAGGTGACGCGTGCGGACGGGCGTGTGCGTCATTGGGCGGAAATGCCAGCGGCCGTGTACGTGAAGTTCCGCACGAGCAAGACATGGCGCGTCGATGGCATACAAGAAGACTGCGTCCTGCCCGTTGCGCCAGTTCGAAGTGCGTGGTTCCTCGATGGGAAACGCAAGAAACCACAGCTTCGCGTGTCTCGCCGACAGCTGCCCCTGAGCCCGGCGATTGCGTTGACAGCGCGCGGGGCGCAAGGGATAACAGCAGTCAACGGCGCAGTCGTGGACATAGCCATGAAGAAGGGAGACAACCCGTTGACATCGTACGTGGCCATGGCGCGGGTTGAAGGGAGACAGAAGCTGGGGATATTTCGCCCGTTCGACTTGGAGCCGTTTCAACGCGGAGACGATTTCGGCCGTAACCTGCTTTTGCGAGTTTGGAGGGGGGAGGTCATCGATTGGGAAGCCATTCGAAAAAAGTACCTCATCGAGAAAGAGTGCGTCGAATGCCTGCAGCGGAAGGGTCCTTGCGCGTACACTGCGGGGCGATGGAAACGAGAGGAGTGTGTAAAGAATGCACCGGGCGGCACGAAAGCGCAGGCCACCCGTGGCAATGCTGCGTTTGCTACTACTGGCAGCCTCGGGCAGGGTTCCTCGAGAAGTGGCGTAGAACGCGAAGCGAGCTGCAACGAGTCTGCTGCAATTCCATCGAAACCCATGCGCGCGCGCGTTGTGGAGAGTCGAAAACAGAGAGGCGGCGTGGCAAACACGGCGCAAGGCGCGCCAAGTGTGCAAGGACTGCAGCGCAAACGAACGAGGCCATTGGACATGCGTGCAGTGCAAGGAGAGATGTGCAGTTGCCGCGTTCTCGCGGTACAAGAGGGCGCGGAACGGGAAGCAACAGTGCAATGCCTGCCTCCGAGCACGTGACACAAAAGCGATCGCCAAGAAGAGCGCCGCGCGATTAGCGCGCAGACGCGCAGCCCAGAAGCGCCGGGCGCTGGCCGAGATCCGCGCATGCATCGCAGACATTATTCGCGTGTGGGAAAGGCGCAGCGCAGCGGTGCAGGCGTCGGAGCCACGCGACCGAGGAAAGGAGGCCGAAAAGAAGGCAGAGCGCTCGCAGCGAACGTACACTTGCCCGCACTGCAGCGCCGACGTGGAGTCAGGCCTCTGGAGCGGCACGGTTAACTCGCGACGGCATTGCGGGCGCCGCTTCCAAGTTCGCGAGGGACAGGTTGTGCGCCGAGAAGATGGCGCGAGGTACGAGCATGCGTGTCCGACCTGCGGAGCGACAGTGCAGTCGAGCACGAGGCAAGGCCGGATCCGGGTCCAGCACGAAGAGCCAAACAGCAAACGCTTTTGCCAGACCAAGGACTGGCGCACGAAATGACGTGTGCGGAAATCTGGCAGCGCAGCGCAAAAATCTTGCGCATCGGTCCTGCATGCCTGCTCGCAAGAACAGCTTCGCGTACAGCGTGCTAAGAGGCCGCGCTCGTTTTGCCACAGCGAGCACCAGGCAAAAAAATCGCCGGCAGCGAAAGGAAACGGAAAGAAAGATGGGAAGGAATCGTACATGCAGTAAAGCTATGTGTCCAGAGAGAGCGGCCAGCTACAAAAGCTTCGCTTCCCGCGCTGTTCCAGGCCGCACTCGTTTTGTCCACAGCGAGCAGCAACAAAAGGAGTGCGCCGGCAGCAGAAAGGAAGAAAAGAGGCCAAACGGGCGGGCCCGCACTCGTTTGCCCACAGTGAGCACCAACCAAAGGAGTGCGCCGGCAGCAGAAAGGAAGAAAAGGCCGGACGGGCGGGCCGTGACAGAGCTTCAGCGCTGAAAACTGTGCCCTGCAGGTGCTGGAGCGCTTTTCCAGGCCGCGCTCGTTTGCCCACAGCGAGCGCCAACCAAAGGAGTGCGCCGGGAGCAGATAGGAAGAAAAAAGGCCGAACGGGCGGGCCGTGACAGAGCTTCAGCGCTGAAAGCTGTGCCCAGCAGGCAGTTGAGCGCCCTCGGCCTCCTCAGCTCAGGGGCAGTTGGTGTAGTGGTATCACACCCGCTCGGCATGCGAGAGGGGCCGGGTTCAATCCCTGGCCTCTCCATGCCCATGTGCGCCTGCGTCTGTCACCGTTTGCCTATCCCTGGTCTTTCTGCCTCTGGGTTTGCTGTGCGTCTTGCCAAGGGCGGCTGCTCCGCCGCGGCCGGGTGCCGAACGTCACTTTTGAATCCTATATGGAAAGTAGAAAGCTATCGGTCCGCAGGGCGCAACCAGCAAGAACAGCTTCGCGTCCAGCGCGCTGGGAGGCCGCACTCGCTTCGCCGCAGCCAGCGCGAACCAAAGGAGTGCGCCGGCAGCCTGCTCCGCCGCGGCCGGGTGCCTAACGTCACGTTTGAGTCCAATATGCCGCGCTTTTTTAGGCCGCACTCGTTTGTCCACAGCGAGCACCAACCAAAGGAGTGCGCCGGCAGCAGAAAGGAAGAAAAGAGGCCGAACGGGCGGGCCCGCACTCGTTTGCGCACAGCGAGCACCAACCAGGCTGGAGGTGCCGGCAGTGTTGAAAGAAAAGAGAACTGGCGGTACGTGACAGAGCTTCAGCGCTGAAATCGTGCCTGGTACCAGCGCTCGCGCCGCGCTTGTTTGCCCACAGCGAACCAACCAAAGGAGGCGTCGGCAGATGCGGGGAAGAAACAGGCTGAACGCTGGCCGTGCGCCGCCAGGCCCAGCAGGTAGCCGAGCGCCTCGGCCTCCTCAGCTCAGGGGTTGGTAGGCATCACAATTGCTCAGCACGAGGCTGTCTAATCCCCGGCCTGTCCATGCCCATGTGCGCCTGCGTCTGTCACAGTTTGCCTATCCCTGGTCTTTCTCCCTTTGGGTTTGCTGTGCGTCTTGCCAAGGGCGGCTGCTCCGCCGCGGCCGGGTGCCGAACGTCACTTTTGAATCCTAGATAGAAAGTAGAAAGCTATCGGTCCCCAGGGCGCAACCAGCAAGAACAGCTTCGCGTCCAGCGCGCTTGGAGGCCGCACTTGCTTCGCCGCAGCGAGCACGAACCAAAGGAGTGCGCCGGCAGCCTGCTCTGCCGCGGCCGGGTGCCTAACGTCGCGTTTGAGTCCAATATGCAGTAAGGCTATCGGCCCAGAGGGAGCGGCCAGCCACAAAAGCTTCGCTTCCCGCGCTTTTCCAGGCCGCACTCGTTTGTCCACAGCGAGCACCAACCAAAGGAGTGCGCCGGCAGCAGAAAGGAAAAGGAAAGAAACCAAAGGAGTGCGCCGGCAGCAGAAAGGAAGAAAAGAGGCCGAACGGGCGGGACAGCGAGCACCAACCAAAGGAGTGCGCCGGCAGCAGGAAAAAAGGCCGGACGGGCGGGCCGTGACAGAGCTTCAGCGCTGAAAACTGTGCCCTGCAGGTGCTTGAGCGCTTTTCCAGGCCGCACTTGTTTGCCCACAGCGAGCACCAACCAAAGGAGTGCGCCGGCAGCAGATAGGAAGAAAACAGACCGAACGGGCTGGCCGTGACAGCGCTGAAAGCTGTGCCCAGCAGGTAGTTGAGCACTCTCGGCCTCCTCAGCTCAGGGGCAGTTGGTGTAGTGGCATCACACCCGCTCAGCATGCGATGCGAGAGGGGCCGGGTTCAATCCCCGGCCTGTCCATGCCCATGTGCGCCTGCGTCTGTCACAGTTTGCCTATCCCTGGTCTTTCTCCCTTTGGGTTTGCTGTGCGTCTTGCCAAGGGCGGCTGCTCCGCCGCGGCCGGGTGCCGAACGTCACTTTTGAATCCTATATAGAAAGTAGAAAGCTATCGGTCCCCAGGGCGCAACCAGCAAGAACAGCTTCGCGTCCAGCGCGCTTGGAGGCCGCACTCGCTTCGCTGCAGCGAGCACGAACCAAAGGAGTGCGCCGGCAGCCTGCTCCGCCGCGGCCGGGTGCCTAACGTTGCGTTTGAGTCCAATATGCAGTAAGGCTATCGGTCCAGAGGGAGCGGCCAGCCACAAAAGCTTCGCTTCCCGCGCTTTTCCAGGCCGCACTCGTTTGTCCACAGCGAGCACCAACCAAAGGAGTGCGCCGGCAGCAAAGGAAAAGGAAAGAAACCAAAGGAGTGTGCCGGCAGCAGAAAGGAAGAAAAGAGGCCAAACGGGCGGCCCGCACTCGTTTGCCCACAGCGAGCACCAACCAAAGGAGTGCGCCGGCAGCAGAAAGGAAGAAAAGAGGCCGGGCGGGCGGTGCTTGAGCGCTTTTCCAGGCCGCACTCGTTTGCCCACAGCGAGCACCAACCAAAGGAGTGCGCCGGGAGCAGATAGGAAGAAAACAGGCCGAACGGGCTTGGCCGTGACAGAGCTTCAGCGCTGAAAGCTGTGCCCAGCAAGTAGTTGAGCACTCTCGGCCTCCTCAGCTCGGTGTAGTGGCATCACACCCGCTCAGCATGCGAGAGGGCCGGGTTCAATCCCCGGCCTGTCCATGCCCATGTGCGCCTGCGTCTGTCACAGTTTGCCTATCCCTGGTCTTTCTCCCTTTGGGTTTGCCAAGGGCGGCGAACGTCACTTTTGAATCCTATATAGAAAGTAGAAAGCTCTCGGTCCCCAGGGCGCAACCAGCAAGAACAGCTTCGCGTCCAGCGCACTTGGAGGCCGCACTCGCTTCGCCGCAGCGAGCACGAACCAAAGGAGTGCGCCGGCAGCCTGCTCCGCCGCGGCCGGGTGCCTAACGTCGCGTTTGAGTCCACTATGCAGTAAGGCTATCGGTCCAGAGGGAGCGGCCAGCCACAAAAGCTTCGCTTCCCGCGCTTTTCCAGGCCGCACTCGTTTGTCCACAGCGAGCACCAACCAAAGGAGTGCGCCGGCAGCAGAAAAGGAAAGAAAAGAAACGAAGAAGAACAAGAAAAAAGGGAAAGAAGGCTGGTAAGGTACAGGGCTGAACGGGCGAGGGCGAAAGGGAAGGGAGAAGGCCGCCACAGTCACGCTCCAACGCTAAACGAACACTCCCCCAGCGCCTTCCCCTTGCAGGCAGGGGGGCCGGCGGATTGTCGAGTTTTCGTTGTAGCGAAAAAGGTCCCCAAACAAGGTGGTATAATAAAAACACAAATTATAACATATTTAATGAATATTATTTAGAATATGCAATTACATGATATGGAAATAAATACATCTGATTGAATTTGTGTTAGACATATTTGATTAGATTGTAATTGGTAGAATTAGAAACATTGATGGAAATTGGAAAACCATATATTGAGAAATATTTATTTTTTTAGAAATTAATAAATAATAAAGATATACCCTAAACCAATTAACCAAATTCTAAATATATAATTTGATTTTTTAAATTATATTTTTATTATTAAATTTAATTATTATATATTTTAATAAAAATAAACCTTAAAAAATCTTTAGCACAATTGTATCTTAAAAATGCCCTTAAAATCTCTAAATAAACATTTTTTTTATAAAAATATATTAACATAAAATAATTCCTAGAATTAATTTAATTATTAGAATTATTATTATAAATACTTAAATATTAATTGGTATTTTTAGAAATATTATTTGTGTATAATTAGGAATTGTATATTTTAAATAGAATGATATTTGGTTTATTTATTTATTTTTTAAATAATATTATTTTTATTATGTATTTTTTAATTTTATGAGCTAATATATAATTTTAATTCCGATATTTTAATAATAAGAATCCCACAAATTTGTGTTTAATATGATCTTTTATACTTAGGTCCTAGTTCTCCAATTTTATATTTATAAATTTATATTAACATATCGAATATTTAATGAATTAAAATTATATTTTAATATATATTGGGAGGTTAAAAAATTAATTTAAAAAAAAAGAAATATATAATTAATTATAATATATTTAAAAAATATATAATTATATATATTTATATTAAAAATATGTTTTTTATTTTTATTTTTTTTATATTTTTTATATATAAATTGTATTTATATCGTATTTGTTTGGCTATATTTATTCTATTAAAAAATGAATTATTTAGGTGTTAATAAGGTTTTTTGATATATCTCTATAGTCGAATCTTGAAGATTAGGAGTATCATGAGGCAAGAAATATATAAGATAAGAAAGGCCCCTAAATGTTGTATTTATTATTAATTTCTATGGGAAAAAATGGGATAAAGATCCAAAATGGCTTATGACATTTTTGTTTTGAAACCAAATAAATAAAAAAACAACGCCAAATGAATGTTCTCCAAGCCGATTTCGGCAGACTAAAAAACCCCTATCTCCCTTGTTCAGTGAGCAATTTTGATTTATAACATCCTTTTACAGACAGCTATAGGCTTGAATATTGTCTAGCCAATTTTGGGGAAAATGTTCCCGAAGTCAGTGACCCTGATTTGCCTCGAGGCTGTTATTCCGAATGATGTTGGCTCTTATATCCATTTGATTTTCTTTTGAATATTCCCAAAAAGAATTAATTCAAAAGGAAAATAAAAAAAAAAAAAAAAGGAATATTTCAAAACGATTCCAAGATATAATTTCAAATATCAATTATAATTATAAATTTTCAAATTTATTTCGTTCCTTAATTCTAATTTCGGGTTGCTTAGAACAAAACTTATATCTTAGAAATGCTTTGCAGCTGGGCCCCTGTTTGCACGACGCTTTGGAATCTGAAGGCGTCGGATTCGATTCCTACCTAGCACACGACTCCCTATTAACGTAAAGGCCGGGCGATAGAAGGGCTGGAGTCAATTAAGTATGTGGTTTGCACAATATCTTCGGAATCGATTAGTTTTTAGGATAGAATAGATATAAAAGCTCGCGACGGCTTAGTTTGTCTGCTATATCCAAATTTCTATTTTAAATATAGCATTCTGATATATTATAAGAACAATAAAGCCGGAAATTCAAGAAAAAGGCCTACTCGTAACCCTTTTAATTCTTCCAAAATGTAGGGAAGGCTCGGAGATTCAAATTTTCGGAATCCGGATAATTTAAGGAATAATGATTTTTGAAAATTTTATTTTCAATCCGGGAAGGAATTTATTCTCGATTCCCGGCATATATAGGAAGATCGGAAATTTGACAATAATTTTGCTTGAAATTAAATATCATCTATTATTCTATTGTTTTTTTCTTTTTTTATTCCTTCTTAATTACTTCTTATTTTGTTATTCTTGTCTTTTCTCTTCTTTATTTTTTATTACATTTGTTTATATTTTAATTTATATTATACTATTGTTATTTATATATTACATAAATTTATTAATTATAATATATATATATTTCTCAATCTTATTAAATATTTCTTTACCTTTATATAAATAAAGATATAATATATTAAACAAATAATATTTAATTAATTTTCTTACTCAAATATATTTTATAAAAAAATAATTTTATTGTATCAACAAAATTGTATATTAGTATGTTTCTAATTCAATATACAAATCTTAAATTCAAAAAAAATCTAAATTCTAATTAATTCATTCTTTACCAATTATAAATATATTCATTATATACTAACGAAAGCCCGGCGCTTTCCAACAGCGTGCGAAATGAAACCCATAGCAAAAGAACACCATATCAATTTAATAACTATAAACACATATGCACGGTTATACTCACAATTTTAAAACAAACCATTCCATTCCTCTAAAAAAATATTTCTTATTCCTCCATAAATATTTTAGCCAAAACAAGCCCATATAACATATCCAAAAACCGGTCCAAACCGACCAAAAAAGTGTCAAATTTCATATAATAACATATATAGATAACCTCTAACGCTAAATTGCTCAGACTTTAACTCTCTTAACAATATAAAAAATGAATCCTAAATTTCATAAATTCATAACAATTAATCTATGCAATATAAATATATAAAATTTAGCCTATACAATATCAATCTCAAACAAAAACCAACAAACAACCAAACAAAAAGACAAAATAACAAAAACAAAAACATAAGCAAACACAAAAACAAGAGACAAAAACAATCACAAAAACAAACACACAGACACAGACACAGACACAAACACACAAACACACAAACACAGACACACAAACACAGACACACAGACACACAGAAAGACAGACACAGACGCAGACGCAGACACAGACACAAACACAACACAGACAGAGAGAGATTAACAAACAAAGAGAGACAGAGAAAGACACCGACAGAGAGACAGAGACAAAAAAAACACACCTCCGGCGCGCGCCGGACTCTAATGCCGACATGCCACAGGCTTCGCCTGCGCACGTGCATGCGTCCGACTCCGAGCCCGAAAGACGTGATGGAACGCACGTGCGAGCTCTCGGCTCTGCGTGCCCATGTTGCACGCGGCCGCTGGCCGCATGTGGAGCGAGCCAGTGGGAAACGGTTTATTACGCGCTTGTCTCGACGCTGCCCCGTCGCTCTCCTTGCCCTCCACGACGGCTGTGTTCTGGCCCGCGGCCAGGAGGTGATTGCAGGTGTTCGGCGGCCCTCTTTGGACTGGGTATCCCGGGTTGTTATCGGCCCGGTTTGGATTAGTAGTTTAGATCGGTGTTTTAGAGGTTAGGGAGTGGTTTCCCATTCAATTGAAGTGGTTTTCCATTCAATTTCAATATAATCCAGGGGTTTAATTCCCAAACCACTCATCTAAACTAGTAATTCGGGGTAAGTTGAGGCGGGTGCCAAAAAAGAGCCGAGCTCTTAGGGGGTGCCAAGGTCCAGGCCGTAGTGGGTGTGCTAAAAACAGAACAAATCTTATAGAGCCCGCGCCGGCAAGACATTTTTGCAACGTAGGCACCAACAAATTTCATTATCTCACATGTATCAAAAAATATATATTCGTCATGTGCGAAAGACATGCTGCCGTAGGTTGCAAGACGCATTAAAGGCCGGGCTGGTCGCGATGAAGTCACGTTAACGAGTCAGTGAAAGGCGGTCGCTTGAGCAAGGTGAGAATGGATTCGCGGGCGTTGGCCTTAAAAGATCCATCCATACATAAGCGTAAGCGAAAACGCGATCGACCAGAAAATATCCAGAGCGCAAGCAAGGCCGAACTAATTTCGCCCAAAGCAGTGGGAAAAACACCATTGGTCGCAACAATCGGCCGCGGCTCATAACTTCTCGCATCGCTAAACTCTCAGAAGATAGGCCAAGATTTCAGCCAAAATTGCTATGGATAGGCAGATATATGCCCCGACTCTTTCTCTGGAAAAAAACAACGGCTTCGTTCAAAGCCCGGACCCGAAATATCCCGGATATTTCGATAATTGCACTCTAGACCATTTTTCCGAAAGATTGCGGATATTTCGACGACAACATTTCCCGAAATATTTAGGCATATTTGGAGAAAATGGTGGGTGATTGCGTTTTTCCCGAAATCTTTTGGAATATTTCGGGAAAATGGTCCCTACAAAAACTAAAGCCAATATCTTCCGGGTTATGGCCGGGGTAGCCCGGACAGATTTAGGTAAGCGGTCCATAGGAAATATGAAGTAGTTACATCTTCCAGGGACAGCCCGAACCAATTTTCCGAAATATCCGGGATTTTTCGGAAAAACGGCTCGGCAAAACGTGTGCAAAGAGGTTCGGCGCTGCGCGCGGAAAACGTGCGAACCCCGCAGAGCGGAAAAAAACAACCAAATGTGCGGAAAAACAAAGCACAGTCTCTGCGGAAAAAGCGGACCCCTCCTGTGATGAAGGTTGTCTTGGGGATCCTGAAAAGGGGGTCCAGCTCAAAAAGCGGATCCCCGGCCAATCCCTCCTGAAAGGGGGGCCGTGATGAAGGTTGTCTTGGGGAGCTGGAATCCGGCATTCCAGCTCGAAAAGCGGATCCCCGGCCAATCCCTTTAAAGGGGGCCGTGATGAAGGTTGTCTTGGGGATCCGCGTTTCGAGCTGGAATGGGATTCGAGCTGGAATCCGGCATTCCAGCTCGAAAAGCGGATCCCCGGCCAATCCCTCCTGAAAGGGGGCCGTGATGAAGGTTGTCTTGGGGATCCGCTTTTCGAGCTGGAATCCGGCATTCCAGCTCGAAAAGCGGATCCCGGTCCGGAATCCAGCTCGTTGTGACGGCGGGATTCGAACCCCAAGACCTCAACGCAATACCAGAGAAAGGTCTTGAACTCACTGAGACAAAGGATCTTGT
>CAUJNA010000080.1:0-40000 GCA_963377175.1 Effrenium voratum
CTCGCTCATCCAGGCGGTACAGGCCCAACACCTGCAACAGCTGCCGACAAAGCATTTGAGTATCTTCCATTTGCTTTAGACTCCTGGAAAATGATCGATTCCTTTTAAAACCAAGAGGGGGAAATAAAACATATTCGACATATTCTCAAACAATTGGAAGGTATGTTCACAAACAGGGGGACCCACAATGGTGGGGGAGGCGGTTCCTCTTGGTTTCCCATTAGAACTACCCTCAATTTAAAGGTACACTAAAAAAAACAGCATTGTGCAATCCCGAGTTCCAATTAAGCCGAATTGAACGGCACCCAAAGAGCAAATGGTTTTTAGGAAGATGGTCGCGGTTTGCACACGCCTCGCTATCGGCCCCCTACGAAAACACAGAATAGGCCCATAGGCCCTTTACCCAATGTGGGCGCTGGGGGTGGGAGCCGCCTAATTAGCAACCAGCAGGCAATGTTGACACTCCCCTGTTTCTGCGTGGTGCTGCTTGATTAGACCGATGCTCTCCCAAACTAGGGGTATGCTGGCGATGATTTCAGGCTTCCGTCTGCTTCCGGTAAGCTTTGTGGCACCTCAGACACACATCGAGCATCAGAATGCTAAAAAAAATGGCCAATCGAAGGTTGGGCTCTTTTGGGGCTGCGATGGCTGCACAAGCTGGCCCTCACCTACTCTACTCCGGCAAGCATCCTCAGCAAAGGATAGAAAGGCACATTTTTGGTGAGTCCACCATCCTTCCGTACGTCTGCCACAGAGGCTAAACATACGAACACATCGTACACAGAAACGATTCTGACTCTCTTTCATACTGTGGATGGACGAAATCCTGCACCACCTAAGAAACCCTGGCATGATGATTCCCTATAAATACCAACGCACGGTATGGTTTCCCATGCCTCCATGGTGCGAAATGGATTTCGTCCAACCACTGTAAGTTGTTCATGTTTAAATAGAAAGTCGTTTTGGAAGAGACACCAAGGAGAAGGCTGAAACGGACGTCTTATGAATCCGAGACTAAGGTAAAGCTTCATGGCTCTGGAGAAGCTTCTACTCAACGGCTTCAAACCTCATTGTGGGATTTCTTTGCAAAAACATGGCTCTAACAAACATATGTATACAATGTACATGCGCCCCCTTTCCCCCCCCCCCCTTGGGCCTTAGTCCGTTTGGGGATGATAAATCTGGAATCTAGAAGCTAGGTCCATGGGGGGTACCATATAATATGTATATATATATATATATTATGAGTCGTCCAAAATGGGTACACATCATGGCACATGGTCAGGACCAAACCTTCTGTCTGGTGGCTCAACTTGGACCCGTACCCACATGTCTTGACCACACCGGATGAACAGGCCGTTCCAGCCGAAGAGAAACCGCCGTCTTTTTTCTCAAGGCACCACTCCTCCTGTGGTTTCCAAGGACTCGTTTGAGGCACCAACCCGCCCCAATCTAGGCGTGTCTTTGCTTGAGAGTGCCCTTTTGGGGCTGGTTTGAGTGCCTTTTGGGGCGGGTTTTAAAGGAACACCACGAGGAAAACCAACAGTTTGACTGGTCCGACCTTTCATCTCCGAGTTGTCTGGGTCTCGAACCGTCAGATCCCCACCCTCGGGATCCGTACGGATGGTTGCGAAATCCAGGTCGCACCATGGAGCCATGGGAAACCATACCGTTCGTTGGTATTTATAGGGAGTCATGATTAGAGTTAGGCCCAGTTGTAGAATGTATATTTTATTGTTTGCTTCACTTTGAGTCACCTGTGAAATGTAAAATGTATCCTAGGTCTACCCCAGTTTATAGGGAGTCATCATGCCAGGGTGTTTTAGGTGGGGCAGGAGTTCGTCCATCCCCAGTGTTTCTCCCCAGGGGCCAGTCTTCTTGCCGCGGAACAAGACCGGACGAAAATGATTCGAGACCTTCCCCGTTTTCAGATCCCCTGCCAAAAGTTTAACTTTTGGTGGGTTAAATGGAAACCCAACCACTGAGCCCTAAAAACCTAAGGGGGTGGCTGGGAACCGCAAAGACTACCGGGTCGTTGCGCATATCTGTTCAACAAGGTCCTGAAACATCCCTCCCGATGGAGATGGAGACCTGCAAACAAAAACACTCCCAACCCCGCACCGACGGCGTGTTCAGCAGGTTGCACAGACCCACCTGAGAGCACCGAGTGGTGCGCGTCAATGTCGGCAGCAAAGCTCATCAGGGCGCATGTGTCTTTGTGTTTTTGTTGAGTTTGCTGCCCTCGCCATATTCCTGTCGTGGTTACGTTTTGTTGAGTCGTACGGATCACTAGTTGGAGGAGATTTCTCCTTCCCCTTCTGACCCTTCTCACATGGCTGTGGCTCAAATCAATGGAACCCAAAATGACACCTTGGCAAATGGAGCCAAAGACCAGAAGCTGCGTAACCCTGGCTCTTTCAGTTTGAGCCACACCCACATTGGTTTCAACGAGAACACCCCAAAGCCACGTCTCAACTTGTTCTCGGCCGAGTGGATCTTAAGCCCTGGGAGTGAGACGAAACGCGATCAGTGGGGAGCTAAAAATTGCCCAGATCCAGTTACCCGGGAACCAAAGGAACCGCCCTGTATAAAAAAACAAAAAACAAACCAAAAAAAACCAGCAGACACCGAGTTGGGTTCCTACCAGAGTAGCTGGAGTCATAAATTCTGCCCCCCATACCCCTAGTTAGAGCGGGGGAGTGACTGTCTGAAGCCATGAGGCCCCAACGGCAGACAGTTCGGAATGCACCAACCACAAAGGTTCCCAGTAGAGTGATATGAAGCAAGCCGGCGCCCATCTTGCAAATGGCGCCGTGTGCGCCAACACTTGTAAGCGATTGGATCACCACACCAACACAGCATGTTTCTGGCGATTGAATGCTTGACAGCAACTTCCTTTTGCTTAAGCCTCCTTGGAACAAAAAATAAGTTCAGTAGTGATAGATTCCCTTTCAAACCCACAAGGGAAACTAAACAACTTACTCATTTCAGCAAATGGAAGGCACCACTGAGGACACGTGCTTCACGTCCACTGAGTTCGAGTAAAACCTGCGACTCCAATGACCTCTCTAAGCCGAAGTGCAAAGGCTTGGTAGGGCGGGAGGTACAACAAGAGCATGGCTGCCAAGTAGCTCCTCGGTGAAAGAGTCAAGTCAGACTACAGCTGGGAGGAGTTTCACAGCAGCGTATCACTGGCAAACTCGCATGCCAAAAAGGCCCAAATCAGAATGTCAGGTATTTGTGTCAATCCAGGAAAAAAAGGAAAAATACTAAAAAGCATCCTGTTTGCATTTGCGGTCCGTTCTTTAGCCTTTGGCGCATTCTTCAACGCTTCAACTGGCGGCTTGTGGGCGACACTTCCCTTTTAGGAGACCTGCGTCCATTCCAGCGACTGAGAGTGCTACTCTCCCTGAGCCTCGCTCCAATTCCGGCTGAAATTTCAAGGTGCCCCTGGTTTTAGTGGGGGGGTCGTCACGTTTGGAGGGGAACATCTCATATTCATAAGCAGGGGTTTATTCTTCCGTGGTGAATTCTCTTCGGGACGGCAAGCACGGCTGAAGATCAGGTGTCGGAATAGGCCGTCGGTATGGACCACATCCGTTGCCGAGCCCGCTAAAGGGCATCGTCGCCCGAATCAACGAGGGTCTCGTTACTGGTAAAGGCGAGTCCGGGTTGCAAGATGCCAAACAGTTGCCTGTGACTTCCTCTAGGAAGCAAAGACCCTTTGGTGTAGAAATCACTCGACACCAATCCGTTCGTAATTGAGCGCAAGAACGCCTCCGGGTTGAGCGATCCCTGACCAATGGCTATGCCACTGGTGTAGTTACCCAAGGAAGCCCCCTTGGTCAGCGTGTTCTCGAGCCAAGTGTCGTCAAAGTTTAGGTACAAGCTGTGGGTCTTTCGCGTAGGCTTCTCAGAATGTGCATAGCCAGCAGCAACTTGCCGTCTGGGCTTACTGTATGGGTGTCCTTTAGCGGTCCCAACAACACAACTTTATGGCTGTGGGTCAAAAATAGGTACCCCAAATGGAACCTTAGTAAGTGGAAACCTGCGGTCCCCTAGGTGGTTTAATTTTGACCCATACCCATATGCACTTGCCCATCCACCGAGGTGAATGCATGCCGAAATGGTCTGTTCTGATGATTCTTCCTGTGACTGAATTGACCCTCGAACTTGGAAGAAGGGCCACTGGCAAAACTCTTCACACCTCCACACACTGAACAACTCCGAGCAGATACCTTGAGTAAACCCCCAGGTTGATTGATCAAGGGTGTTCCGAGAGTTGGAGGAAGCCCTGACAGGGAGTTTCTCCGAAATGAATTTCAATAGTGAGACTTGTTTGGTTGATGAACATGAATCCCCACTTCAAAGGATGTGCACCAATCCCCACTTCAAAGGATGTGCACTAGGGTCCCCTTATTGAATTTCACATCCGGCTTGGGTAAAGCGGGGAACAGTGAAAAGGTCAGCCAGGGCCTGGGTGAACCCCTCGTTTACAAGCGTTTCAAGTGCTGTTCTGAGACAACTTCCATTTGGCTTCCATCAGGCGATCAGTGTCTGTGCTTGGTGACCCTGGTTGGCCTACACTTGTGTTTGTTTGTTCATCAACTTATCATGCCACCAAGACGAGACCTGCATGGGCAAGGAATCTGTCAAAGTACGAGACAAGAGGGGAACTGATCTTCTGGGTCTCTCCCCATCAGTTAACCCTAAACCCTAAACCCTAAAATCAATATCTTTTCTTTTGAGGGGGGAGGACCGCCGGGTCCGGCGCTACCATTTTCTCCCGCCCAGGATCGATCCCACCCGGTCACCCGACCGGCCAACTGTTTCGTGGGCCCGGGCATGCCCTGCACGTAGCCAATGTCCGGCCGGAAGAAGGTGTAGGCCTATCGCCATTCGGATCTGAACCTCGGATCTCGTCTTTTTCCTTTTTGAGATTCGGGCCCCCCCAAAACCAAGCTGGCGCAGCGGAGATTTTCCTAGTTGTCCTTAAAGCCAACTAAAAGTTGGGCACGGGGCAGATTCTTTACAACCCTTGGTAGCAAACTTTGTTTCTTTGCCGGCTACTAAACATGAACAGAACCAACAACGAGAAACAAACTTACCAACAGTGAAGACTTCATGGTCGTGGGCAATTGAACTGGTGCCAAACTTTGGGTGGGAGAGGTATCGCTGTTTGGACTCGCATGTTAAACGTGACATCAATTTGGCCGCAACTGCGGCCAAGAGCGCGCACCCGCTTTGACATAGCGACTAGGTTTTGGGTGCGTCACCCTCCCATTTCGTCATGCCGATTCAATCTTGTTTGCGGATTGCTTTCACCCCAGCTCAGCGCGTTGCCGTAGACGGTGGATACTTACTGCGCACATCCCAACCGCCTCACGTGCTGGATACATTTGAAGGGTGATGCAAGTTGAGGCGAAGATTTCTTTGCCGCCGGATGCCGTCATGTTGCGAATATAGCTTGGACGCTCTTGCTTGATGTTCAACATTGCATGGTTTGTGCAAGGTGCAAAACGCTGCCAAAACGACACAGGTCCCTGAAACATAAGTCGCTTTCCCTCCACGGAAACGGCAGTCCCTTCATTTCCAAAAAGGACCCGGAGACATGTCGGTGAGTTGAGCATTGGCAAGGACCACGAACGCGTGTACCACTTTTTTGGGGTCCTTTTTTGATGGTTTAAAGGGAGGCCGAAAGGAAAACCCCCCCATTTTTGTGGGTCCCACAACAAAGAGACACGCCTAAGGGGTACCATTTTTTGGATGGTTTCAAAAGGAAACCAACAGGAAACCAACCATTTTGGGGGCCCCCTCATTGTCAGACAAACCCAAATGAGCCGTGCCTCTACTCTTGTTTTAAAAGCGGTCCTATGAACTTGCTTTCGCGGACCCTTTCGCGATGCTTTCGCGACCCCATGTTTTGCTTTCGCGGGCTTTGTGTTCTCTAGAATTGCTTTCGCGACGCTTTAGCGGCGGACTGTCACACAGCAGGCAGGCTTTCGCGGGTCTTTCGCGGCGGGACCTTCTTTGGGTACTTTCGCGATGCTTTCGCGGGGATTCTATAGGACAACCCCCTTTACTACTTTGTATTGTCAGGGTTTATGGCGCTGCTTATATGGCCATGGGTCAAAACCCCGGTTACCCCCAGCAAACATCCCAACCCCCACCAAAATAGGTTCTAAAATGGGTGGTGCACCTACCCCAAAATGGGATCCCATTGGTTTTGACAACCACAGCCATACTTCAAAATAGCTCGCCCAATTGGATGGTTCGGGGGTACGGTTCGGGGTATGGTTCGGGCCACTCGAACATCCCACCTTTACATAGTGACAGGCACCTCAAAAAGCACAGACCCAATTCAACACAAGCCCTCAGTCACATATTCAGCCCATGCCCGCTTTCGCCCGGCCTCCAGGATCCGCGCGCAGTCTTCGTGGAGAGGCCCGCCCTCGTGAGAAGGCAGTGGCAAATGGAGGATTTTTTGAATCCCCTCTAGAGGTATGGGGTTGTCCCCCGTTCAGAGAGGATCCCTCACCTTCACTTTTTGGGAAACACAACCCTAGCAATCCGAGAATCACGAGAGCAACATTTTTCACTGAGCCTGAGGGAAGCAAACTGGCGGGCGCCTGCTGGGAGGCTAGGCCCTTTTTCCGGGGCAGGGGTGGATTTTTTGCTTCATGAAGAAGCCAGCACTTCGGCAACCCATGGGTGGTTATTGTTTAGTTTTTTCTTTCTCCTGTGTTGTTTGCAAACGTATTGGACACTCCCCCGCAAACGTACACTTCTCGAAGAATCAGCGTGTAGAAGAAATGAAGGTGATTAAACACACTTGGAGGATTCATATTTGGGTGTACTACAACTTTCAACTTGAGTCAAAATCAAACCTGGCATTGCTGCACGCAACGGTTGGGAGCATCTGAAAGCGGCCATGCAAATCTCACATTTCAGCATTCTTGGTTGCTGCTAACCCTCTGCAAGCAGCTGTAAACACTTTTTGTGGGTCCAATTCGGACAATCCGGCCTGTTTCCGAAAAAGTTAAAGTCCAAAGGTCCAACAATTTTGGAAGCGGACAGAGGGCTTCCCCGAGAAAGTAAAGTAGCTCTCCAATATCCTTTCAGCTTCCATGATTGTTAGGAGAGGGTGACCCACATTCCCCACACAACGGGACAAAATCCTCATGGTCATTTGGGGCCCAGGAATATTGTTCAACCCCAACATACCTTTGCATCTATGCCTGCAGATTTGGATATGCGCCAAAGCTCTCATGTTGGCCCCCTTCGGCTGTCACCCCCTTTCCAAGCGTCTCGAAAGGGCTTGTTGGACTAAGAGTTCTCCACGCGCCTTTTAATCTCCTTGGGCAAAACAAACATGTACCTCCTTCTCTTGAGGTTCCACCTTTGGTGTGATTTGCTACCATGTTCTCACACACCTAGCTCCAAAAGGCCGCCTCTCAGGAAATTTTTGTCCGACCTTCGCTCCGAGGAACGTCTTCATCGCTTTCGGGGGCCCCAGGCCTCGCAGAAGAAGGCCAGCGTGGGGAAGGTCCTCGGCAGGTCCTGGCGATTGCCCAAAGCAGTATGGGTGTGGGTCAAAAATAGGGTACCCCCAAAATGGCTTGCCCCTGTAAATGGAAACATGGACTAAAACCGGCGGTCCCCTAGTGGTGCAATTTTGATCCACGCCCATATTTTGCGGGACCCCTGGGTGGGAGGGAGGGCAGTTCATTGTGTCTTCAAAAAGGAAAAGTGGGGAGTTGGGACCCAGTGGTCCAGTTCATTCGGTCGTCAAAAAGGACAAGTGGAGAGTTCCATACATGGGCTTAGGCACTTTTGGGTGGACATCAGATTAGGTGCCGACTCATGTCCGGCCACTTTTGGAGGTGGTCCGCCCCCCGCCCCCCGCCCCCCCCCCACCCTACCCCCCCCCACCCCACCCCCCACTTCAAAAAAAAACAACACAAAGCAAAAACGCGAACTTGGGGCGGCCGAATCGATTTGGGTTGCGTCTCCAGATTTCGCCGCCCGGGCGCCCGGGCGAAGGGGATGCAGCTGGTGCTCTGCTCCTTGCCGCGGCTGGGCGGCCTGGGGCGAAAGGCTGCAGTAGCCACACCCTGCTGCTTACCCCTGGCATGAACCCGGTTCATTGATCGTTAGTGATGGCTAAATTATGGGAAACCGGCCCCCCAAGGGTCCAAAATGGCCATGGTATCATAATGGCCATGGGACAAAACCCCGGTTGCCCCACAGTGATCATCCCAATCCAACCATTAAAACAAGTTCTAAAATGGGTGGTGAATTCACCTACCTTGAAATGGTACCATTGGTGTTGACCCACGGCTATATAACATGAGGGGAGGGGTCTTGTTTTTCTCTGTTGGTACCCCCGTGTTTGCTTGGTTTTACAAGGGGAAACAACAAGAGAACACTTCCATCATGTAGGGTGTCCAAAGGCTAAAAATATTTGGCCACCCAAAGCGGCCTGAGAATTGCAAAAGGTCTTCAAGCGCAACAAGCACAACAAGCCTTCGGGCCCCCCAAACCGAAATCGAATCGGGTAGGGATAATCCCAAAGATGAACCGCGATACCTACGCTTAAGATCCAAGGGGTGTGTGTGAGGACAACCATCCATCCCCAACACACCCTCTCTGCAAAGGACTTGCTGGTTCTCAGTAAGGAACGGGACTGAAGGATTGGGGGGCTTTCAAAGCAAACATAGTCATGAGTCGATTGGGGTAAACTATGAGTAAGCATTTAGCCCAATCAGGGCACTGGAGACCTAGGAATTCTCACATACCCTTTTCATCTCGGTTTCAAAAAACGCCAAGAGGAACCAACCATTTTAGGGACCCCTGTTTTGGGAAATACGTGTGTTAAAAGACCCCTAATGTCAGCAGACGATTAGTAAACCCCCCCCCCCGATTAAAGGTTTCCCCTTTTCCCCCCCAGGTTCCAACCAACACTAAAGTAAAGGGCCAACAAGATTTCAAAAAAAAAAAAAAAACCCTACCCAAATTTTTTTGAGCCCTCCCCAAAACCCCCCCTGATTAAAGGTATCCCTCTGCAGCCCCCAAGCCAACAAAACCTGCCAGAAAGGCGCTTTCCTTCTTGCTTAGTATTTGCTGAGTCTGTGCTTAAACCCACCAATACTATGTCACTATTGAACCCCTCAAGTTTTCCCAAAAAATGTGCTTCCCCCGAAATGCATTTGTCCTTATTAAAATTTGTTTAAAATGACAAGGTTTTCAAGCTCACAAAGGGGACCCCCCTTGGAGGCCAGTCCCCCCTCATTAACAGCGATTAATCAGGGGTCTTTTGGGCTCAAAACCAAAAAATATGCTGTTGCCTTTTAAAGTCCTACTGCCCCGAAGGGACCAGAAGTAAGAGGACGAGGACCGCAGGGGCTCCAGAGTAATCAGGGGGGTCCTCCCAAAAATCTCATTTTTTGGGACTTGTCCAACCTTGTCAACCTTGAAGGGGGGGGGGTTTACTAATCAGTTGGCACCATTATTCAGATCTCCTAGGACCTTCAGGTTCCATGCTCATGTTCGAGGGAATCGGATTCCCCGGTGTTGCCCTAGTTTCTGAGGGATCCATAGGTTTCTCACCCCGGTTGATTCTTTAATATACAGGGTGTCCGAGCCATTTGCCTTTGTAGATCCTCCAAGGAATTTTAAGAGTCACCACCTCAAAAGTAATGCATGAATCCCAAATGGTGTCTACCATTCGGGATCCCAGATTAAACAAACTCATGAACCCTTTTTGAGGCTGGTATAAAGAAAAACTTAAAGGGAAACACCATGTGGGAGGTTCCAACCTTAAAAAAGACGAGTCGCACAGTTGGAGCTTCTTTTTTCAAGGTTTCAAAGGCCCCTCTCCGCCGATGACGAGGCGATGACGAGGTGGGGAACCGAAAGGTTCTCCTATTGATGTGCGAAATACCCGGCGCGACCAGCCGCTTTAAAGCGGCTTGGTTTACAGTTGGCGCATGACCAGACCATCTTTGCAAGGACCCACATCCGGCCCCTAAGCCGCGCCTGAAAATCTCTTCAATCCACCAAGGTTTTCTCTGACCATGACTCACGGGACCAAAGGGCCATGGCCGGCTAGTGGCTGTGACGTCTGACATTCAGCCCTGAGGGCTGCGCGCGTCATTCAGAGTAATGAGCACATTTGAGGCAGATGCTTCCTGCGGCGGGGTGGCTCATGAACACGATTCTCACCTGCCCAAATGAGAATCAAAGCCTATTTGTCTTGGGCCTTGACAATAACTGGACAACCCAAAAGCTTGGTTGCTGTTGACCCCTTTGCAAAAGGTTTAACTTGTGGCTCCAATTCGGAAATTCCGGCCTATTTCAAACAATAAAGAAAGACACGACCGCCTTTGGACTGATAACCGAAAGGATTCACTCAAGGCAGCCGATGGCTTGGGTGTTTCACGCCGAACCACCACTCGGTGCCATGGCAAACATGATATTTCTTGCCATTTCTGACAACTTCGGGCCACCAGCCGAGGAGCCACCAGCCGAGAAGCAAAGCTATGTGGGTGTATCCTAAACGCTGGAACCCCTCAAACGTGGGTTGTATGGTTTCACGCCTCTGGGAATCGTCCAAGTAACTCCAGCAACAGCCACAACCCCCAACAGCCCAGCCCCAATACCCCGAATAGGCCCGCCAGTTCCCAAAGCACCTCAACCAAACCGAACTTTTACCCTTCCACTCACCTCTGCTTTTACGATCGACAAACTGCATTCAACTAGACTCTGAGCCAGTGTACTCCGATGTTCGAACAAATTCAATCAAGGATCCAGCTGAAACAAACGCACTCCTGCAGATCTAGAGCCCCAACAACACATTACTGCTAACAGCAATCTCCTTTAAGGGGTCGCTTTATTTTTCCGCTTCTATCTATCGGAGTACTCTAGTCTAAGTGATCAAACAAATACATACATTGCGCATGTTCACGAGGTATCAATGGACGAAATCCTGCACCATTTTGAAACCATGGTTTAAACCATTGTTTGTTGGTATTTACAGGGGAAAACATCACTCCGTGGGTTTCTGAACGGTGGTGTGAATGGATTTCGCAACCATCCACAGCATGACTTACCACACCCCACTACCCCACTCCAATGATTTGGCCCCACGTTTTTCAGTGAATTCCTCTCTGGGGGTACAAAGGGCGGTTTTTCTTCCCACACGGCTCCATGGGGTGTGGCTCAAGACTCAGGGCCCATCTTGAGTACCCCAAGGTAGACTTCAATTTTAGTGATGGACAATGTCCCACACCAATCAATCAAACCATATACTGGGATAAACCACCAACCACCTGATGCAGGTTGATTTCCCCAAATTGAGATCACCTGGTCTAAGTGTGCCTTATGGTCGTCTCGAAACGGACACCCCGACCTCCCGCGCAAACAAAAAAAACAACGCCGAGCCGGAGTCCTGAGCGAGGCGTGCGTCCAAAGCTCGCTGCTTGTGGATCTCGAAGAGTTCGGGCGTGATACGCAAGACCTCAGAAGAAACCTCTGGCTTGGTCTTGGTTGACGTTGGAAGGGGAGCAACAAAATAAATGTTAGCAGCTAAGTGGGGATTTCCCACTAAACCACAATAAGCAAAAGTGTAAAATGTTTCCCAACAACAACCATGTGGTGAATGAGCTGCCAGATCAACCTGGAACCTGCGACAACCAGTTGTAAATGGTTGCAGGGTTCCAGGAAAGGATGGAACCTCAACACCGAAAATAGATAAGGTAAGTTGGGTCTGGGAATGTTGCACAGGGTCTTCTTGAGAGGCCGCCACATGGGTTCCATATCAAGGCATCTCGAGGCTCCAGTCCGAAAGCTGCCGCGCGTCACAGGTGCCTCCCATGAACTGCAAGGAAGGTAGAGTGGGCATGTGTTGACCCGACATCCTCTCTATGCGGCTGGCACCATCCCCCATCGACCTTGGAACAAAAACGGGCCCCTGAGCCCCTGCACACCGGAATCTTTTCGTCCGTGAACAGCCCCAGGGTTGTGCCATCTTAACAACATGGTGCGGTGCACAGTTGCCCCATGACACCTGTCCTCTTGAAGTCTTGGAGGGTTCAACTGTGCACTTTTCTTTGCTCTTTGGGTGTGTATGAAACTATTTTCAACACGGTGCAATGGTTTTCCTTCTGGCTTTCCAAACAAAACCAACCCAAGGCAACCGACACACCCGGAAAGGGGGCCTATTTTGGAGGATAAACCCCTGGAGGGGAAGTGAGTGCAAAGAAGCCGTTACAGGCCTAAACATGGCACCCAAAAGGCTTTGCTGCCAAACGGGCCCTCTGAAAAACCAGGGCTTTGTTGCTCAATACTGATTGAGTGACCAGTTGAGTGCGATACATGTATCTATATATATATATATATGAATGCATTGTTCAATGGCTTCCTTTGTGATGCAAGCAACACATGATTGTCCTTGCAAGCAACTGGAACCCGTTCATTCTAACCCGTCGACGACGGCGCCCCCTGACTACTGCCAAACACTTGCTAGATCAGGGGGTCTGGAAAAATAAGCATTACCCATTCCCTGGCTCAAAAACAAGAGGGCACCGCACCAGGGGACAGCAGGCTTTGCTCTACTTTTCCGTTTGCAAGGGTTTCATGCCGTGGCCACGCCCTGCTGCTTACCCAAAGCAAATTGGACATTACAGGCGGGGATCCTTTTTTCAGGGTACCCTCTTTTTTGCGTTTAAGGGGAAACCAAAAGAAAACCGCTGCGCCATTTGAGGGGTTGCAAAAAAAAGACGAGCCACCCAACTGGGCCACCTGAGGTTTCGTACTTCCCTCAAGGGGTTGAGGCTCTCATCTCAGCCTCCGTGCGTTGCCAATGGCCATAGGCCACACCACCTGCGAATTCAAAGCTCAAAACGTGTCAAAACAGGATGGCGTGTCGTGCTTTTTTTGTTTTGTTTTTTCTTTTGTTCTTTCTTTATCCTTCGTTTTTTATACATCAGCATAGACCCCAAATAGCAAAAAACATGCCAACTCCTCTAACAGCACCTCGCGAAGAGAGCCCCAAATAGCACCCAGCCGTCAATCTCGCCAAAAAATGCGCCCACGCCGTGACCAGCACTTCAAACAGCGCCCCAAACACTACACCAGCACCCCAAACTGCACGCCCCCTAGCACCAGCCCATCACTCTCGCAAATCACGTTCCCCTCGTTATTAGAGGTTAGAACCCCTATCACTTTCAGCTATCTGGGGAATAAACAAAATGAGATCTGCAACTACAGGAGCGGATAACTCCACATGCCTTGCTTTTTGCAACATGAGTGTCAGTCGAATGCCGTAAGAGTAAGTATAAGTTAGTGAGTGTAAGTTGAATGAACTAGTATATAATCTTGGTTGACGTTGGAAGGGGAGCAACAAAAACAAATGTTAGCAGTTAAGTGGGGATTTCAACCACTAAACGACAATAAGATCAAAAATGGGAAAACTGTTTCCCAACAACAACCGTGTAAGCCCGTGAGGTTGTAGCCAGTTGGTTTAAAACCACCGCGGCCTCACGCGGCCTTCGGCCCCTTCGCCCCTTCGCCCCTTCGCCCCTTTGCGCCTCGCGGACTTTGGGGGGAAGGCCCTGGCGCCAGAGCCGCGCCATGCGGGCGCTGGGCTCGCCTGCGAGCTTTGGATCGGAGGCTTGGGGGATGGGGAGGGATCGGCAACATGGCAAGCTTTCATTTTACTTTCCCTTCAAATAAACCAATCCAAAAATGGCTACCCTAAGCACCCGTCCTAACCGTTTGGCTGGCCACACCCACGCGGAATTTCCGGACTGCGAGCCCGGCGAGTCCCTCTCCGCCTGGCACGAAGCTGGGCAAGAGCTGCGTCCAAATCTCCGTGTGCTCCTGACACCGCAATTTGCCATGGCCGTGGAACTGTTAGTGGGGGGTGGCCGTTGGGGCGGGGTGGTGGCTTTTTGGGGGGGTGCGGGTTTGGGAGGGGTGGGAGTTTGGGGGGGTGGGGGTTTGTGGGGGTGGGGGGTTGTGGGGGTGGGGGTTTGGGGCCCCCAAACCCTTTGCCACTCGGATTGTCGAGATCCAAAAGGTGATTGATCAATGTCCAGAAACTCAGGAGAGTTGCCTTGGCACACAAAAGGCGGTGCATAGAAAATCACATGTTCAGATTGTGATTCATGTTTAGTCTAACCTAATTATATGGCATAGTTTAGGAACATAGGTCCCCATTTATTATCTGCCTAGCTGCTTGCTAGACTGGGGTTCCTCATATCTCCCGCTTAGACATCATCCCATCCAAGGGAAATTGGCCCCAAAGGTGATGCTTTACTCACTGGGTCAAAACCAATGGTACCATTTTGGGGTAGGTGAATTCACCACCCATCTTGTCTATTTTAGTGGTTGGATTGGGATGTTCACTGAAAGGGGGTAACCAGGATCCCATGGCCATATAAACGACCCCTGCAACTCTTCGGTGGTGCGCTTGCGCTTCTCCACCGGCATCTACGGCATGAAGTGAAGCGCTCTCACAATTCCAGGTACGTGTGAAATATGATGGCTCTGGAAGCTCCACTTGTGGGGGGGATCGGCATGTTTCCCTTCGCCAGCCAGTGGTCACTGCATTCAGGTTCACCACCCAGCGCGCCGGGCATTGCAAGTCACGGTTGGCCAATTTGGCTTTGTGAGCTTGCAACATTATACTGACACTACCAGTCATGGAGTAAGTAAGGCTAGTCCTTTCGCATTCGGCACATGCGGCAATGCTGCTGGAAGTTGCCAATATGCGCGGCGACGGCAATTGATCAACCTCTTTCCGCTGTCTGATCTCTTGGTCGACAAGCTCGTCCCCTGTCTCAACCAATCGCTCCTGAAGAAAATTGTCACCCACGCGCCGGAGGTCAAACGCTTTTTTGGGCCGAAGCGATCCTCAACGAGGCCGTCCCGAGTCCCGGCGCCGTCGGGCCGTCGGATGCCAGCCCGTGTTGGCAAGATGGGAACGCGCAGGAGATGCTCTGGACCGTGAGATGACTCCAATCTCCAAATCCAAAGCTGACTGAAGGACTCGATGAAAGGAGTCCCTTTGCAACCACTAAGCTGTGTGGGGCAACAACCGGATGTGACCCGGCGCCCTCTATGATGGCCGGTGGCCAAATGGTGTACTTTCTCCGGCAGTGATTTCGCAAATTTGCCAGTAGAATCCAGGTTTTACTTCTGATTTCCCTATGTTTGTATTGAATGACCTTCCGGGTGTTGGGAATGAACCGGAAGGGCATTCCCTCAAAGGAAGCCACAAGTTGGATGGTTTTTCCTCGGGGTCATTCCATTTCTCATTTCCTGCCGATCGCACCAGCAAGTTTCAAGCACCTTGAACATGGCCTAACTGCCTAACCGCCTAACAACCAGGGAGCTCAATTGAAAACCCCAAGTCCAAACCTTCCTTCCAATGCTCCCGCCCTTTGCAGTGCTCTTGTCCACTGAAGCGTTCCGATGGGTGTGCCTTGTGTTGGAGGCTGCCCCCTTTTTTCTTTGACTTACAGGAACACCACGAATGTTCCAAGATGTTCCAAGCCTCATTTACGGGGATGTCCCCTAAAAAACGACATTTGAAAGTGCGCGAAATCGAAAATGGTTTAACCCGATCAATTACTGTTGCGGATCAAACATGGCAGCAGGGAGCACACACACACACACTTTGCCTTGAGCTAAATTGTTTGAAATGACGAGACGAGGGATTTGTCAGGGATGTTCAATGCATGGCCCGTCAAAATTGAGTGTGGAACACACAATTGGTCAAGCAAACCAACTCAAAATTCCAGCAGCAGAAAATACGTCTTCTCCGTTGACTCAGACAAGTCTTCCTCAAATTTGGCGATGTCCGTAGCGAAAACAAAAGCCCATCTGGGCTGCTCGTTTTCAGATCCCCTCCAGAAAGCTTAACTTTGAGTGGGTTAAACGGACACCCAACCACTAAACACGAAAAACCTAAACACCTGAGGGGATGACAAAGAGAAACTCCTTCATTTGTAGCTGACTACCCCAGCTTTTGCCCCCAAACCAAAATCACATGTCTCATATTCATTCGACCTAATGTAAACTCAATTCAAAAGAATCCCCCCTACCACAAGCGCCGGGATTTGGCGGGTCCCCCAATTCCATGTTCTAGTCTTCCCCCTAAAGAGAAATTCGAACCATACATGGGATTCCAGGGGTCACCCCTCCCCCCCGGTGAGCTCGCCGACTCCGTGCCGACTGCGTCTCCTGCAGCCGCCTCTCCCGGCGCTCCTCGCGCTCGCGGCGCTGCTGCTCCTGAGCCCATGACGTCGGATGGTCTCCGACCGGAGGATTCACCATGCAACCCGAAACCTACTCCTCCTTTTGCTGAAGTCCCTTGAAAAAAACACATAAACTTGTTTCCAGTTGTGGTAGATTCCCTTTAAAGCCAACAAGGGAAAATCGAAACGAGCAAGCATAGGTGTCGTTTTAGGGGAAATAGATGGCCCTGGTAGACGATTAAATCATCAGATAAACCAGGGCCATCAATTTTTAGACCAAAACAACCAAAAAGGAGACCTATGAGCGCACCTAAACCTACTGTGGAAGGTAGTGGGGTCAAAAGTTGTACGAAACATCTTAGAATAGTGCCCGGAATTGTTGGTAAACCTACCGTGGAAGGTCTTGAGCCAGTTGGTAGGTGGCTTAGCCCAGTGCTTCATGCATGCCAACTGGTGCGAATCGGATTCTGCCCATCCATTGGGATGGATTTCATTCAGGGCAAATGTCCTGTTTCTGTTGGCGCTTTGGCGTCATGTCGACGCGCATGCACGATATTGTCGACCCCTTCGAATTCATCGGGGGTTCCATTTCTCAGAAGAGACCCGAGTCACAATCAAAACCTGGTATTAAAATGGTCTACCCAAAACCATGTAAAGAATTAAGAAGGCGGCCGCAGCTATGGCTGGGATTGTCCCTTACTAACCTTCATCTACCTTGGTTTTGATTGTGGCTCACCTCAGATTCGCCCAAATTCAGACTGGTTGCCACCAGCGAAGGGCACTTTGAATGCTTCCGGAAATGCCGGAGCCATCTCTTGTGTGATTCAATTGTGCATTATATGTATATATATATATATTATATATATGTCATTTTGAGGGTAATCGTGTGGTGGTTGTTTCAAAGAAACACCAAAAAGGAAACCACCTTTCTGGGATTCCCCGAATTTGAGACACGCCCATATCCCTGGCTACCCTTGGACCAACCTATTTGGAAAGTTCTAGTTTTGCCAACATTTCAAAAGGTATGTGTAGAGACTGTGATAAAAGGCCTCCCACTCTTTGGGTCCCACTCTTTTGGACAACGCCTTCCGACAACAAAAAGTGCCGGATCCACGATGGACTGCAGGAATCCACGCCGATCCCCGCAGCGCAGTGAATTTCCTTCACGGAATGCTAAAGGGAAGAAAGTACCTTGGTTGCTGTTGACCCCTCTGCAAAAAGTTTGACTTGTGGGTTTAGTGGAAAACCCCTTGATTTCCCAAAAAGCTAAAGTCTGAAGATCCAACCCAATAGCGATCAAGGTACAAGGGGAGGGGCGGGGTGCTGCGGACTTTGCCTTAAGAAGAAACATCCGTAGGATCTCATGAGCACCATGCTGCAGTTGAAGATATAAAAATAAGAAGAACAGGGTATGAAAGTAAAAGAGATGGCAATTATAAAGTCTCAGAAATAATTTATCTTTGTTGGCTTTCTTTTTGGATATTTATTTTACTTCTTTATCATTCTATTTCTTATAAACTGTAATATCTTAGAATTTAGAATTGTAATCCATTAAAATCTAGACTTATATTATGTGTCTTTTCTTTTTTGTAATCTTATGAATTTTCCATCTCTTAATTTGTATCTTCATTTTATTTTGTTTTTTTATTGTTTCTTTTACTTTATGGGATCTATATCTTATGATTATTCACTTCCTAATCCATTCCTTTCTTCTTTCTTTTACTTTATGATTCATGCATTACTTCGTCCAACATTAAAATATTCTAATAAAGACGGCCACACAAAGAATCCTAACAGCAAACCAATTAACTTGAAATAAAGAGACTCATTGACCATAAATCCATCAACATTCATTCCTTTCTATCTCCTGGTCTTCTAGAAATTATTTGGCTTTATTGTGTGTTTGCTGATGACCAGGAGATAAGATGGGAAAGGAAGCAAAAGCATTTGGAAAAGCCATCATTATTAAACTGTACAATGCTTGTCCACTGGATTATTCCTTTCCTTTCTCTTCATCCAATATTTCATAAACACAACCAAAGAAGAATCCAGATAATAAAGACTCAGAGAATAGAGGGTTAATGGGATAGCTTCTTCATATTGTTCATCAACTTTTTAATCTCAGAAATTCTTATGTTTGGGTCAATAAGAAAGCCATTATGTCCATTAAAAATCTTGACATTAAATCCTGAATTTGGAGATGAAGGATTACGACATAAAGTGAATCAGCGTTCATATTTTCAAGCTTTTAATATCTGTTCCTTTTTCAAATTATCTGTCTTCTTCATAATATTGACCCAATTAAGACCTTTCCAGATAACCACCTAATCTTAATAGCTGCTTTTATAGAAGGGTTCATGATCCTAAAGTAGAAGCAATTAATAAGACTGGGAAATGAAAAAGGCAAGGAATAAGAGATGATGAACCCTTCCCTCGCCACCATCGGTTAACCCTTGATTTGTGGCTCGCCAAGGATAACAGGTTCTTGAATCCCAAGAGCTCCTACAAAAGGATTCTGATGGCACCTTCATGTCGGTTCATCTTCTCTCTACCTTGTATTATTTGGTGCCATCTTAATATCTCTCCCTTGACCGTGTTAACGAGAACTTATCCATTGGCGGTCATTTGTAAGCTCTAAAAATCCAGAAGTCTAAAGGAGGTGGAACATAAGAAAGAGAAAGGTAACCAGATATTATTGAATGTTGATTGATGTAACTTGTATTAATTAGAAGATTTCTTTATTGTCCAAAAGCTGAGTCTTATTAATTGGCAACAGACAGGATATACAAGTGTATCTGGATTAATATTATATTTTCCTTTTACCTTGTGTATTAGTTCCTGAGTGAATAAATGGATAAATAATGTTGTTTGGCTGTGTTTATTGGCTTTCTTCTTTTACAGTTTTTATTGTTTGTTAATTCCCTATATTAAGATCTTATGTTGATTGTCTTTATTCTTTACAATTATTTATTTTCGTTTATGTATTGTTATTTGTTTTCTTTGTGATAATTATCTTTCTTTTACTTTCATATTCATTCATGTATTATCTTATATTAATTCTCATGCTTATTTGTTTATCATTTTGTTACTTTTCTTTTCCTTTCTTATTATTGTTCTTCTTCTTTTGAATATTTAGTTATATATTCATGGTGCTTATTTTATATTATTTCCTTCTCTTTTTATTATTTGATTATGTATTTATATCTTTTACTTGTTTATTATGTCTTGTTTATATCCGCCGACATTGTTCGGCGTGTCGGATACTTACTAGAGGATAGAGGATAACCCCCCCCCTTAACCCCCGCCCGACGTCTATTACGTAGGTTTTTGGGGGGGGAAAATACATAAAATGGCACTTCTAACATCAAACCCAAATAATCAAACAGCATACAACAAAATCAGCAAAATTCACAGAAAACAAGATAAGAACCACCAAGCAACTCAAAAACCAGAACAACCCCCAACAAAATATTTAATCAAAGCATAAAACATTAAATAATTCAAACAAGCATACCAACAAAACAGCAAAAATAAAAACCATCAAAGAACACAAACTCAAACACACACATCAACAAAAAGCAAAGCAACATACCAACAAAAAATATCAGAAGAGTATCAAACAAAATAAAATACAAACAGCCAAAGCACGAAAAAATCAAAAGAGCATACCAAGTTCAAACAACGCACTTTGAAAGAGATAAGCAAATCAAGAAAAATACAATATTTCAATCTTTACAAACCATAAGTACAGTATAATTATAACATATAAGATTTTACATGTTATTATTATAGTATGATTATAATTTCAGTACAGGATAATAATTTAATTGATTTGTCTTACTTCTTTCATACATCATTTTAAAAAAAAATATTAATATCTCTCAATGTATTTTGAATATTAAACTTTTTATTTTCAATAAATAATTTGATATTTTCTTGCACATCTTCTCCTTTCTCTTGACTATATCCCAACATCCATAATATATCATAAATCATGTGATATTTTCTTACTGATTTTAAGAACCTGTTTAACATAATCATAAGGTGGTATTTTATTTACAGTTAGAAATATTAAAATCTCATCTTCTACATTTCTATTATGTCTTCCTTTTATTCTCAACAAACATTTGATTAAAAATTGATTATCTCTCCATTCCTGACAATTTTCACATTCGTCTTTTTCATCCGTTGAATAATTAATAATATTATTCACTATTTCATTAGGTAAATTCAATTTATACAATTCCATATTTTCTTTTTTGAAGTGACAACAATCATAGCATTTTTTATTGATATAATTATTGATTTTGTCACCGTTCATTTTCCTCTTATTATATTAAGGCACTATTTCTTTAAGTCATGTTTAAGGCATTAATAAAAATTAAGAAACAAACCAGAAGTACAGTATAATCATAACATATAATATTTTACATGTTATTATTATAGTATGGTTTTAATCAAAGTCATTAGTATTTAAATATTCCTTTGTAATCTTTTGTATTTGTTTAAGGTTCTGTTTATTATTTTTAAATGTGTATTTTCTATCAGCAAAATCATAAATGCAAAAATCTATGCCCCAGTTTCCTAAAACACTTTTAATATCATTTATCACATCACCATACATTAATTTACCTATTATATTGTTCTTCTGTTCATCCTTAATATAATCACATATTTTATCAATTATGATTTTCAATTCTTGGTTTCTTTGTTTTATGTAGTTTAAAAATGGTTCCTTGCAATCATTTTCAATTTTATTATTTGATAAATCATACTCATCAATAAATTTAAACATCATTTTATTATTAAATTCTTCAATTGGTCTTGTTGTTCCAATTTTGCCACCATAACTAACTTCATATGATTTTTCGTAGTAATATTTAATATCATTATGAAATTTTAAAATATATGTTTCGTTATCTTGCAGTATATATTTTTTCACTTTTTCATATGTAGGAAATGTATTTAACTTTATAAAACAATATGTTCTTAATGATGAGTCATCATTTAGAAATGTATTTTCTTCAAATTTCAATTTGTATTTATCATAAATACATTGTCTCAATGTTGAATGTAAATTACTTTTATGTAAAACTTGCTTTGCATTTCTTAATAAAAAACATTTCTCGCATTCAACATAATTAAAATCACAAATGTTTTTAACAATTGGTTTAGGTAAATTTAACTTAGTTAGTCCAGTTTTTTCATTTATTAGTTTACATTTACAACTACTGATAATGTCATTAACTTTTATTTTATTCAAAAAGTCATTAATAATTTCTTCTTGCTCTTTTTTAGTAAATTCAACCATTTCTATTATAATATATTAAGGTATTAAATCTTTAAGTATATTTTTCTAAAAAGTCACTTAAAGAAATAAACACATTAAATTTATATAGTATAGTATTATGAAACATGTTATAGATTATCTGTTGAATAATGATAAAGCGGAAATTCCAAAAAGAGGAAACAAGGAATTAAAATCAATAATTATAGATGGTAGAAAATTTAGATACAACAAAGAACAACCCATCTCAAATGTTTTGAACAAGAAATTAAAATCAGAAGCAAGAACAAATGAGTATAATAGTTATGCAACAAAAACATTGCGCTCAACATACCTAAAACAAAGAATGAAAAATGCAATGACAAAATATGCAATCAAAAATAAATTCCAAGTAACAGACCAACAATCAGCTTTCAAAAGTTATGCTAATTCTATAAAACTAGTAAATAAACATTTTCAAGGTGAAAAGGCACTATCAATGATACACCACCAAAAAGATAGACTTTTGACCTTTTTGAAAACTAATAGAGCAATGAAACTGAATATAAGGGCAGAAGGTTTATTTTATCATTATTATGATGATGATGGAGTAATAAAACATACAGAGATACTTTATAATTTACCTGCAACAAGGGCAAACATATATAATGAAACCGATTTGGATGAAGCAATTGAAAAATCAATCAAAGAGATTTTATTGAACATAGAGAAACTAGAAGGTTCAGCGTCTAATTTACAATTTAAAAAAATATTATCAATAACAATCCATTATGACAAATATGACCCAACTAGGGCGGGTAGTTATATAGATTTACCAGAATGGATTAAACTAAAAAAGGCATGTATTAATATCAAAAACAAAGATAACAAATGTTTTAAATATAGTGTTCAAAGTGTAGTGTTTGATATAATTAATAAATCAAATTCCCAAGAAATGTTCCATTACAACAAATTAAACGACAATATCTTAAACTGGGAAGGTGTTAAATTTCCAACTGGTAATAAAGATATTGAAAGGTTTGAAGAAAATAATAGTAAGTTAGTTTCAATCAATGTTTATGAAATTGATGATACTTTGAATGAAAAGAAAATTATAATTGATTACAGAACTAAAACAAGAGATGCTAAACATCAAATAAACCTTTTGAAAATTGAAATCAATAATAATAATCATTATGTAGTTATTAAAAGTCTAAGTCGTTTAATGAACTGGCAAACAAACAAAAATGACCAACCAAAACATTATTGTCATTATTGTTCTCATGCCTTTACTAGAAAGGATTTATTAACAAAACATTATGAAACTGGTTGTATGGCAACACATGGACAACAGTTTAAATTACCAAAAGAAGGTAGTTATATTGAATTTGAAAAATACAATACAAAATTAAAATGTCCATTTGTTGTTTATGGAGATTTTGAGTGTATAACTGTAAATTCAAATAATGGCATCAAGGGCACGTATCAGGAACATAAACCATGCGGTTATATGTTGAATGTTGTAAATTCTATTGATAATACAAGTCAACCTTTTTTATACCGTGGAGAGGATTGTTTAGACCACTTTGTAAATAAATTAAGAGAAATTAAAAAAGATATTTTTGATAAAATGAATGTTAATAAACCAATGGATATTACAGATGAACAAGAAGCAGAATTTAGAAAAGCTACTGTATGTTCAATATGTAATAAGAATTTTAAACCAGAAGATACAAAAGTCAGAGACCACTGTCATTTTACTGGTGAGTATAGAGGTTGTGCTCACGAAAAATGTAATTTGGATTATTCATTTAGATATTTCAAGATACCAGTATTTTTTCATAATTTAAAAAACTATGACTCTCACTTAATAATAGGCAAAGCAAATGAAATAAATAAGGAATTGAACGAAAATAAGAGAATAGATGTAATAGCACAAAATAGCGAAAAGTTTATTACATTTTCATTTGGTTCATTACAGTTTAAAGATAGCATGGCTTTTCTCTCAGCATCTTTGGATAAATTAGTTAAGTTAAATAAATATGACATAGTAGGTAAAGATGAACATGATAAACCTATATATAAAAAGCGGAATGACTGGAAGGATAATTTCCGATTTTCATCAGCAAATCCATATATTAGAAATAAAACCGATTTAGACTTATTAACTGAAAAAGGAGTTTATCCTTACGACTACATGAATTCATTTGATAAATTCAATGAATCGCAATTACCGAATATAGAAGACTTTTACAGTAAATTATATGAAGAAGGTATAACAGATACACAACACACAAGGGCAAAAGTAATATGGGATAATTTCAATATCAAAAACCTAGGTGAATACCATGATTTATATTTGATGACGATGTTTATTTGCTTAGTGATGTTTTTGAAAACTTTAGGGATATGTGTTTAAATTATTATGGTTTAGACCCTGCACATTACATAACATTACCTAATTATTCATGGTCTGCCTTCTTATCTCTTACTGGTGTTAGACTTCAACAAATACATAATAAAGATATGTATGAAATGATTGAAAAAGGTCTTCGTGGCGGGATGACTCAATGTGCTCATAAAAAAGTAGAAGCAAATAATAAATACATGAATGAACAATATGACTTGTCAAAACCATCAAGTTATATAAGTTATTTAGATGCTAATAACTTGTATGGTCTGGCTATGAGTAAAAAACTACCGTTTGATAATTTCAATTGGTATTTTTCAAGGATGGATGAGAAGAAAGTATTAAGTTATAGCGATGATGATGACAAAGGCTATATTTTAGAAGTTGATTTAGAATACCCAAAAGAATTACATGATTTACATAGAGATTATCCATTAGCACCAGAAATTATGAGTGTTAGTGAGAATATGCTTTCACCAGTTCAAAAAGAAATACATAAAAAATATTATGGAAAAGATGCATCTGATGAAAAAACAAATAAACTAATATTAAATGTTATGGATAAGAAAAAGTATGTATTACATATATCAGCATTGAAGTTTTATTTAGAGCATGGATTAAAACTAAAGAAAGTCCATAGGGTAATTAGTTTTAATCAAGCAGATTTCTTAAAACCATACATTGATTTCAACACCGAAAAACGAAAGAATGCTAAAACTGAATTTGAAAAAGATTTATTCAAATTATTAAATAACGCTGTATATGGAAAAACACTCGAAAACGTTCGTAATCACATTGACTTTGAATTAGTTAATACACCTGAACGCTTCCAGAAGTTAGTAAATAAGCCAACATACAAACACAGACACATTATAAACGAAAGTTTAGTAGGAGTAGAAAAAGAAAAGGCAACGGTAGAATTAGATAAACCTATTTATATGGGTCTATCAATTTTAGATTATTCTAAAATTCATATGTATTCTTTTTATTATGATGTATTAAAACCTAAATATAACGATAAAATAAAATTAGCATATACTGACACTGATAGTTTTATTATCCATGTTGAAACTGATGATATTTACACAGATTTTAAGCATATAAATCAACATATGGATTTTTCAGATTATCCTAAAAATCATGAATGGTATAATGCTTCTAATAAAAAAGTTCTTGGGAAAATGAAGGATGAACTTAATGGAAAAATAATGACTCACTTCATAGGATTGAAACCTAAATCATACTGTTATAAAGTGTATGGAGAAGATGAAGAACATAAGAGGAGCAAAGGCATTGTTAAACATAAAGTTGCTAATGAATTAAATTATAATAAATACGAAGAAACATTAAATGGTGATTTGAAGGATAAAGTTGAATTTAACACTATACGCTCAAAAAACCATCAAATATATAGCATTAATCAAGTTAAGTTTTCTTTGTCCAATTTTTGCAATAAAAGATATTTCTATAACGCTATTGAAAGTTTGCCGTATGGACATTATTTAATTAACCAATAAAATCTCGTGCCGATTATATTTTTTACTTAATCCATCTAATTTATAATACTTATTGTTAAGTAAATCCTTACCAACAAGTATTACCTTGTATTTTCTCTCACTCCAGACACTTCGGCTCTCTTTACGACTGGTGTAGTTGCCTTTACCTTTGCTATAAACTTTAACAGAATCTCCCTCAGTCACATTTGGATACTTTCTATTATGCTTTTCTTTCAGTATTTGGTTTGCTCTAACATCTAAAACATTGTCTAAATCGTGTGCTTTGTTTGGTGTTGTTTGTGTGCTACTATGTATTTGACTACTATTATATTTCTTCAGTGATACTTTCATCATTTCAACCCATGACCCTTTATGATGACGAAGTCTATCACTAATCATTTTCTTAATTGTTCTAATCATTCTCTCCGCTTGTGATGCATGAGTTTTAGTAATAATTAATTCAATTCCTTCACCTTTCAAATAATTCTGTATCTTCTTACTATTTAATGCTCCTTCGTCATCACTATATATACTAAGTGGATAGCCTAGAACTTTAAAACATTCCAACATAGCATTGAAAAAAGTATCAATATCATTAATTTCCATTGGAACTATATGACACTTTTTACTGAAAATATCGATACAAACAAAACCAAATTTAGGTTGATTTTTAACATCAACACCAACGTCATTTAACAAACTTGACATGACCATTAAATCAATTTGGAATTCATATTTTGGAAAAGGTGCCGTGTATGAATTGTAGTTCTTATAATTTCTTGTTTGCTTGTTTGGTTGAGATTTCATCCATTTAGAAACATAATCTAATGTAAAACCTGCTTCAACTTTATTCGCTTTTTCATATAAATCTCTAACAGAACCGAACCCCTCATCAATATTGTAATATATCTTTTTTAAAATTTCATCCTTATCTAATTTCCTACTCATTATAAATTACATGATATTATTTTTTGAATAATATCAAACAATTTAAAAATTACATGATATTATTTTTTTAATAATATCATACAATTATACTAAATGCTTTTGACATTTCTTAGACTTCTTATGTTTTGATAAATTTGATTTACAACTCAATTGACATCCGCAAATATCACAAATACATGTTTGTTTTGTCTTTTCTTTATAGTATGTTTTAAAATAGTTATCATCATTTGGTTTCCTATTGTAGTATCCGTTATCCTGTTTTCTCCATTCAGCATTTTTTGTCTTCGGTTCTTCTTCTGATGATATGTCGCTTGTTTCTGAACTAATAAATTCATCATTTCCTATACTGTTCCATAACATATCAAACATATCATTAGTCATTGTCATTTTCACGCCATTATCAACAAAATATGACGGCATTATACTTTATATATTAAAGGTGATTATTCTTTAAGTGATTTTTTATTATTTTCCTATAATTAGACTTTTATTTTTTCTTTTTACCACGGCTACTTTTTGTATTTGTGCTTTCTGGGCTTCTGCTTCTGCTTCTTGTTTCCATTTGTTCCCTCGTCCATTCACTGCCTCTTGCTCTTTCTTCTGGTGAGTGACTTCTGCTTCTTGTTTCTAATTGTCTTCTGCTCATTTGATTACCTCTTGCTCTTTCTTCAGGTGAGTGACTTCTGCTTCTTGCTTCTACCTGTCGTCTTGACCAGAATGATGCCCTCGGTTGTTCTTCTTCCTGTTCTCCTTGATTGTTCTGATGGTGTGGATGTCTTCTTGTCACGTTTGAATAGTTCAAATACGCTCTTGTCTTCTCCACCTAAAAATATGTTTCTTAACGATTTTATTTCTCGGCTTTCCTCTTTCTTATCTTTTTCGGTTGATGCTGATGACGATGATGATGTTAAATGAAGACTTTGTAAATCTTCCTGCTTTTCATCTTTTGGTTCATCTTTTGGTTCATCTTTTGGTTCATCTTTTGGTTCATCTTTTGGTTCATCTTTTGGTCCTGAAGTTGCATTACTATAAATTTCATCAGTAAAATCTTTTGCTATATATCGTGTTGTTTGTGCGTCTGCCTCGTTGTTTTCATATAACTGTGATGTTGGCGCTACTTCATCAAACATATCAGGGAACAATTCGTGTTGAAGAACTTGTTTATCAGTTTGAACCCTAGCATTCAACCGTAGTCTCCTATCGTATTTTGAAAGGTCAAAATCGTCAAAATCTATATTGTTGATTGACAAGTCAATTACCTGTCTTTCGGGGATGATTTCAATTTTTAATCTGTGCGTCATCGCTTCCTTTAGCATTTCTTCAAAAGTAGGGCGTCGGCGTAATCCATAATATTTATCAGTCATATTAAATATTATATATTTTTATTGTTGAGTTGATGAACTTGGTTTCTGTTTGAAGTATTTGTTATAAACATTGTCATTGTAATATGTTTCTAACCGAGCACGAATTCCTTTTCTTTCTGTTGTTCTTGCATTGTTATATTCGTCTAATAATTCTTTGAACTCATCGTATTTATCTGCATTTATTACATTAAATTGATGTAGTTTTGAAATTATGTTATCCATCATAGTTCCCGGATTTTTCGATAAATACACCGGCCACAACCACTTTATACTAGTTAAATAATTTTTGAAAATTCGTTCGTCATCAACGTCTTCGTTTTCGACATTTTGTAATTCCAACTCGATTGCTTTTTCATGCATTTCCATTATCTCAGCATTAGTAACGGTTGTTTGCGCGTCATCGTCATCATCTTTACCTTTTTTCATTGCTTCTACTTCAACAACTGGGTCGTCTTCTCGTTCATCTTCTTCGCCTTCCTCTAATGGTTCTAATTCTGGCATTTCATCAGCGGACACCATTGAATGAACTTCTACACCGGCAGGATATGAACTCTTTGAAACAGCGCTTGCCATTTCTTCGTGTTGTTCTCTCCAAAGTCTCATTTTTTCAGCAAGTTCTTCTTTCTGTTTCTGTGCTTCCGTTAGTCCTTCTTGAATGAAAGACTGGTGTTGTTTCAGTGTGTCAGCAAGTTTCAATTCATCATTAAGTTTAGCTCTTACACTACCATCGTCCGACATTGCTCCTTTCATAACTTCTCCTCTCCGGTCTAGTTCTTGTTTCTTTTGAATGTCTAAGACGTCCTTATTATCAAACTGACTACCGTATTGGTTTAATCTGTATCTTGTCGCTTTTCTGTCTATCACATTTTCAATTGATGGACGGTTCTCATCTCCTACCAACGTTTCTTTTAACAATTCATCATAAGAAGGTCTCAAATGTAATTGTGATTTCAATGAACCTACTTTTACCGGTCCTACTGTATTCAATCTACTAATTGATTTAATCATAGTATATTAATTATTTAGAAAAATAAATTAATCAGATATATTCTTAATCATTTCTTCTAAATGCTTCTTTCTTACAGTTAGTTGTTCCTTTGTTTGTATTCCATCTGGTGACCGTGTGTTGTCTAATATTTTTCTTATTCTGTCTAATTCCTTTCTGTAACTTTCGGTTCTGTTGCTTTCAGCTAAATCATTTCTATACTTTATTAATGCTCCCTGTGATTGTCTCGCTTCCAGTGTGTCCTTCAACTGTTTAAAATAATTCATTCTTGAAGCAACTCCCCATAAATCTGAAACATTATAATGACGTTCTACTTGTGGCGCCCTTTTAAATTCTACATTTCTATGACTTCTCATAAGCATGATTAATATATATTATAATTAGATTATTATTTAAAACATTGATGAAGATAATTTGTTTATTTTTTCTTGTTTATCTTGTTTTTTCTTTTGTTTAAGTTCTTCATAATGTTGGCTTAATAGTTCTGTTGCCGTGGGTTTCTTAATAGTTTCTTTAATCACTTCTTGTTTAATCTCATTCTTAATTTCTTCTTTTACTTCAGGTTTTATCTTTCTAATATTCTTTTGTGGATTGACTGGTAATAACTCAGTAGGTGCTCCCTTACAATTTTTGGGATGTGAGTGTCTCAAACTTTTCAATGTCATCTTTTTAGAGCATTGTTCACATTCTACTAATTCAACTTCTTTTTTAGTTCTTGGTAATGCTTTTGCTTTCGCTTTTGGTTCAGGAAACTTCTTCTGGTTTAACTTCTTCTGGCGTTGGTTCTTCATTAACTGTTTCATTTTGTTCAACGACTTCATTATTAACAGGTGCTTCTTCTGTTTTAGTTTCATTATTAACATCTACTACCTCAATACTTGACATAATATATATCTATAGATTTTCCATATGGAAAATCTATATATTATTTAAGTTTTTGACATTTGATATTACAATTCCATTATCAAATAATGTCACTTTTTACGAAAAGGAGACTAAAACTACAATTAACTCCATTCAAATTAATTTCATTACCTGCTGAATTACTAAACCAAAAATCTAATTGTTTAAATGTTCTATTTGATATATCTAAGTAATCTAAGGGGTTCATCTCCCCATCGAATATTATTCCACTGTGTGGTGCAGTAACAGGAACTTTCTTAACTATTGTTGAATCACCAGTAGAACAATTTACTTGATTATAATTAGACAATTGAGAAGAATGAATATAAATATTTCTAATGGGTTGAAGATTAACGAAACCAGAAACATAAGCATTACCATATTGATAAACATTCATTTGATAATTTCCTAAAACTTCATTAACAGACTTTAAATCATTAGCATCAAAACTTCCAATCCAAATATAACTTTCATATATTATCTTCATTTGTTCATCAGTTAATACTGCAAATTGTCTATCGGCATAGTTTGAAGAAATCGTGATTTTATTAGTTTTTACACTGTAAGTAACTTCATAAGTATTTGAGAAATTAACATTATCAACAATACCGTTAATTTTTGATTTTAATTCTGTTGCCAGTTCTGTGCCAGTATAAACTCCTTCTGCCAATGCAACAGCAATCCAATGAACATTTGTATTATCTTCATCTGGAACTAACGGAGAAGAATAAAAGTATAGTATATTATTTAATCCTGACTGTATTGAATACCAAGAGTTAGGTAATGTTACTTCGTGAATGTAGCAATGAACTCCGTTGTCTGTTTGTAATGTTTCCGGCAATTCAACTCTAAAATTTGATGATGTACCTCTAATCCTATGAGCACTGTCAATATAGACCTTCTTATATGTGAGCATTATTAATTAATTGAGAAATTAATTTATAACTTTAATTATATGATTAATAATAAAAAGTTAATTTATGAAATGAAGCATGGGAAAATTAAACATTATCAACCTTATAAGAAAACAACTAAAATAACTAATGTTATGAAACAAACTGACAAAATATTAAATAGTTATTATCCTAATTCAAATTTAACTGATGCACAAGGCTTAAGTAGAGCATATGGCAATGGTAGCGGTTTTTATATTGATGGTGATAAAATGTATGTAAGCGGAACATTTGGAAAAGGAACGTTTGGAGGTGCTGTTAATGACATTCTGGCAGATGTAGGACTTCCCTTTAAAATGACAAAATATTCACAACGATATAAAGACACATCAACAGCATTGGATGAAAACCATGAAGTTAAACATCTTATAACACATAGTCTTGGTTCAAGTGTAGGGGCACAAATAACAAAAGATTATCCTGAAAGAGAATTAACTTTAACCACTTACGGTGCGCCGTTTATATCACATAGGTCTAAAATTACCGATGATTACATTAATTTTAGAAGTATCTTAGACCCTGTTAGCATTGCTGACCGTGGCGCTATAACTGTTTATACTGGTTCATTAAACCCCTTTACTAATCATGATTACATAACTGGATACGGTGATATGGGGCGTGATGTTTCAAGAAGTATTTATCCGGTAAGGGAGATATTATAATTTGTTAAATAATTAAATAAATAAATAATTAAATAATTAAATAAATAATTATATAGTATTATATATGTATAATCAGTTAAAAGAAAACTTGACAGAAAGTGAAACAACATTTAAACCATTAACACTTGTAGAAAGATTAAGGGATTTAAATAGAGATAATAAACGAACACATGTAAAATGTCTGTGTGGGTGTTTCATTATTAGGAGTGTCAGAGTTAGACCTGACTATATTGAGTATAACTGGATTACTGCAATTTATAATATGATTGTACCAAAATATATAAATGGTTATGTCCTCATCAATGACAACACTAACAATTGTAATCACACTCAATCAGACCTTGATGAAATAGTAAAAAGAAAAAACGCAAAACTATTTTCATATTATTGTTATGATACAACATAAGAAATATGACAATGAAACAACGGATGATATGATTAAGAATGAAAATAAAATGTATAAGAAAAGTACATATGAAGAAATTAGAGAATTAGTAATGGAGAAAGAAAAAGGGAATAATCCAGTTGAAGATAAGATTAAGAAAAAGAAAATGAAAATATTTAAAAATAATAACTCTAATCAAAAGGATTACACTAAATTATTTAATTTAGTTTAGTTTAAATTATTTCTAAATTAAATTATATATAGCAATGGAAACTTTTAGTGCTGAAGATATTCTAATTGACAACCTCTCATTCAAATTAATAAAGGTGCAAGTTATATAAATGAGCGTCGTAGCGTTTCGTTCTTCCCGTCTGGTTCAAATATCTATAAACCTTCGTCTGGAAATCGTGTATTGAAAATCGCATTAAATGCAGAAGATAATAGTTGGTTAGACCCTCAATCGGTAATGGTGTTTTTCAATGTTTCGAACAAGGAAAATACAAGCAACAAACGGTTACGACCTCTATCTCCTGCTTACTGCTTTTTCAGAAGGGCAAGATTAATTGCTGGTAATCAACTTGTTGAAGACATTGACTATTACAATAGAAACCATCACATGATGAGTTGTTTGATGTCAAAGGGAGCAAGGGACAATGAAGACGCGCAAAGTTTTGGATATAGATACGATGACGATTTGGCACAACGTTTTGCTGACCCTACAACTGGCACTATTGGAAAAACTTATAACGCTGAAACAATCCCAGGCTTTACGTCTGAAATGGTTGTCGGATTTAAACCGATGCTTGGTTTATTTAATCAGTTTAAGTATATTCCATTAAAAGCGTGTCCTCTTGTTTTAGAACTTGAACTTGTCAGTAATTTCACCGATTGTATTGTTTCACCTGATGTTTCCACTGATTTCCCCGCCGTTGAGAGTACGCCTAACACACATCTAAGCACAAGCGGAGAATACGAACTTAATAATTGCTTCCTTCAATGTGATGTAGTAAGTTTGGATAATGATTTACACAATCGTTACGTTTCACATTTACTTGACGGAAAAGAATTACCTATCACATATAATACTTACATTTGTCAGTCTAATTCAGTTGTTGGTCAAGCAACAATAAACACTACTGTTGTTCGTTCTGTGTCGAAACTCACTGCCACATTTATCACCTTCTATAAAGCAGATGCCACGGGAGGAGCAACTGAAGTTCATAAGGAATACAACAGGTTTTACCATCCATCGACAAGAACAACCTTTTCAACTCACGGAAACTATAACCCTGACAATGACTTAGAATTTCAACTTCAATTAGGTTCAAAATTATTTCCTGAGTATCCTTGTAAAAGCTTGACGCAAGCGTTCTATTATTTGCGAAAGGCATTGAATTTACCTTTATTTCATCAACATCATTTATGTATTGAATTTAACCAATATAAAACCGACAAGTTCATCTTTGCTATGAATATGGAGAAGGTTCCCGATAGTTCATATACTGGAATAAACACGAAAGCCGGACAACAGCTTCTAATTCGTGTCAAACCTTCTGGAAGTATGGACGTAAGTTTTATGCCAGACACGATTTACATAACATTAGTATCAGAACAAATACTTTCCATTAAAGACGCCGGAGTGCAGATACTCGATTAAAAATAAGTAAGAATGATAATATTAAAAATAAAATAAATATTATCATTTTCTACTATTAATATATAATGCCTTCAATAAATTTAACAAACTTTGAAAATGTTGTAGCGCACACAATTAGCGAAATCAATTCTACAAGCGGGGTAACAAACATTAGAAACATATACGCTAATCAATCAGATATAATTGATTTACTTGACAACAAAGCAGACCAAGTAGATACTTACACAAAAGCACAGATTGACGCTAATTTTTATGATATAACTGAAACATATGACAAAACAGAAATTAATGTATTATCAAATAATATTAGTTCAATTTCTTTTTTAATAGGTAATCTGACAATAACTTCAAATACAAATTTTAATAATATTTCATCAAATACAAATTTAATAAATAATTTAAATGCTACTATGACAACTATTTTTAATAACATTAGTTCTAATTCTAATTTAATTAATACAAATATTAATAACATTTCTTCAAATACTACTTTAATAAATACAAATATTAATAATACTTCATCAAATACACATTTAATAAATAATTTGAATTCTACTATGACATTTAATTTTAATAATATTAGTTCCAATTCTAATTTAATAACAGGATTAAATAATACAGTAAATTCACATATTACTGCAATTTTAGATTTACAGAATGGAGGTTCATTTAATGAAGCAGATTATTATAATAAAATAACAACTAATAATTTATTATCAAATAAGTTAAATACATCAGTATTAAATAATACATTAATACATAATATAACAACTACTGCAACTTTCAAAATAGCAGAATTTGGAAATTATAATAATTTCTTTGAAATGTATAATAATTATTTTGATAGTTATGTTTATGGAAGTTTGACTGGTTCAACTATGTTTTTAAATCAAAGAGGTTTTGGAGATGTAGAAATTAATAATTCTTCAACTTTTCAAAATGATAAAATAATATTAAATCATAATACTACAATATTAAGTAATTTACAAGTATCAGGTTTATTTTCGTGTTCATCTATTCTAGATATAGCAGGTTCAGACGCTAGATATGTTTTACAATCAGATGGATTAAGTGGATTAATAACAGGAAATACAAATACAATTAATTCAATAATTACTATCAATAATTCACAGGACACATCATTAGGTCAAAAGTTAGATAAAATAGATACTAACGCTCAATCAGTAGCAGGTGCTATTAATTTTAGTGATAATACAACTTTACACAGTAATTTAAATATGTTGACTACTGGTTCTATAATATGTAATAAGTTTAGTACTACATCGGCGCCTAATGTTGGATTGCAAATGACATTTCAAATGTTCAATCGTGAATTTAATATTAACAGAGATGGTAGAATGTGGATGAGTAGCGCAGGAGGTCAATGGGAAACGCAAATAGGAGATGCTAATGTTGGGCGTGTTTGGGTTAAGGATAGATTCGGTTTAGGTGCTGTTGGAGTTAATGGTTATGTTTTAAATTGTGCTGGACAAGCAAGATTTACTGATGCAGTTCAATTTATGGGAACTGACAAAGCAATAAGTTTTAACAATGGTTCATACTTGAATTTTAATAATAATGGTTCAATACGAAGATATACTCCTGATGCTATAGAAGGGCTATATATGTCTCATAATGATTTTGTTGCCATTAGTGTTGGCGATGTTAGTAATGCTTCTAATCAGTTTATGATGTGTGATGGATTAGTGAATAAAACTATTTTTAGTAAGCCTATCGATATTTTAGGTAATATATATACAAATGCTTCTGTTAATTGTGATAATGTTAATATTGATACTGATGGTAAATTAACAATTGATACAAACTGTGAATTATATAGATATGTTAGTGCTTTTTCATCTTTTGATATGAGAAATACCGATTCTAATTCTTCAATTAGATTTATTTGTGGAGACCCCGCTGTTCAGTCTAACATAGTTAATATTACTAGCGGATGGACTTTTAATACTCCAACCGTTGATGTAATGGGTAATTTATTTGCTGATGATGTTTATATTAAAACTAATGGAGCATTAAGAAGCAATCATTTAGCACCTAACGGAGGAACATTAATAACCGTTGATACTAACTTAGCAGTTCAAAATGCATATTTAGCAACTAATACCATTCAATCATTCGATTTAACAACGGTTTCATTTTTGAATAATATTTCAATGACAACAGGAACAGATATATTAATGGGAACAAGTGAAATATCAACTTATTATGATGGAACTAATTTATCCACAATTGATGTAATATTCAGAACGTCAAATACAGCTTTTAGAGTTTCAGATAGTTCAACTACACCTTCAGTTTTATTATCTATTGATAAGACATTTGGAACAACAGTAAATACTGGAAGTTTTACAAATAATGCCTCATCAACTTTTAATGAAAATGTAACAGTTTTAGGGACGAAGAAATTGTTATGTAATACACTTGAACCATCAACAGGAACTAACATAGATTTAACAGCAACGACAGTAACCATTAACGGAACATTTGTTGATTCATCTGATTCGCGGTTGAAATATGACATGGACAATGTCAAATCTAACTGTATGAATATTATTAAGAAATTTAAGCCAAAGAAGTTTAAGAGACACGATAGAAATGATGGTGGTAAGACTCATATAGGATATATAGCAGATGAAGTGTTAAAAGCAATTCCAAAAGAGTTTGAAAATGTTGTGAGTAAAGAGAGAGATTATTTAGGATTGAATTATTTACTTTTACCTGTGCTAGTTCATAAAGCAGTATTAGAATTAAATGATAAAGTAGATAAACTTGAAAAAGAAATTAAGGAATTTAAAAAAGAAAAATCTAAATAATAATATATAATGGGTATTGGTCAAAGCAAAAATGAAGAAAATAACAGTATGGAAGACATTAAGAATTTAAGAGTAGATGAAAAAACAAGAGCGGATACTTTAATAATAAAATCTATTCAAGAATGTGTAACGAGAATAGAAAAGTTAGAAAATCAAAAATCGGACAAACTATTATATAAATTACCTGCGTTGAATTTATGCAACGCTTCATTGATTTAAATTAATAATATTAATATGATTCATTAACATTATTAATTAAAAAATATGAATAAAATTTACTAATAAAACTTTGCCTTTCTTAATTGATGACTTTAATAGTTATTTTTTCACTTGTAATGAAATAAAATTAGCCACATTGTCCCTATACACTAAATTAGTTTTATAAAGGTCTTTATTAAGAAAATAATAAATATCAAATAAATTATTTGATGTTAAAGTACGATTACGAAGATGATTAAAAAAAGTAAATGAGGTAGATGTAAAAAATATATCATATTCAATTAATAATTTTAATGGTTTATGTTTTTGATGTAATTTATCTAACTCACTTAAGTTAAAAATATATGATATGCCGTTTTTGATAATATTTTTCATAATGATATTATCAATTTCAAAATACTGCGAATTCTTTAATTTGTAAGACTTATACACTGGTTTAAATTTATTAATATAATTTTTAATAATATTATCATTTTTTATTTTAAATAATCTAACATCACCTAAATTATAAGATAATACAAGGTTTTTAATTTCTATTGGTAAATCATAAAATATCATAATATATTTGAATATTGATTTTATTTTAAATGCTTTTTCAAATCTAACATATTTAGTTATTTTTTAATCATCTGGCACTCTTGTTGAACCACCATCACTATAATTATCACTATCACTATCAGTATCATTTTCTATACGAAAATGTTCTTCTAATTCTTTCCTCATTCTTTCTTCTTTCTTAAAAGTAATATGACAATCACTTTCAATATGGTTAGCAGCATCCTTCATTAAAAAAGTTTCACCACATTCACACTCTACTGATTGTTGTAGTCTTTGCTTTCGGTATTCCTGAATCTGTTTTGGTATATCGCTGCCAAAAAACCTTACTGGTTCTTCATATATTCTTTCTTGAAACATTTTTAACATTCTATAATATATAATAGATTTATTTTATTTTAAAAGCTTTCTCAAATCTAACATAAAACATATTATTAACATCTTTGGAATTCATATTAACATAAAAGAAGGAGTATGGCTTATCATCTACCGCTTTATGATACATATTTAACAGTTGCTCTTTATCAACGATGGCCGAGTTTTCCTCAATAAAACTCATTAACTCTGATATATTCTTTAATCTAAAAATGTATAATGAACTGGCATTGACACGAATTATATTGGCGATTGTTTTATATTTTTGAAGACTACATATGCAAGAGATGGCGTCATGTCTTCCGCGCGTAAATAAACCGTGTAATATTTTTGAATATCTTAAAAATTTAGGGTCGTCTGAAAAATCATCAATAACAATAAGAATTGAATGTAGTTTCTTCATCTTCTGTTCTTTCATATAATGAATTATCTTTCTTTGTGTGTTAATTATTTCTTCCAGTTCTTCAGGTTGGTAGGTGTCATAATATAACTTTTCTTTTTCGTCATCAACCTTCATATTATCTTTTTGATATTTCTTGACTTCAACGAAGGTAGGGTCATTATGAACCGACGGGCTAAAAATGAATATACGGGCGAAGCAGTCCCTATAAACATTTAGGATAAGGTTTTGAATTAAAACTGTTTTGCCACCCGTTGATGAAGCAACAAAAATTGAGCGAAAAGGTAGTTTTGGCACATGTTCATATTTAGATTGTTTGAAATCGTAATCAGTTATATTTATTGGTTTTATTATTGGAACATCAGACATAATAAAATAATATTAAAGTTATTTAGAAAATATTTTATATTTATTATTTTATGAATAGAAGTTATTCGGATTATATTGATATAATAGATAAAGTAGAAAATATAGAACAAGTTGTTATAACCGATAATAGATTTAAGAAAGTATGCTATTTTGTTTTAGAATTAATTAAGTTTGTGATACAATATATTAAAAATATAAATATTAATATAGATGGGGAGAAAGAAAAAGAATAAGACTGAACCAGTTGTTTCTTCAACTGATGAAGAAAAAGAAGAAGTTGTTAAAGAAACATCAGTTATTGAGTTTGCTTGTCCAATGTGTAAAAAAATCTTAGAAATGAAAAATGAATTAGAAATACAAAAGAAAGGAAACTTGTAAATGTTCGTGTATTCCAACAAGTTTCAAAATAAGTAAAAATGATAAGAAAATGAATATTGATAAAACTAAAGACAGTATCAACTTAGAAACAGATGTTCATAATATTACATTTAAATGGGGTCGGAACGCTACTCCATCCGATAATGGTGATAAGGAAACACAGGAAACTGTTAAACAAATAATGAAAAATTAGTATTTAAAGAGTAGATTTAACATAATTGCAACATTTAGTTTTAAAAGTTTATTTTATGATTTAGTATATGGACAAATTTTCAAGTTTAACAAATTTACATAATGGAGCAATTGAATTAGATAAACAAATTGGAGACAATAATTATAATGGTGTTAGTTATTATACTTGTGAGTGTGGTTGTAAAATAGTCTTAACTCGTACTCAAACTAGAAAATATAACTTTTTATTAATTAGTGTTGGTCTTAGCTATGAATATTTATATCTAGACAAAGCGATAGTATGTGGACATACTCAAAAAGATTTAGATAACATTGTTAGACTTATGGTGCAAGGCAAAGAATTTAAACATATAAGTAACAAAGACCTTCGAAATTAAAACATTTAGTTTTAAAAGTTTAGTTTTATAATTTAGTATATATTTACATGGATGAAGGATTAGAAAAGATTGTGAAAAAACTGAATAAGGTTTTAGAACAGAATAAGAATATTTTAGAAATCTTACAAGAAATGGAAAAGAAGAAACCATTAACAAACAGTTATCAAAGTAAAGAAGTAGATAGAACCAATGGGGAATATAAAAATAAGAAACAAACGTATTTAAACAAACTTAATAACAAAGAAATTAAAGAACCGAAGGCTTCAACTATGACATTTTATCAAATTGACTATGATGAGGAAACGCAACTTTATTCATAAAGTTACATTTACTCATTGAAAACTAAACATAGTTTAGTTTTTAACGAGGAAACAGGGATTTTTATTCATAGATAATATTATCTAAATATCTTTAATAATGAACTTATTAGAGATGTTTAGCGGAACAGGCAGTGTTGGACTTGTTGCAAAGTCGCTCGGTTTCAATGTTATTTCATTGGATTTGAAAAATGCTGATATAAATACTGATATTTTGAAATGGGATTATAAACAATTTGATAGGAACCATTTTGATTTTATCTGGGCAAGTCCTCCATGCACTGAATATAGTGTAGCAAAAACTAGGGGCATTAGGAATATCGAATATGCAAATAGTATTGTCTTAAAAACTATTGAGATTATCAAATATTTTAATCCTAAATATTTTGTAATCGAAAATCCTCAAACTGGATTATTAAAAAATCAGGAGTTTATGGATGAGTTTGATTTTAAAGATGTAGATTATTGTAAATATGGATTTAATTACAGAAAACGCACTAGGCTATGGAATAACATTACAACTTGGAAACCTAAAGATTTATGTAAAAAGGATTGTGGCAACATCAGGAATGGGAAACATATTGAAACTGCGCAGAGACTGCCACAAAAAAGCAAAGCCGACTGGGGGGAAAACCCCATCATTCATTCACAGAGTGATTTATATAGAATACC
>CAUJNA010000080.1:45000-62500 GCA_963377175.1 Effrenium voratum
ACAAGGAAAAATGGAATGGTTCTCTTTTGGTCTTTTCTTTAGGATTTTTATGTTAGTTATCTTTCCATTTCCCTTATCTCTCCTGCATTCATTTGCTTCTCTGGAATGCATTGGAGAGAAGAAGGAAGGAAAGTGAGGAAAGAGACAGATAAGAAAGACAAATGACATACAACCGCTTCATTCCTGAAGTTGAAACCCTGGCTCACCAGAGGCCCCAAGCAAGCCAAAGCTTGCCTGCATCTCTATGGCCCATGTGCCCATGTACTGGTGACTTTCACATGGCCTCATATTTGGGGAGGATTGGAGAAGCCGCGCTTTGGCCTGTCTTGACAAACCGGGAGAAGGGTGCGAAGAAAAAAAGGTTCCCTATACTTCCCCTTGACACGAAAGAAACACAGTTTGAATCAACCCATGATCTCTAACACTCCCCCCTTCTTTGTGCTCTTTTCGCGGGAACTATAGACCGAAAGGGTTCGCTTTTGTTTGGCACGCCAAAATCAATCACTTAAACATGTGGGTGTTTCTCCAATCTCCTAAAATGGTTGGTTTATGTTGGTTTCCTCTTGGCCTCCAATGGAATACCAACCAAAACGGGCCTTCTCCACCATTTCAGAACCCCCCAACCGACCAACCGACCGACCGACCGACCAACCAACCAACTAACCAACCAACAAACTGGTCAACCGGGGGTAAAGCCGAGGGTAAGCCCTAGGAACGGGCTAGTAAAAACCAAACAGCCTGCCACGGCGCCTCCCTCTGCTCTTGCTGCAGCCGCCGCTGAACCTTGGCTGGTGTTTGGATCAAACAAATGAGATGTGATCCACAGGCAACCTGGGTGTGCCAAACAGGGTTGCATGTGTTTTTGGAGGGTATCCTGTTCACGTTACCTTAAAGGGGAACCTAAAGGAAAGCCCGGCACGAAGCATGCCCAAGTCTGGTCAAAATACAAAACAGTTTTCGGCTTCCTTTTGGGAAACCCAAAGCGGCTTTACAGCCAGGTCAATGAACAGAACCACACTGACATCAAAGGAATCCATCGCAGTTGAACCGCGGTTGCTTCTTCGTCCCTGGAAAGCATGTGCCAATGTTTCCAGTCCTGAAATCGATTCCCTTCAAAACCAACAGGGCAACAATGAACCACACATCATCATTTCAGCAGGAAGAATGTCCCAGCAGACATATACCTCAAAACCCAGGGCTCAGCATGATGCTTCGCTTCATTTCGGCCGGGTTGGGGCACCTCAAGCTGGCAGAAGGAGGGTTGTAGAGCCACGGCCAAACTCAGAGCCTTGAGAGTCGACTCGGCGTGCCCATGTCACTGTGGTCAATTCGTGTGTGCTCCCCTACAATTCACGGTAGGAAACCAAAGGGAGGGTCCTCCAAGAGAAGCTTCCTCTACAAATGGTGACTTTTTGGACTCCATGTTCATCTGCGGGTTGCAATTCACGTTGTCATCTGTTCTTTTGATGATTAGGAACATAGCTCACAAACCACGTTCGCTGCGCTGTAGCTGGACTCCCCAGATAAAAGACAACTTGTCAGTATATCAATATAATAACTTTATGATTACACACGGCGTTGCTGTCCTGACTATTCCTGATACTGACATCACAACCATCACCATCCTTTAATATGAGGATGTATATTCATATCATACAAACTCTATCAACTCGACTAGGACTAGACATTTGATCCTTAGGGAACCTGCACTTATCAGCAATTTAATAGTTGCGAGCTCACCGAATGTGGGTTGAACCAGCGAGTCCACCCATGATAAAGGCTCCCTACTCAAGGATTCCTTACTTGAAGGCTGCTGAATCATAGAAATGAGAGGCACTTGTTGGGGGTCCTTCAGAAACGGATTCCTTCCATTCCCATCCCCTCCCAAGTTCCTCAGCGGTCAGCCACACCCTTCCCCCCCTCCCCAAAGACTCGGGCGCTCCGCTCAAAGTCGCGGACCTCAGTGGTTTGCAGGTGGAGAAGATCCATGGGTCAGGAATCCCATGCGAATTTACCGAATGCCTGGGTCCCAGGGTTTCTAGTGAGGGCCTACCAGGCAAGGGGCGTTAATGTTGGCAGACCCTCGAGGAAAGGACGTCCAACTACTCAAGGAAGAAAGTCCTCCTTCACCACTTCCATGTTTGGAAAGAGGGTAGCAGGTACACACTTATCCCAACTCCAACCAAACAGCCGGCCCCAAAACATAGCCAAGCAAGGCGCACTTAAAGTGAAGGGTTGCGCGTCTTGCACTGCTGCAGTGCGTCCCATGCGGATCTGCAAAGACGAGAGGGGCTGAGCAAGCTTGTTGTGGGCTTACTGGGCCCTTCAAATGCTGCAAAGCTGTGTCCCTTGACAGTGAAACAGGATGTTGCTTTGAAAGAAGCATGGTTTGGAGTTTGAACATTGAGTCGTTGGCTCCGAAGCCCGTGCTCGCACTGCGGTCCGCGCCAAGTTCTTGTGATGCTCTGACTCCTCCTCTGGCTTTGGCGGCAGGTGGGACGGCCTGCCCGTCCGCGAGGCTTGGGCCCGTATGGGTTCGAATGGGCTTTCGAAATCTATGACAGTCATTTGTGGAAAGCGATCGGCCGCTTAGGACCCCTTGAATGGGCCGGAGGACAAGGTGGGCTAGCGGCTATGGTTTCCAACGGAACCACAGGGGTCCCTCAAAGATCTTCCTGGTACAAGCCATGGGCTATGCTTGCGGGAAGGGTAGAAATCCGTGCGGCCAAAACTCCCATGGATCTGCACAACCGGAAGGGCCTCGCCCGGAACCGGTTGCAAACCAATCGTTTCAAGAGCCCTAGAAGTTTGGGTTTGGACCACCATAAGGGAAGGGGGGGTGACAGACCTCAGGAACTAACATGCCCCTGTCAGCGCCAACACAACATGTCTTGTTTATACGCTGCGCTAGGATTCCTTCAGTGTTTGGCATGGCTCTGGTTTGAGCTCCAGGGGCCAAGTCCCCACTTCCAGTCTTGAGGACGCCTTGTTTGGCTGAGTTGTTGGCTTCGGCTTGGAAGCCATGGGAAGTCCCCCCCCCCCCCCCGACCCTCCCCCCGACCCCCCCCCCCCTCCCAAAGAATCAAAGCTCCAGCTACTCCCTCTTTCAAAAAGAAGAGCCGCAGCTGCACTCACACCGGTGCCCCCCCAACATGCTCGGAGTTGGGCTCGCCTACAAGATGTGACAGATTTCTATGAGCGATCGTGGACTGGGAAAAGAGTTGCCCGTGGATGAAACCTGTATCATAAGAAACCCCTGTGTGATGTTTCAACCCCTGGTTGACGTACTGGAGGTGTTCCCGAAAAGCGGACTTCACACTTTCGAGGGCAAAACTGATGTCCGTCAGATTCCCCCTGCACTCCAAATCAATATGGAACCCCACCAGAAGCCACCATGATTCAAGAAATCTCGTTTTGGGGACCTTCTTTTTGGGTATGTGCCAAAATCATTTGGGGGTGGCATTGGACAGCCTTGGCACGCCACTGGTAAATGCCAAGTCTGACTGGAAAGCCGTTTTTGCATGGCTTTCCCATGAAGTATCGCTCACTTTTTGGGTATGTGCCAACATACTGTGGATGGACGAAATCCTGCACCACCTAAGAAACCCTGGAATGATTCGATTCCCCAACGTAAATACCAACAAATCATGGTTTCCCCCTGGTTTCAACCATGGTTTCAAAGTGGTGCCTCAGCGGATTTCGTCCATGCACAGAGGGGGGACCTGCCAACCAAATCGCTTGGCTCAGCCGTGCTTAGGGAGGCACCTCCAGCAGGAGCCAGCAAAGCCTCGGCCAAGATCCCCCAGCTCGAGCCACCCAGTCGCTTGGGTGCAGGTTGGTCTGGAAAAATAAAAACCAGATCACCCAGATCCATGTACCTGTAGGTTGCTAAGAGCTTGCCACCCTGTAAGAAGCCAACAGCAAAATAGCTGACTACCTACTATAGTTACTATATGGGGAACTGGGATCCACTCTTTGTCAGGTAGGAAGCGAACCACCTATGGTTGGGTGCCACAGTTGGTCTAGAAAAAGCAAGATACGAATCCCGTCTCGGGTTCCCTCTGGGTAAAGTAGCAATTATGTTTGCCATGTCTTCGTTGGAGGTACGGTACACCTGTTCTTCTGCTTTCAACGGGAAACCAACTAAAAAAAACACATTGAGGGTCCAAGATGCTTAGAGCAGGGGCCTCGGCCTTGTCAACTGTGATTTGAATAAACACCCAATCTGGCCGCGTGAAACTTGGAGACCTCTCAGAATGGTGGGTTACTTGATACATCCCGTTAAACACAAGTCCTCCTTGGCCTTTCACACAGAAAATGCGAAATTGCATGTGTAGATATATTCATGTATGTCTATGTACTCCATTGTTCGCTCCACTTTTGGTCACTGGTAAAATGCAAAATGTGTCTCAATCCCGCTACTACCTCGGCTTTTGCCCCCGACCAACCACATATCTTGATTTCCCCCCGATATTTAGTAAACATTTTTCACAAAACCTGTTGACATCATAACACATGTTCGAGGCCATTCCAGATTTCCAGGCCACTCATCAGATGCCCCGGCCTGGTGTCAAGCTCTCTTCACAGTACTCCAACAGCAACTCCTCGGCCGGAGCCGGCGAAGAGTTGGCCCATGATCTTCTCTTCGGGCATCTTCGGGCATGTCAAGGTGTCAACACGTGGTTTGACGCAAGAATTCGAGTGAACAAACGTGACGTCGGAGCTTTGATCTGTGAGTTTCCAGATGAATGTGAATGGATGTGGGCCAGATTCTGGTGGTAAGCGATCATGAAAAGGCAAACAAAAGAGTCTCAGGGTTCCCTATTCGTGATCGTCATACTTCCGCTAACACCAACGCACAAAAGAATAAAACATCCGAAAACGTTCTGTCCTTGGACGAGTCTTTGCTTCGAGTTCTTGCTGTGCCAAACACGTTCTTGCCACTTGGGCCAAACTTCATCGCAAACACTCATTTTCCCAAGGGTTTTGTCCATTTGAAGAGATTCGGAGTTTTGAGAATGGAAATGACAGGTACGGTTAGAGTCATGTTTTCTGTGTGCTGGGGGGGTGGGACCCTGGTTTCACTCACTTCCTGAGCGGGCTAGCCAACAAAAACGCCCCAACTGTTTGTTTGCCACTACACTGGTCCAACCCCAAAAAGGATCTGAAGTCCATGAAAAACCCGGGAGTGAGTTCAAAGAAACACCAACCCACCCCCACAAGGTCTCTTTTCTTTGCGGGACGACATCAAAGAAGTCCAACTTGCTGGTGCGATAGGCAGGGTTTCTGAGGGAATGACCCCAAGAAAAGCAATCCAACTTCTGGTGTCCGTGTTTTCTTCAAATGAACCCCTAAACACTGGTTCATTCGACTCCAACACCCGCTAAGCCGCGAAGTCATTCCCTATCGCACAGCAGGGAATGAGGGAATGCGCCCCTAGAAACAATCTCTTCAGATTTGGCTGTGGCTCAAAATTAAAGAGCTAGGGTTACGCAGGTTTTGGCCCATTTTCCCACTTACCAGGGTTCCATTTTAGGCACCGGTTTTTTGAGCCACAGCCTTATGGTTTCCTTGAAGGGAAATCCCCAACACCGGTTCCTTCGAAACACCCGGGGCCAAGCGACACCGGTCTTCGGATCGCTCCTCCTGGGGCAACTCGGTCTCTGCGGGTCGGGGCAGCCTAGGTGTCGCAATGCCACAGGGCCCGGCGAGTTCTAACAGTAGGGTGTCACAAGCGAAAGGAGAACCCGGGTGCTTCATGGGAGCCACAGGAAACGTGGAACATGCTTCAGTCCTACCCACAAACAATTTCTTTCACCGTGTGGCCATGTGTATCAAGGGCACATCCCCCGAAATCCCCTGGCCAGGTTCTAGCCCCAGGTTCTTTGGGAAAGGACTGAAACGAAACCCACAGGGCTCTATTCGATTCCGCAGGCCGGTTCAGTCAGTCACAAGTCTACCTGGAATGATACAGGTCAGCCAGCGTCCTAGCATCTTGAATTCGAGGTCTGGAAAAAGATCGTACATACCCTTGCGGTTTTCTTCAGAGAACTGTTGTTAGCTGCTTTTCATTGGAGCTTGAAACAAATCGTTTTAAGCATCAAGGCTATTTCACGCCAGGAGAAATCAACAAACACGCGGATCAGTTAGCACCCTTACTTGGGCCAAGCAGATCCGACAAACTGATTGAATCAACTTGTTGCTGTCAAGACAAGGCAAGCCACTCAAATCAACTTGGAAACCAACACGACCCCCTCAAAGAGATTCCTCAACGGATTTCTGGATTCATTGCTTTCCATGTTACTCTGCAGAGTGCTGGCAATGGGTGTGTCTTTCTTTGGGAAGCGGTTAAAGGGACATCAAAAGTAAACTGACCATTTCCGCTCTGTTTCCTTGTTGTGACACATCTAGGTGTGTTTTTTGTTTGAAGGGGAAACCAAAACGACAACCACCCCAAGCTGAGGAGTCCAAATCCTACAAGAAACGACACGCCATCCCAATGTAACCAGCCGGCCTTCCACCGACAATCGCCAAAACAGGGAAATGGCTCGGAAACCCTGACCATTTGCCTTGAAACGATGGCAACTTTTGGAGGCTCGAAACCCCCCTGACCCTGCGACCCAAAACCTCTCCGTGTCTCGGGTGTTGGGCGCGACTTCGGCGGAGCAAACCAGGAAGTGTGGGCCGCAGCATAGCGCCACCACCGGCCTGGCCGTTCACTTGGCGCGATCGGCGCGGATGGGAATGAAGGAATGAACCGTTTGGGGATTCGCAAATGGCCATGGGTCAAAATCCCGTACCCCCAGTGAACATCCCAATCCCCACCAAAACCTCATCCAGTTGCCAAGTGTTCTACCCTTCCTCCAACTAACAAGGCGGCTCAGAGTGGGTCACCGCAAGAGGAAAGTATTTAACCTTCCGGGTACCTCTCCGCAGCTGCTATGTGAGCGCGAGGAAGGATAAGTCGAAGACTTAAGCACATGGCAGTCAGCCAACAGAAGATAGCCTTAACCAGAACTCCGATGGGTGGCTCCTTCGCTCCCTCTCGAAGGGCAAAGGTCCAGCTCCCTTGCAGCCAGCTACTAGGTCCTCCAGTAGAGAGGATAGAATATGGGTACCCTTTTTCCTGTAGTCTATTTTAGTAGGGGAACCCTCCCCCAGAAAAGAAACGGTAAAAGGGCACCAAGCTGGGGGACCTAGATAACTCTAAAGGCAAAGGTCCAGCTCCCTTCCAACCAGGTAGCTGGCCTCTCCGGGCCAAAGCTGTCCAGCACCCAGGGGCCTTGCCCAACCTGGCGAACGCGAGAGGCGGGGCCCCAGTCGATTCGGGCGAGGGCGAGCGCGGTTCAGGGGCACTGCCGCCGTCTGAAGAGCACAGCATGGCGTGAGAGAGGGAAAGCGGATTACATCCCCCTTTGGCAATGGAAGGGTACTTCATGTCAGAAACTCGAAATGGATCTGGTTGCGCTTTTGCTCGACCAAGTGAACCCGAAGCAAAAAAAAACTCTGCGTGGACACCAGGAGCCAACCCTGAGCCAACCACAAGTCCAGCCTTTGAGCCCCAGTTCCCTTGACCGAATAGCGCCGACGAAACACAGCGTCTCCTTAAGTCCTTGACGAAAAATATCGGCACGCAGTTTGGCCAAGAATGGTTGCGATATTTCGCTGACTGGAACCAGGGCATTCCAAGAAACTAAATGCTATTGGAAGGCAATATGGTCGCAAGTGCGCCCCCCACGGAAGCCTTCAACACAAGAGCTGCTTCATTGGCAATGAATCACTCAGGGCTTCAACCAGAGAACGGTACTTTCCCCGACTGAAACGTGATGGACCCTGGTACGAATGCATTCAAGGCCATCAGCTGTCAGCGTTGTCCGGCCGAACTTTGCTTTGCTCTGGCCAATTCCCATAAGTCACATGGACATAAGGAACCCGCAAGACAAGCAAGATCGCAACCCTCCTAGAACTTCGCCATCCGGGGTTCATCGAAGTGACATTCAGGGTATCTACCCAGGCTTCGATTGTTGGTCAAGTGGATGCGGGTCAAAAACAGGGCAACCCCAAAATGGCGTGCCCTGACAAATGGAACTCTGGTAACTAAAGCCTGCGGTCCATGTCCTGGTGGTGACTCATTTTGACCCATACCCAAGTGACCTTTTTGCCCTTTCCCCGTTTGAAACGGTTCGATCATTTTCCCTTCAAGTGGCCACGGCCTGAACTTCGGCTGGGCCAACGCGCTGGCCTCATGATTTCACCAAAGTCACCCCACGTTCAGTGCTGGGTTCAAGGGAAACCACCGATTCCATGCTCTGACTTGGATCACCCCCAGAAAACGGCAGGATTTCATGACCCACCCCCAGAAAAAAAAAGATCACCGTTAAAGTCGTGACCCCAGGCTCTTGTTACTTGCCACTAAAGTTGGTCCAAACCCACAAGTTTGAAGTCCAAACTGAGGCAGTGAGGGGTGGAGCTCAGTTGCATCCCAGGCCAAAACCAGCCAGCGGCGCCTGTCTGTCGCGCAGGTCAAGACCCCAAAGGTGCACGCGCCTGGGGAAAAGGTTCTCCAAGGCATCGGTCCCCGAAAGCATAGTTGGCGTCCCTTTAGAACAACCTTTGAACAAGCGCCCTCAAACACCATCACATCATAGGGGTCCACTAAAATAGTGAGTTTCCCATAGGGTTTCCCTTTGTGTGCATTTTGAGAAACACTGGTATGATATGGGCCCGGAATCCTTATCATGGTTGTGTAAAGCCTCCATTAAGCGGTCCATGACCATCGCAGCCAACCTCTCAAGCAAAGGGGTCTTTTGACCAGATCGGTGCAGACCTGCCCAAGTGAAGTCTTGTATCCACTACTGAGCCAACACCCCGTAAAATCGAAGTCCTATTTGATAGCACAACCCTATAATTTAACGTGGCAGCTGAAACCCAAACGTCCACATTTAACGTAGCACCCGCGCCGTCTAGTATTATTGGAATTCTCTGGGGAATATAGGGATCGCACAAATTTTACACAGCCGATTTGGGGGCAAACATTTGATTTGGCCAAAACACGTCTCACAGAATAAGGAGTCGGCAAGAGCATGTTTCTTGCCAGACTGCGCTGACATAGAACTCCTCCGCTCCCCCCAAAAAGGCTGTTGTTGGTATCAGAATAGGTTCTGTGTTAGTATGTGTTAGTGAAGTCCGTCAACAAATGTCCCTGAGATTCGAGCATCACTTGTCTTCTTGAAATTTCACCGTAAACCAACTACCACATGCTTGTAACATAGAACACCCAGACCAACTGAAACAGGTTCTATGGTAGTGGCGCCTGCTGTCAATCAAGCATCCGAATGATCTATTCTCAGCCCAGGCCCCGTCCCAGGTTTCGGAGGTGTGCAAAGGAACAAAGCGTCCATGTCAGCCACTCACGACTTTGAGCAAATGGACCCACGGGGAGTATACCGTACGTGGCACCGTAGTTTCAAGCAGAACCTGAAACAGGTTTTCTCGAGAAAATAAGCCTAACATGGGACAGAAGAGTGACCGCGCGGCACAACTTCTCTTCGGCCAGCCCCAACAAAAAGGCAGGTGTTCGTCTGCAAAAGGTCTAGCCTTTGTTGGGCTGGTTTTCAGGGACCAAAGTTCGGATTGAGGGTACCCTTTTTAGGATTGGCTGAACCAAATCCGTACCCCCCTGCAAATTCGCATGGAACACAGAAAGGGGTTCCTACAACAGGAAGGTCCTCCAAACATGAATGGTTTTAGACCCAACCAAACAACTGCGCCCCTCCTGCACGTGACAAAACATCACCAGGAGAGCTGTGACTATGGCTCAACAATCAGCACGTCCAAACCACAAATCCACACCCTGCGGTTGGTACTGCTCCCGTGGTTTCTTTCAGCCACCTTTGAATTGGCAGAAGGGAACCCCAAAGAAAACCGTCCTTCACAAACACGGAGATGGACGGAATGCGGTGAGCCACAGAAGTTCGGGACTTTTTTTTGGCAGAACCTCTAGAACAAATCCTTTGCGAGCTGCGTAGGACCTCCTGGCAAAAAAAAAGAAGTTGAACTGAGCGGGCGCCCAACGAAACTAGCCCAGCTGCGATCTCCCGGACAGCTTCTGCCGTGCGGAGGCCGTCCTTCAGCGCTCCTCCGCCGAATTCAGCCCAGGCCTGTGAAGTCTTCAAATGGCAGTACGCCACGAAGAAGTCTCCGTCAGCTGAGACGCTGGCACATCTTCTGGCTTTTGTTTCTGCCGGGATCCAGCGATCGCGTGACGCTTCGGCTGGGATGCACGCTCCAGCTTTGAGACCACAAGTTTTCTCGCTCTCGCTCTCTGCCTCTCTCCGACCGCTGGAGACAAACCAATTGAAAACACTGAATCGGAGTCTGGATTGAGTCTGAAGATTCTATCTGGCATTTCAAGGAATGTTGACCCACGATTCTTACCGCTCAGGTGTGTCCCATGCCATGCGAGTCCTGTGTTGCCCTGGCTAGGTCCCGCCCTACCTCCCGCACAGAACTGTCTATTGTTCCTTTTGATGTAGCGAGAAAACCCGCTTTTCCAGCCCCAAAACGTGGGCAATGGAACCCCCCACTCAACCCTGAAACCCAAACCCGAAGGAAAGCGGAGCCAACCGCCAAGAAAATAGGCCCGGACAGCCAGGACATTCCCTACAATGGGATATAGGCCCAAACTGAATGGTTGGTGAACTCCCTTTTGGGTCGTTTGAGGGTCCCCCCCCCTTCCCTTATAAAATGGATGGTTGGGACCCCTTTTTGGGTCGTTTGAGGGTCGTTGGGTCCCCGGTTTCTCGCGCTGGGCTCCAGGCCCCTGGGAGCACACGCAGGCGCAGTGCAGCGGGCCGCAGCAGAGCCGCCGGGCCACCTCGTCAGCCGGCCGCAGCCTTTCCCGGAACTGGGCCATTGGGACCCATCGGAGTTTTTGAACATTTCCGGCGGATCGAATCATTATCTTTTTTGCTGGAAAACAAAAGGGACCCCAAAAAAGCAACAACACAAAGGGAGCTATTTCTGGGCAAGGTATGTACGGCGGCAAATCGAATCATTCCAGGGATTCTGAGGTGCTGCGAAATGGATCCACGGCAGTAAAACTGATCGCTGTTTATATGCTCTGCCCAATCCATAGCTTGGTTGACGTTGGAAGGGGGGCAAAAAATCACATTTTAGCCGTTCAGTGGGGATTGCCCACTAAACCACAAGAAGCAAAAATGTAAACATGTTGCCCAACAACAACCATGCCAATGTAACGAACTGAAAAGGCGGCCGCACCTAAGTTTGCTTGGGAACGTCCCTTGCTCACCTTTCCCAGGAATTCATTCTTGCTCAAATGGGTCTGTTTTTTTTGGAGGAGACCCCAAAAATGCTTGGTTTCCTTTTGGTTTCCGCTTATAATAACCACGAGACAAAAGGAACCAACTCAAAAACCCTGTAGAATTCCCAGATCCACGAAACCCGAATTGATGGAGGGGTCCATGGGAGATCTGTTTATACGTCCCATGGTTCCCCTTGGTAGATGGGACATGGGCCCAGGATTTCCAGCACCAAAGCAAATGCAACCATCGCATCGGAATTTCGGGTAACGGAGATGACTAAGCCGTGGAAACTCGGCTGGGGCTTGAGTCACCTCCGCACACTCGCGGAGTCAAAGCCGGCCAATTGGTACTTTTCCTACAAGCTTCACGCACGGTACTCCTACAGCCCGCAAAGCCTCCGGTTCTGCCTAGCTGCAAAGCAGAACAATCAGAATCAGGTTGTATCAGAACAGGATTCTCCGGTTGTTCTAGCCCTCCCTGCAAAGCAGAACAATCGGAGTTAAAGAACAACCATCGCCCTTCTGCTGCCAAGCACGTCCGGCACATCCATGTACAACCTTCTGAGGTCTTCTTAGGCGCTCTCCTGAACGAACAAGTCTGCAAAATACACTGGGGAAAAAAGCTTGACACTCAAGTCAGCACAGGTGAAACTCGTTGTTTAGAGCTTTAAGGGCTCTGCAAACTCTGCAGCACCTTGCACACTGACCATTCAGAGAGGGTAAAGAGTTAAAAAGGACCTAACAAGGAGGTGTGCTGCCGCAGGAATACAACCCTGTTCGGGGGGAAGACAAACAACAACCCGGTGCTTCAACAAAATCGTTTTGCCCCGCAAGTTGGCATTTTGGGGACGAACCACTTGGCCTACAACACTTTGGAATCATGTCCACGGATGGTTTTCCCGTGGTTTCCCTTTGAACCCCAAATGGGTACCCTAAAAACACACACACACACACACACATCTTGTCAGAGCGGGCGTGAAGGAACCAAGGGATTCCCTTCTTGGTGGGGAAACATACGAATTCGGGCTTGCCTCTGGCTAAATGATCGCGATCCGAATCAACAACCAGTGCCTTTTTGGCTGGACTGGCAACCAACATACACCAGAGTTCAACTCCTTTTGATGCAACAGCCAAGAAACGCCAGGAGAGACACCCTGCTACTCGGCTCCCGGGAACAAAGCCAAATCAGGTGATGAATTATGGAAAACCCCAAATGTGAAGCAGAAAAGATATCGGGCCAACATGCCGGCAGGAAACGTGCTTACAGTTAATATAACTCGCATTCTTGTGTTGTCGCCTCCCTCGTTTGACAATGCAACATGCGCGTGGTAACTGTGACCACACCAAGGATCTCACCAAACATGAGAACTGCAGGGAGTGACCCAAGCGCAGGGAACGAAACAAAAGGAGCAGCATAGTGTTGGTCCTACGAGTCCTTACCAGACATGGACAAAAATAGCCGTGCCAAGTCTAACCCGGTTGCTTTCTGCTCCCCTGCTAAAGGTTTAACTTTTAGTGGTTGTAATGGAAAGCCCATGAGTTGGCAACAAGTTAAAGTCCTAGCATCCAAGCAAAATGCACCAAAGCTAAGGTACCAAAACGCCGATCCAATATGTCACGTGCGAAATTCCAAGGCCCCGGGCTGCATCAGATCCGCACGAGTCCTGGCGGCAACCAAGTCGGGCTGACCAAGAGGTTCTGACCAACTGCAGCGACCCTGGCTAGGTCGTAGAGCGGTTAGAATAAGGGTACCCTTTTTTCTGCCGTCTATTTTAGTAGGGGAGCCCTCCCCCAAAAAAGGGTAAACATGGTAAACGGGCACTACTGGGGGACCTAGCTGGCATAAAAGGAACTATGGAATCCCGAAGAGGGGAGTACAGGGCTCCATGCATTTCCCCTTGAACCACCACTCCGCTCCTTTTCCATTGGTCCAACAGGTGATGTCTAAAACCATCCAAAGGGAAAATCCGCCGACCCTCTGCCTCCCGTCCCAGCCTCCTGCAGAGGGGACCGGCGTGGGATGCAACTGGAAGTGATTGGAATCAATGATAGTCCCTGCTTGTAGTCAGCCAAAAGTGGTCCTGGGACCGGTCCCGGGACCGGTCCCAGGACCGGTCCCGGGACCAGTCCCAAAACCGGTTCTGCGACCAGTGCTGACACCGGTCCTGGGACTGGTCCGGTTCCGGGCCTGGTGTGAGTGCTGGTATCGGGTCCCACTTCAAACTGCTGTGGTGCCACCTCAAACCGCTCCAGACACCTTTCCGGACTGGCACCCGTGTTTCAGGACACTGGACAGGGTCCCAGGTCCCAGTCACTCCCTGCAACCGGTTGAGGGGCACAGCTCAACGTGACTTTGGCACAAACCGGCCCGTGCGGTTATTGACGGACGAGCTGCCATCTGTCTGACTTTTCCGTTAATCCTTGTGGTAGTAGAGGATCCCTGGATCCATTTTGCAAGAGAGTCCAATACGTCGAGTCAAACCGCGCCAGACTGGGACCAGCCTGTCCCGGTCCCTGCCGGCGACCGGTCCAGGGCAACTTCGGGAGGGCCAGTTTCAGGGCGACCCCGGGAGAGGCGACTGCTCCCGGGCCAACTCGAAGTGACTTGGGCGCAAGCCGGCCCAAGCGGTAATTAACGGACTAGCTGCCATATTTCTGACTTTTCCGTTAATCCTTGTTTGTGGAGGATCTTATAAGTGGTCCCTGGGTTTGCGGACGTGTTTCAGGACCGGTCCTTGTGACTTGTCCCTTAATGCGCCGAGGGTCGGCGGCAGCAGGCGGGAGCCTGGTTAATACAGGCCTTGTGGGTAGTTGAGAGAGCCCTAGAGATTCTTTGGGTTTCCTGGGGTTTCTTTGGTTTCGCCTTAGGGAACCACCCTCCCCATGGACCACCCTTAAGGATTCCAGAAAGGAACCCTCTTTGGGGCTTGATTCCTCCATTTGCAAATACGCAAGCGGCAACCCCTGGCAAAAATAATACAGGAGTATTTCCAGTGAGAACTCCCTTCAAAGCCAACAGAAAAATAAAACAGCATCTGGAGCAAATGGAAGGATCCCATTTGGTGAACCCCGAGATTTGTTCAGATCCGACTCGGATGAACTAAATCGAGCCAGCCTCAAAAAGCACGTTTTGGAGCTTTGTGGTTTGGAGGTTGCGCGGTTTGCCCATTTACCCTCAAGAACAAGGGTGGGACCCCGACACCCCCAGAAAAAGAAAAAGAACAAGACAAAAACAACGTCTCCTCCAGGACTGGGCAGTTCGCAAAGGCGGGCAGGCGGAGCCTGTGCGGAAAAAAGAGTGGCACGGATCGAGGTTTGGGCTATGAACCTTAGGGAGCCTCCAGATGCTTGGACACCAGTCCCTGTGTATATGATGTCCGCCAATGGGTCACCCCCGTGTCAAGGGCAGCAAATGGATGACTGCAGGTTGTCCCGCCTTCAATACTTTTTGCGGTGCTGTGATTTGAAAAAAACAAACACGTTCGACAAAATAAGGTTCTCCCCCCCAAAAAAATAGAGAATCAAAAAGTCGGCTCTCGTTTTGCTTCCCGAACCCAAACAGGCAAACAATTGGGTACCTGGAGTCTCCATGACCCTTTAAAAATAACTAGGTTCATGACCCCATTATTTCGGGTAATGACCCCATTTTTAAAGGGTCATGAAGACTCTAGGTGGTTCTCTCAGGACTCAAGAAGAGCCGAACAGCCCTCGCAGGCGTCGCATGCAATGCGTCGAGATCGCCAGGTGCTGGGTCGGTCCATCCCTCCCGGTGAACTCCCGGTACCCTCACAAAAGAAAACAAAAAGACACGCACCCCAGCCGCCTCGCAACCCGCGTTTGCGCGCCTCTGGCTGCCTCGTTGCTTTGCACTCCTCCCCAACCTCGGCCGAGCCCCGACCTTTCGGCTGTGGGCTTGAAGCATAGGTGTCCTTTTGGGGCAAATAGATGGCCATGATGGATCTTTTGGGGCAAACAGATGGGTTTTCCCTGGTGGATATCAGGTAAACCAGGAATCGCCATCTTTTTTTTTCGAGCAAAACAACCAAAAAGGACACCTATGGCTTGAAGGTTGATCAGTGACTGTTTGTTTGTTCCTTTTCGCGGCGCCCCTTTTGGTGGTTGGGTTAAAGAGAAACCAACAAAAAAACCGAAGTCCATTTTTGTTGGGTCCCCTAACTTCAGACACACCCATATGGGGTATGGCAACCTCAACTGCAACATATCTTAATCAGAAACCTTGCTGCTTTATTGGAGTGCGACTCAATCATATCTCGTGCGGGGGTTCTCGAGCGGCAGGAAACTCTGGCTTCGAGGTTCCCTGTCGCACCCCGGCGGTGCCTTTTTCATTACCCTGCGCCGCTGGTTTCTATTTCAACTTGCGCCTTCTCACGCCCCTCCCGAACCTGAATTCAGCACGTGGCAGAGGGCATCTAAGCCAATACTGCTCTTCAAGCTGCGCTTTGGCTTGTGGAATTCATGCCAAAAAAAGCCACCAGATCGCTTTCTGGTGGGACTTGTGGGCCATGCCGCGTAGGGTTACACCGCTCGGAACCGGGGAGACTCCAAGGATCTGTTTGCTTTTGTCTAACATATTGATCTGCCCGCGTCCACTCGGAGTTTCCCAAACAGCTCCTTGCAACTTAACATCGTGTTGGAATTCTGCGACGACTCTGGAATCATGAGCCGTAGTTTAAGGATAGCACGATTTGTATGGAGAAGCCGTCATCCTTCCTGGACAGTTTCAGCTTTAAGGTCGAACCTATGTACAAATGCTCTCTTTATGTGAGATGAAGAAACCTTGAAAGAACCCTTGGAGGTACTTATATTTCCTCCCCTTTCCAGTGGGCCTGGAAAACGGGCTCCACTGCGCGGTCAAGTCTTCTCCGAGAGGTTCGGGCTGCCCCGCTGTCCGTAGTCATCTGCCCCGAAGCAAATCACGGCGCCCTGGCAAATGAGGACCTTGGGATGGACAAGGAAAAGCCAGGCACAATTTGCCGATTGTTTATCTTGGTTTCCTGTAGGTTTTCATGCATCTTTGCCAAGGTTGCCGGTGTCTTTCTTGGTTTCCCTTAGGTGTTCACGCATCTTTGCCAAGGTCCGACCTGTCTGCTGTCTCTTTCACGAAATCGGATTTACGCAGGATTTGCGGCAGCAATCAGGATGTTCGCCGAACCAAGCTCCTCATATCTTCCTCTGCAAGGTGACGCTTCAATGATTCAACCCGCGAAGCAAAGTGCGACTGGCCCGGGATCGTGTCGACTTCGGGTTGGTCTAGCTATTAGATGCGTTTTCCAGCGTACATGTGATGTTGTGATGAACAATTCGAGTACTCCAGCGGGGTCTCATCCATATGAGATAGATAGATAGAGATAGATAGATATAAAGATAGATGGATGGATGGACGGACGGACGGATAGATTGATGGATGGATGGACAGATGGATGTATGGATAGATGTGATGGATGATGGATGGATGGATGGATGGATGGATGGATGGATGGATGGATGGATGGATGGATGGATGGATGGATGGATGGATGGATGGATGGATGGATGGATGGATGGATGGATGGATGGATGGATGGATGGATGGATGGATGGATGGATGGATGGATGGATGGATGGATGGATGGATGGATGGATGGATGGATGGATGGATGGATGGATGGATGGATGGGATGGATGGATGGATGGATGGATGGATGGAATAGGATAGGATAGGATAGGATAAGATAGGATAGGATAGATAGGATAGATAGATAGATGGATGGATGGATAGATGGATAGATAGATGGACAAATAGATAGATAGATAGATAGATAGACAGACAGACAGACAGACAGACAGACAGACAGACAGACACATAGATAGATAGATAGATAGATAGATAGATAGATAGATAGATAGATAGATAGATAGATAGATAGATAGATAGATAGATACATAAATAGATAGATAGATAGCTAGCTAGATAGATAGATATATAGATTGGATAGATAGATAGATATATAGATTGGATAGATAGATAGATAGATAGATAGATAGATAGATAGATAGACAGATAGACAGATAGAGAGAGAGAGAGAGAGACACATAGACAGACAGACAGATAGATAGACATATAGATAGATAGATAGATAGATAGATAGATAGATAGATAGATAGATAGATAGATAG
>CAUJNA010000080.1:65000-75000 GCA_963377175.1 Effrenium voratum
TTAGATTAGATTGGATTAGATTCGATTCGATTCGATTAGGTTAGATTTAGATAGATAGAAATAAATATAGGTAGATTAGATAGATAGACTAGATAGATCGGTAGTTAGATAGATAGATTAGATGGATCGATAGACAGGATAAGATAAGACAAGATACGATAGATCGTTAGATATATATATATATATAGTTAGATAGATACACTATATACAAGCACACAAGCGCATCAATCAGAGCGGATCCCATGAAATTGATCAAACTGGCCCATGCGGGTCGCCTTCCATCATGGTTGCCTGCAGGGATTTGGTTGTGTCTTTTTTTAGGTTGAAGCTCCCAACATGGCGTTAGTTGTCCTTTGGGGTCCCTTTAAAACCACCAACAATTACAAAGAGGTACTCAAAAAAAAACATTTGTTTGAGGCTCCTCCAGTCGAAAATGGAATTGACGCTTTACGAGTGGCCAGTGAATGGGCATGTAGGGACAGCCCGCTTGAAACGATGAAACAGTTCTTACTTTGCCTAAGGGCAACTTGACACACCTGGCACAAGGTTGATGTTGCTGTTGTTATGTGCATTAAAATTGGGCCATTTGTCCTAGTTCCTCTTTCGAGTTGCTTGAATGAGAGTTGCTTGAATGATAACATGAAATCCATCCTGGCTAAAGCCTCGAACATGCCATCTTGATGTGGCATGTCTCGGGAAGTCGCAGATTCGCCCGACGCTCTCTTCGAAATACGTTAAACACCCCTTGTTTAAACCGCCTGCTTTCCTTCATTTGCTTGTTCGTCCCCTGGAAATAACAACAATGTGTCCAGTAGCGATAGTTTCCCTTTAAAACCAAGAGGGGAACATCACAAGCGTTCTTGAGCAATGGACGAATTGAAGCAACAACAACACAACACTAAACCCAAAAAGGCCGAAGAAGGGAATGGCGGGGAACCACCAGGGAACAAACATCTTGTCAGAGGGCAGCTTTAAAATGGCAACGGCCACCCGGTCTTTCTCCCCAAGCCTCGAGCACTAAAGTCACTAAAGCTAAGAACCAACATGTCTTCAATCCACCCCCGAAATGTGGCGATTTTCTCGATCCATGCCTTTCAAATTTGAAAAAAAGGCCGCCCAACACGTGGGTTCCCAGACTTCGGCCTGCAACAAGGCACATCTGTTGGGAAAAAAAGGAGAAATTAGCCATAATCAAAAACCTGGCATTCAAATGGCCTACCCAGAACCATGTGAAGAATTAAAAAGGCAGCTGCACCCATTTATGGTTGGGATTATCCCCACCAACCTTCATCTAGCCAGGTTCTGATTGTGGCTCAAATGAAGGAAACCCAGGGCAAAAAAACGCCAGTAGGTTTGTTAAGTCTGTCGATGGACTTGCTACTCACACACTCTGGGGCCCATTTCTTCAAGGACACCCAAATCTGTGCCAAAATCGGGTTTCCCCAAGCTTCCCTTTAAACCGTTGGTAGCCTTTCTTCCCCTTGTTTTTCTTTTCAAATGTAGCTTCTTTCCCCTTGGCTTCCCTTTAAACCATTGGTAATTCGCTCTTTTCCCCTTGGTTTTCCCCTTGGCTTCCCCCAGGCATCCCTTGAAAAGCCATCCAAAAACAGGGCTCCCTAGATTTCCCCTTACATCACCCCCACCAAACAAACACTCACCTTTCATGGTTGCCAAAAAGGTGAGGTTTAAAATCGCCATGGGAAATATATAGGAATCGACTCCCCTGAAAAAGGGCGCGCCCGGCCGCCCGGCATCGGCTTTCTCTTGGGCTTCCCCGGCGCTGTGCCGAAGCCCGCAGCTCAGCTGCGTGATGCGTTGCGGCAGCCTCCCCCCAAAATCGGCGGTGCCCTTCACCGGCCATGAGCTTAAGGGGGGGATGTACTTACCCCTTAAAACTCCCTGCGCCCTGGGGAAGTTAATCTTTTACAGACATATAGCCCAAGTTACCCCCAAAAAGTTGAAAAGTTGTGTTTTTAAGAGGTAAGTGTAGGGGGGGGGGTGGGGTAACTGGGTAACTGGATGTACATTGGGACTAATTGGCTGCCTTTCACTGGCCCTCTGCCTCTGAGGCTCTGAGGCTCTCTTTTGGGGATGTAACGGGGAACGGGTAAACGGAGGACTGAGCTGTAGAAGAACCCCATTGGCAATTGTCAAAGTCACCCTGGAAGTGACTGGTGGAAAAGGAAGCCGCCCAAGCTTCTGACTTGAAACACCCCCCAGTCAACATTTTGACGGATTCAGGCGGGTCATTGCGAAACCTCCAATCCAGTGACAGGAGGTATATAGCTGATTTGAGCAACCCCTTTGCTCCGATTGCTCCGATTGGGACAAGGAGTGTCTTGGTCTGCCAAAAAAATGAGCCAAAACCTGGGCTCTCCGTTTTTTAGATCCGCCAGAAGTGACTCACTTGTTTGCCCTTTTGCTTCAAACCGTTGGCCCTTTGAAGTTTCACGCCATGTGCTCTTGGCATTATCCGATTTCTGGGTGCCAACCAGTTGGAGGCTTTGGTTTCTGACTTTTGAAGGGAACTACACACCTCCCCCCAAGAAAGGTACCTGAAAACAAGTTGCACTGGAGGTCTGTGGACGGAAAAATATGGTCCTTTCACCAAGCTCTTTAGTCCTTGTGATGCTGCTCAATCACTCAGCTGGTACGTGACAAGTTGCCGGAACTGTCTTCACATCCAAAATATGGTGGGGAGATCAAGTAGCCTGCCTATTCTTCCCCTAAGCATCGACCCATCCGTTCATCAGCACCTTGCCAGAGAGTGGGGCCTCCTGGAATTTGAAAGGCTTCTGCCAGGGTTCCGGTGAGTGAGCGGAAGGGCAACTCATCTTCCCAGGATGCCGTGGGGAATCCCCAAGTTTTTTTTTGCTTCCGAAACCTTGCCGCAATTTCTTGCTTCCCACCAGCCAGAGCTCTGCTTCAGTTCGCTGATTTATACTCACCACCTTTTCTTGAAAGACTTCGGGTTCAGACTGACTTTGGGTCAGAGCTTTTTGACTAAGAGGTGGAAGCTCCAAAGTCTCGATAGGTGTTCTCTAGCACCCACATCGCACAGTGGCGCCTTGCGCCAACAAGCCGAGTTTGGAAGTTGCCGACTTGCTGAGGTGCCCAGCAAGCGTGACTTCTGCAAAGCTTCCCATGTTTGGCTCAGGTGAGAGCTTGAAACGGAGGAAATTGGTCCCCGAACTGGGTCCAGATTTGAACATTGGTCACGTATCCCTCAAGGATGTAGCTTGTTGCCTAGGCGCAAGTGGGCACCTGGATCCTGACCCAAATTCACCGTGGGTGTGTCTTTTTGTTGGGGGACTTCATCCCCATGGTACTTTGAACCCACCAAACCCAGCGGTACGTGCCGGCCTCAAGGAGCTCCGTCGAGGGGGCGGGGAGGCTCTCAGCGTGGGGGTGCCGGGGGCGCCTGGCGTGAAATGGCGCCTGTCTCCATCTTGCGAATGTGTCCCCGCTGGTTGGTTTCAAACCAAAAAGAAACTTTAAACTGGGACCTGTTCGGTTTCCAGCTGGAATTCGACCCCCCCCAAAAAAGAAAGAATGGTGAGCTGAGTGCCTGTTTGCTGGAAAAGCAACAACTAACACGCCAAAACAGGTCAAACAACTTGTTTACACCCCAACAAGGAATAAAAGGGCACGTTCAAGGGGCCTGAACAAAAGGGGCCTGATGGCCACGGAAAGGAGCAGCCTCCGGAACCGTCCACCTACAGTTGATTTACTTGCAAGAGGAAGAAGGGAAACCTGGGAAAGCCCTGAATCTCATCATTGTTTGTGGGTAGACTTGCAACATGTTTGGAAGCAATCGCAACCGTGTCAACAACTGAAGAGAACATGTCCACACCTCAGCTTGCCTCACTCTGACTCAGCGACTGCCGACCTAAACACGGCTGTCAGAAAGATGGCCCCTCTTTTAAAGCTCACGGGCTCCCAAAATGTCCGACCTGTAAACATCACCCCAAAAGGAAATTCAGCTTAAAGTGTTCGCGCGTTAAATAAACACGCCCACCCACTCACCCGTTGAACCACTCGGATGGAACTGTATGGATCCTGGAGCAAGGGACCGGATCGAAATGATCACATGGCTATCTTGTGGTCATTTGTTTTTCGAATGCCATTGCAGGCAACCAGTTGAGCTGTTGGGCAACTGGCTGTTGGGTTTAGGGTTTAAGAGTTCGGGTAGGGTTTGGTTGACTGGGTGTTGGGCTGTTGGGCTTGCTTCAGTACATGCAGGATTCACATGATGGGTTTCCCCTGGTTACCTACTTTCGTGGTATCTGGAGGGCTTTAACCTGATTTTACAGTACCCGCGACACGATTCGGACAGTTCTTTCGGCCCTACCCGAAGGATCGGATTCGTGAAGAGCTAACTGGAAACATCGAAAACCGCCGCCGAGAACACTTCTGCGATACGAAAGCTACGCCTCAATAGCAAGGTTCCACACTCGCCAGACTCCTTGTTTTACTTATTCTGCTTATTATAGTGAGGGTTTCTCAGCCTATTTCCTGATAATTCGCATTCGTGGATTGGAGGTTGGGGGCTGTTGCCCATTTTCCCTCTCCAAGAAGCGACCAGCTGATACTCCTTTTCATCAGTGTCAGAGAACCAACCTTGAAATGCCACGGGTTTCTTTGGAGGCACCCCCCCTCCCAGTCCATTTTAGCGTTGAGTTGGTGTCCATCTCAGCGATGACTGTGACAATGAACAACAACAAGAAGACTTTGGTCCATCTGGGCACACAGAAAATCATAACAGATTCTTCTGCTACCCATATTTACTCTCTAAGCATTTACATCGTTTCTAGGAGACCCCAGAAACCACCAATGCAAACCACCAACTGAGAGTTAATACAACCACGTAAAGGGGCTTGTGGGGTAATTACGCTAAGACCAACATCAATCATGATTGTAGGAAGAAAATCAACCATAGTCATTGTTTTGCCCCTCAGCACACCCTCAACAACTGTCATGGGGGCTGGGGGGGAGGGAGGGGGAGGGGGGGAGCCCAAATAAGCCCTTATTAAGCCCTTAATAAGGCCTTATTTAGGGCTTATTTGGGCTCCCTCCCCCCCCTCCCTCCCCCCCAGCCCCCATGAAACTGTATTTCCCAAGAACCGTCCAAGAAGCTGTTGGGGTGTGCTCGCAAGCCCATGGCCTTCACGGCGAGCAGCCAGGGAGTCCTGCGTGGTGGGCGCCCGGGGGGGGGGGGGCTAAGTGAAGAGACCCAGACCCTGGGGTACAATCCACCCATTAAAACAAAGGGGGGTCATAGAACCACCATTGTTTACCTAAGGATTGGCATCCAAATTGGGTCCTTGCCATTCTTTTATTGGGTGAACCGTAGCGCCGTAGGGCAGAGTTAAAGTTCAATTCTGGCTGCGAAACTTGGAGGCCCAACAGACCAAAAGTCGCCCTCCGCTTGGCTTTCTCTCTCTTTTTGTTTCTCTGGAAATCAACAAAACTGGTCATTTGGCACGAAATCCGAAGGGCGGCGACTCAAACATATCTCGCAGGCGCAAACACATCCTTCGTGACGCATGCGGTTTTGCCCTGGAACGTAGCCTCGAGACCTACCAGAACCCCAAGACCACCTTCCTGAAAGGGTAGTGGCAGCTGCGCAAACTGCAGTGAGCTCGTGGATTTTTGGGCGGCCCGATTGAATCCAGACTCCTCTGTGCCCAACAGCTGCAATGTATTTGGTCTCTGCCCAAGGTCTGGGGTGGGGCGCTTTCAGAGTTCCCCTCTGGGCCACAGCGGGTTGCGGGGCTGTTGGATAAACTGGGTTCCTCCCAAAATCAGCGAGTGAAGCTGACTTTTTGACTGGCTGAAGTAGCGTGTCGCAAGTCCCCTCCGCCCCCCCAAACTGTTTGCAAACGAAGAACAACAAACAAGACTCATTTCCCGAAAACACACTCCATAACTTGTTTTGGAACATCAGTTCTTGTTTTCTCAAAGATGCGAATGGTTTTTCAGATCCATGGCAAATACCCGTTAAGTCCGCCACCCTACCTCCATTTCCTGAAGTATTCTGGACAAAAATACAAAAATATGTCCAGTCGTGATAAATTCCCTCTAAAACCATTAGGGGGAAAATAAGCTCAGGTCATATCCCCAACAGCATGTGGTGGAACCCTGGTGGAACCCTCGTGGAACCTGACCTCAGGGCCGCCCCGGACCATCCCGGAGCCTATCTGGGCTGAGACCCCAAAGCTTGCAGCTGTTGGGGAATAAACAAATATTTCCAGTAGTGATAGATTCCCTTTAAAACCAACAGGGCAACATGAATGACATATTTCCAGTAATATTTTTTTTCCAAAACCATCAGGGGAAAAACAAAAGCAATATTCTTAAGCAACTGGATGCCGACCTCCGGCAGGCGCCAGTCACCCAAAGCCGGTCCCCAAGCTCCGCGGTGAGCCAGGGGATCACCCGCGGCTCACGCTGGTTGACCTGGGAGCTGGTTTTCGGGGCGGGGGAAACCGCCACGTTGGGACGCTTTGGACATCCATTTTGAGTCGGGTGTTCTGGAATGGTTGAAGGGGACACCACTCATTTTGAGTCGGGTGTTTGGCAATGGTTGAAGGGAACACCGCGCATTTTGGGTTTTTTTTGGGGTGGCTGAAGGGGAAACCATCCATTCTGAGTCGGTTTTTAGAAAATGAACCCAGAGATGTAAGGGAAATCTCGAGATGGTTCAGCTTGGTGCCAATTGGCGTGGGTCCGAACCAAGCCGGGTAGAAGCAAGGGAAATAAAGGGACACTACCCATTTGTGTGTGTAGTGTGCTTATCTTTCAAAGGCCACCCTTGCATTTCTTTCTGGTTTGATAGGTAGGGAATCACCCGGACGCATTTTCGGGAATGAACTGGAGGGGATGCCATGTGAAATGAAACTTCAACCCCTTGTTCTTCTAAGCAGGAATGTGTGGAGCTGTCCGCTTGATGAGTTAGAACGGAAACCAACAGGAGTCCAACACAACTGTGTGTTAACATGGGGGACCAAATGATAGGCTTTCCCAGTGGTCTTTGTCCCCCAAAAATGTTCGCTCCCTTTTGGTCCACCATCTCAATGAGTGGATTGGCCACAGTCAAAACTGTTCACTTACCACTATGGTCCAAACCCAAAAGTGACTAAAGTACAGGACTCAGGGAGTGTTCTACTCAGGGAATGAGAACCTCAGGGAGTGAGTTGCTCAGGGAGTGAGTCTTGAAAACATGGGGTTTAAGAGGTTAACCCCTTGAAACCATGACTCAAACAAATTGAATCAACTAGGGAAATCCAAAAGGTCAAAAGGTCGGCTTTGAGCAACTGAGGCCCCCCCCCCGGTCGATTCCGCCGTTCCGCCCGCCTCGTCCAAGTAGCCCAGGCGCCCGTCTTTGGCGAGGCCCCAGGAGTACACGGCCCCAGGCTGATCCTCCTAACTCCAGTGGGGTAAGCAAAGCAAGTCATGATCTTAGGTGACCTAAACTGGACAAATGGATGGGGGGCTTCCCTGGCAAATGGTGTGTAAAAACGATCTAAACCAGTGGAACCTATCGTGTATTGGCCAGACTAACCTTAAAAGGACACCTATGGTCCGCCTATGGTCATGATCTTAGCAACAACTGAGGATTTGTTTGATACTATTTAGCTCCTTGGGCGCTCAAGCTTGAAAACGGGCCGGTCGAAGAGCATTTGAGCAACTCACTTGAAAAGCTGACACCGGATCCGAGAAGCATGTTGTAGGACACCATACTCGCAAACAAATATCATTGCGCGTGTGCCCAGGTGATTCGCGAAATCTGCGGCATGGCCCCCCGATGCCCTACGGAAGCAACTCGCTGCGCCTTTCAGTGGTTTCGAGCCGGCCCAAGTTCCCAGAAGAGACAGGAATTGTGTGTGTCTCAAAATAAGGGCGGCCAAAACGGGTGGCTTCCTTTGCGTAAAAAACACCCGCCCAAAATAGGCACCCTCAAGAAAAAGACACGGCCATGCCCTTCCTTTGCTGCTCCAAGAACCGCGGGAACTGGGGCTCCAGCTTGATGCTATGCGTGCCAAAGAAGGTCAGCGGTCCATACTTCGCTGCAAATTAAGATGAAACTCAAAAAGTCGGGCCCCCAAAACAACAATTCTCGGCAACTGGTGGTTTTAATCTGCAGGAGTGTATTTGATCAAACTTAAACAAGGGCTCCCAATATGTCTTCACCATTGGAGCTCGCTGAGCGTAAACAAATGTAATTCCTTTACCACACAAAAGGGAGATCACTCCCAGCGGACGTAACGCGCAGAACGTCAGGCCCCCAAAGACAAAACTCGCGAGGATTGGACATATGGACAAAGACCTGGCCAAGGTATGCCTATAAGAAAACATCGGCTTTTGCCCAGCGAAGAGCGCGAGCTTCAGATTTCTGACGAGTTGGACAACCGTGAATTGTCCCAAAGGAGATAGTCTCCTACATTTCATCTTTCAACATCATCCAAAGGACACTCATTGCATCACAAACTCGCCAGGAGATGTCCAAAACCAACAGATGGTGAGATATCTGGGAGGGAAAGTCACCAAGCGGGCGAAACCCTTCGTTGTGGGTTGTTGGTCGTGAATCAACGCCTTTGTGAGGTCGCTAAAGGTTGCTCAGACTGGGGGGCCTAATCCGAATCCGCAATCCGAAGTGGGACGCAACAAGTGAAACCCTAGTGGTACCATTTCGCATAAAAACGGACTAATGTTGAGCAACCAAGCTGGTAGGGGTCTAGAAGAACCACACACACAAAATAAACACCCCGTTGGCTTCCTTTTGGGAAAATTGGATACACTTTGGAGGGCCCATCGAGCTAGTTGGAAAGGGCAACCAACGCTTTTGGTTGGAAGGTGGCAAAGCCTGACTTTGAAGACTGACTTTGAGCCAAGACTTGGTTGACGTTGGCAGGGGAGCAAAAAAATATGTTTTTAGCAGTTAAGTGGGGATTCCCCACTCAACCACAACAAGCAAAAATGCAAAATGTTTCCCAACAGCAACCATGAAGAAAGCGCCAGGAGCCTTCCCCAGAGTTCCTCATCGAAGCAGGCCGCCACGGTGTGACTTTCCCCGCAGGCCACAGCCTGCGGCTATTTGGTTTCCAGCTGGCGGCTTTCCTTTTCGCACGGCCCAACTAGGTCAACAAATCGTATTAAAGGATCGTTTAGCTGAGGCCCCAGGTTTCCCCCTGACTTAGCGGACCTCCGCGTGAAGGAAGCTATGCTAGATTCGGGGCGCCCCTTTTGTGGGTTCCGTTTGGCTTCCCCTTCATCCAACCCTCTTTGGGGGGTATCAGCTCAAAAAACGACACTTTGAGGTTCAAACATTCCAGTGGCCTATGGTCCAAACCACGCTTACACCATCAATACTGGTTCAGCACCATAGCGAGTTTGAGGGCTCATTAAGGACCTTGGCACGCATATATACATATATATATATAATGGCATAACATATGTTGTTGCAACATGTTGCAAATATATACCCTATTGATGGGGTATGTCACCCACAAAGAGACACGGATTCGCACCAAAAGCTGAGGAGCCGCCGCCTGTCTCTCAAGCCGAGCACCACCTGCCGCTCATGCCCCGCTTCGGGCTGGAGGCAGAACTGGAACGGCTACGCCACCGCGAGACTCGCGGAGTCCGTGCCGCAGTCCCAAGGTTGAGCTTCTGGTTGAAGCACAGCCCCAAGCCCCACTGGATCGAGAAGCTGATACAAGTCACGGGCCCGGACAGTCTTGCGCCCGATGTCGCAGCGAACTGCTTATCTCGGGCCAGGAGGCCAGTTCTGCAAGGAATGTTTCTCACAAGCAGGGACCGGTCTTCCCAAATGGCCATGGGTCAAAAGCCCAAAAGTGCAGTGAACATCCCAAACCCCACTAAAATAGGTTCTAAAATGGGTGGTGCACATACCCCAAAATGGTACCATTGGTTTTGACCCACAGCCAAATGGTTGGTTTCCTCGTGGCTTCCAAATCCAACGAAGAGCTCCCTGCCA
>CAUJNA010000080.1:80000-102500 GCA_963377175.1 Effrenium voratum
TGCTTTTGTTTGGTGGAACACCGGGTTTAGGGTACATACCTGCCTTTTCTTAATCAACAAATGACCATCATACCCGTTCATAACCTGAAACAAGAGGGCATGGGTTTTGGGCGCGTGCACAAAACACCTCCTCTTTTTGTCAAGGATTACCCTGAAAAAAATGCAAATGCCCACCTCCATTTGCTTAACTTGCTGGTTCTCAGCAGGGAATGAGGGCATAACCCCTATGAACCATCCCCTATGGTTTCCTTTAAGGGTAGGTACATTCCCAACACGCGGGTCATTCCCTACTTGGGTGTTCGGTCAAGTTGGTAAGTTGTTGGCAACCTACGTTATAACCATTATAGATCCCCCTAAGTGAGGTTAACCTTGTTCAGAGGGCGTCATACCCCAAGTGGCTAACCACTTGCTGACTTGGCGAATCGAACAACCAAGTAGGGAATGACCGAGTCCGGGTTGGAATTCACCTGCCCTTCAAGGACACCATAGGTTGGAGGTTTTTCTCGGGGTCATATTTTCGCCGAGAACCTGCGAGCATTGCAGAACCCACACACTCAACTGGGCGCACCAAAGGCCAGTACACCAACCCACCAGGGAACCCCCTACTAATAAAAAGGTTGGTTGACTCATATGGGGTCAACATTAAGCTCCAGCAGGTTCAGTGTCTTACTTCAGTAGTGGTAGGTTCCCTTTAAAACCAACAAGAACAAATAAATCACATCTTTGAAGATGCCTAAATGATGTTCACCAGTTGCCCAGTTGCCGCCCCTCCAATCAAACCACAACCCAAGAACACAACTCCCCGTTCTCGCACTCAAGTCTGACAGCCTTGCTCCGGTCGTTGGCACCAGACTCCCGAAGCTGATGTTGCAGCCACACCAACAGGGGACAAAAGCATCACCGAAATTATGTCCAGTAGATTCCCTTTAAAAGCAAAAATGTACCCAACATGGCCCCTAGGTAAACTTGGTTGATGTTGGAAGGGAGCAACAAAATACATTTTAGCAGTTAAGTGGGGATTTCTCACTAAACCACAATAAGCAAAAATGTAAAAGGTTTCCCAACAACAACCATGTTTCCCAACATGGCACCTGTGGGGAGGTACCTGGAAGATTAATTTCCATTTGAAAAAAAACCTCAGTTGCCATGTTTGTGCGAGGGGTGCCCAACATGGCCCCTGTGGATGGACGAAATCCATTTCGCACCACTTAAGAAATTCCTGAAGAATTATTCCCCTGTACATACAGTACATACCAACTAAGAGTGGCTTCACGTGGATTCAAGGTGGCGCGAACGGTTTTCGTCCATCCACAGTATATGAATCAACCCTAATGTATTATTTGGGGGGGTGTTCCCCTCCAAGAGTGATCGTTCCCCACATTTCACCCAAAGAAAAACTACTCCCCCATGCAAAAACAAGGGGACAGTAAGCAAAAATGTGAGATCTTTCCCAACAAAACCATGCAAATGGAAACCATGGTCCCTTTTCACCGGGAAAAAAAGCAAAAACCAAAACGCTTCGAGGCGCTCCGAAGCCGCAGAGCCGCCCAGGCCCAGCGCGCCGTCCGGCGCCTCGCCCCAGGCCTCGGGCCGGTCCGATGGGGCGGGGTGTGGCGCGGGGGTGGGAGGCTTGGAAGACGTAGAATGAAAGGCCTAAGCCAAAGAGAATGGGGCTGAGCTACAAAACCAGATCTGTTTTTAAAGAAAATTCAGGAGTAAACAATGAAATTTGAGAAAGCGAGGGGTTTCTTCAATATACCCGACAACAGTGGTTGCGTTGTCCTCCAAGAGCCCTGCAATATTCCAAATGTCCTTTGGAATCGCAGGCCTTCTGCGAGCTCGATTGCTTTGCTGCCTCACAATGACGATTGTGAGACGGATCTTGAGCCAAATGGCATGTGCAAATCCTGGTATTTTCACCTGTGGTTCACAACCTATTCACACAATTTGGCTAAAATGGTTTGCGACTTATGGCAAGCACGGTGGAGGATTCCGCATTGCAGGTAGGGAACTCAGAAACATCCTGTACTTTTTGCCATGGTTGGTTGTCACTTCTTAGTCCCTGACTCTGTTCATTTCTGATTTTCAGAAACACGTGTGTATCTCCGAAATGGGGATCCGGCAAAAATGGTGGTTTTTCCTTTTGGATTCCCTTAAACTTTAATGCCACAGAAAAGGCGGACCGGACCTGCTCCAAAAAGGACACCCATTAAGCTGGAAAAGTGTTGATTCCCTTTAGCTAAGCTGTCACTGAAGTGTTGCTAGATTAAGGTGAGCGACTCTATAAACCTCCCATGAATTTCTATGTCGTATCAAGTTGCTTTCGCGCGAGCTTACGCTTTCCTTATGCGACCCATGTTTTAGCTTACGCCGTGCAGGATTTTGCTTACGCGCGATCGTTTTATGACACAACTCTTGCTTGGCATGTAACGGGGGGTTTTGAGAGCTGCTCAGGTGGAAATCATGTTTTCGAAATCAAAGTCAAAAATAGATGTGCTTTTTCTTTCCTACGGCTGGTTTTTTCCTTTGGCTGGTTTCTGTAGGGCTGGCAACATCCCCAGCATGACCAGCCTCACTTGGCCGGGGGGTTGCCTATTGGCTCTGATTGGGAGGCAGCGGGCTGGCTTAGATTTTCACGAGGGGTGGGTCTTGGGGTGGTTTGGGGTTGATTTAGGCGAAGCGAAGGGCTGACATCCAGGCTGCTGTTGGGCAGGTTTAGGCTTGGTCGAGCGTTGCCTTTAGAGTTGCTTGAGGAATATGGTTGCGTGAGTTGTGGGCTAGTTTTGTTGGTTTGGGGCAACGCTCCAAAACCGATCCTAAACGAGAAACTCACGTACGGTGAATTGACCCGAACGGTGATCAACAACTCGTAGACTTAGTGGGAAAACCAAACGCCAAGCATGATCGGGGAATGAGTGCGTCCCCTAAAAGTCTAACTCTTAGTGGTTTGGTGGAAACTATCACTAAACCCTAACACGTAAAACCAAAAATGGCCTGTCCTCAAGATTCCCCTGCTCAAAGTTTACCTTTTAGTGGGTTGAATGGAACCCCCACTTAATCCAAAAAAAACACCTAAAAGCCTAAGGGGATGGCTAGGAATCGCCCAGAAAACCCAAAGGGGACGGCTGGGAACCGCCAAGTCTCTTATCTTGTCGAACTAGAGAGCGTATGTCCCTGCCCCTTTGGGAGCACATGAAGCGCTCGTCAAAAAATAACGAAAATTTTGAGCTGACCAGGGTCAACACCTTCTGACCTAAAAGAACCCTCCTTTGCGCTAAACTGTCCAAGACCAAACGGTATGGTAGCAAAACATTTTGTTTTTGCAGCCCCGCCCACTAAACATGAGCAGAACTTCCTGCAAAACACCATGCCAATAGTGGAGCTACAGGTCCAAAGGGTGAAGAAGCTTTTCCTATGGCCGAATCACGGCGGCCGCTTGCCACAAACAAATCTCGGCGCAATCGTCGGCGTCTGAAAATTGAGTTCGTTTCGATACCGATCCAGTGGTCTGGTCAACAAGTCACCAAACTGTTGTTTGCCACTGAAATGGTCCAACCCTGCAAAGTGACTAAAGTCCATGAACTCAGGGAGTGAGTTGTCTTTTGTCCCCTTGGCCGAAACACATGAGGTACACCGAAACAGACCTGTTTCTGGTTCAGATTGATTCATAACGAATCGTTTTGGAGAAGACTTTAGCAAAAACAATCCTAAAACGGGGCACCTTCAAACAACCTGCATGTCATCCTCCCTATGTCTGATGGTTAAAAAATACTGCTGCTGAGTCTGTCTTTCTGGGCTTCACCCCAGACCTTAACTCACAACACTTCGGAAAGCGAATTCAACTTTGAAGCGCACCTGCTGTTCCCTTCGCGCACGCGAGACTGGCGCATGTTACAACAGACCCAGATTCAAGCGCAGTTGCTCTTCCACTTGGCTGCTGTCTCCGCCAGACTCTGCATGACCCCATGTCACAACAGCCCCAGATTCAAGAATGGCAGCAAAAGCACCCTCGGCCGTTGCTTGGATGTGCTGGACGTTCCTCAGCTGCTCTTGCACCTGGCTGCTGTCTCCGCCGCGTGCTGCATTGCCCCAGGTCACAACAGCCCCAGATTCAAGAATGGCAGCAAAAGCACCCTCGGCAGTTGCTTGGATGTGCTGGACGTTCCTCAGCTGCTCTTGCACCTGGCTGCTGTCTCCGCCGCGTGCTGCATTACCCCAGGTTACAACAGCCCCCGGTTCAAGAATGGCAGCAAAAGCACCCTCGGCAGTTGCTTGGATGTGCTGGACGTTCCTCAGCTGTTTTTGCACCTGGCTACTGTCTCCGCCCCAGTCTGCATCGCCCCAAGTCACAACAGCACCAGATTCAAGAATGGCAGCAAAAGCACCGTTAGTTGCTTGGATGCACTGCACAGTTTTCAGCAGCTCTTGCACCTGGCTGCTGTCTCCGCCCCATCCTGCATGACCCCAGGTCACAACAGCACCAGATTCCAGAATTGCCGCAAAAGCATGACGAGTTGCTGCAATGTGCTGGACGTTCCTCAGCTGCTCCTGCGCCTGGCTGCTGTCTCCGCCAAATTTTGGACCACCCCAGGTTACAACAGCCCCAGATGCAAGAATAGCAGCAAAAGCACCGGCAGTTGCTGAAATGCACTGGACATTCCTCAGCTGCTCTTGCACCTGACTGCTGTCTCCTCCCCGGCTCGCACGACCCCAGGTTACAACCTTCCCAGATTCAGGAATCGCAGCAAAAGCACCACCGGTAGTCGCTTGGATGCGCTGGACGTTCCTCAGCTGCTCTTGCACCTGGGTGCTGTCTCCGCCAAATTTTGGACCACCCCAGGTCACCACAGCCCCAGATTCAAGAATGGCAGCAAAAGCACCGGCAGTTGCTGACATGCGCTGGACATTCCTCAGCTGCTCCTGCGCCTGGCTGCTGTCTCCGCCAGACTCTGCATGACCCCAGGTCACAACAGCCCCAGATTCGAGAATGGCAGCAAAAGCGCCAACAGTTGACTGGATGTTCTGGACGTTCCTCAGCTGCTCTTGCACCTGGCTGCTGTCTCCGTCGAATTGCGGATCACCCCAGGCCACAACCTCACCCCAGTGGCCATGCAAAGCAAACGCCTGACAAGTGGCAGCCAGCTTGCCCAGCTGCACAACCGCATCCACTACGTCCCCATCTCGCAACCCGGCCTCGCTCAGGGTGTCCCTGAAATCGAGCTGCCGGCCTTTTGCAGTGAGCTTCAAGCGGCGCTGGAAATGCTGCTGCGCAGCAGCCGCAAGCTCGCTGATGGGCATCGCCGGAAAGACTTCTACGGAGCAACCATGTCCGCTGGGCAAGTGAACATCCACCTTCATGGCGCCGGTGGTTCTCCAGGCTCCATTCGAGTCGCACACGAATCTAGAGCACAAAAGATGCATGTAACTTGGGGGTGTCCTGTGTCCTGTGCCTGATGCATGTGTGTACAAAAGACACATTCTAAGATATCCATCGAGGGTGGCTTCCGAATGGAGTCTCTTAGTTCGGCAGAGTCTGTTTCATATGGCGTGTGTGTGTGTGTGGGTGTGTGGGTGTGTGTGTGTGTGGGTGCGTGCGTGCGTGCGTGCGTGCGTGCGTGCGTGCGTGCGTGCGTGCGTGGGTGGGTGGGTGGGTGGGTGTGGTGTGGTGTGTGTGTGTTTGTGTGTTTGTGTGTTTGTGTGTTTGTGTGTTTGTGTGTTTGTGTGTTTGTGTGTTTGTGTGTTTGTGTGTTTGTGTGTTTGTGTGTTTGTGTGTTTGTGTGTTTGTGTGTTTGTGTGTTTGTGTGTGTTTGTTTTGTGTGTGTTTGTGTGTTTGTGTGTTTTCTGTGTGTGTGTGTGTGGGTGCGTGCGTGCGTCGTGGCGTGCGTGCGTGGCTTGCGTGCGTGCGTGTGCGCGATGCGTGTGCGCGTGCTGTGCGCGTGTGCGCGCGCGCGCGTGTGCGCGTGCGCGTGTGCGCGCGCGCGCGTGGGCGCGTGTGTCGCGTAGTGCGCGTGTGCGCGTGTGCGTGTGGCGCGCCGCGCGGCGTGCGGCGCGCGTGCGTGCGCGCGCGCGCCGAGTGGTGTGTGGTGTGTGTGTTGTGTGTGTGTGGTGTGTGTGTGTGTGTGTGTGTGTGTGTGTGTGTGTGTGTGTGTGTGTGTGTGTGTGTGTGTGTGTGTGTGTGTGTGTGTGTGTGTGTGTGTGTGTGTGTGTGTGTGCGTGTTTGTGCGTGTTTGTGCGTGTTTGTGCGTGTTTGTGCGTGTTTGTGCGTATTTGTGCGTGTTTGTGGGCTTGTGGGCTTGTGTTGTGTGCTTGTGTGCTTGTGTGCTTGCGTGCTTGCGTGCTTGCGTGCTTGTGGGCTTGTGTGCTTGTGTGCTTGTGTGCTTGTGTGCTTGTGTGCTTGTGTGCTTGTGTGCTTGTGTGCTTGTGTGCTTGTGTGCTTGTGTGCTTGTGCGCTTGTGCGCTTGTGCGCTTGTGGGCTTGTGTGCTTGTGTGCTTGTGTGCTTGTGTGCTTGTGTGCTTGTCTGCTTGTGTGCTTGTGTGCTTGTGTGCTTGTGTGTTTGTGTGTTTGTGTGTTTGTGTGTGGGGGTCAGAATAGGGATTTCGACCCCCCAAAATGGTGCTCCATTTGGCTTCGCTTCAAACCAATACGGTTCATATTGAGTTTACCCTGAAATATCACGTAGTTCTGAAGGAGCCCCAGCCATTGTCGAATGAAAACAAAGAATCACCTCAAGGAGGGTCCCCTTTCCCCTTAGTACCACAGAACCATGTGTGTTATTTGAGTTGGTACCCCTTTTTGGTCTGCCTTAAAGGGACACCAAAGGGAAATCCAAATCCGTTTTGGGGGTCCAAATCCAAACACATACCCGAATAGGTCCCACCAAATTGTCCACTGCTGATGACTTTCATGTGTAAGAAGCCGGAGCTGCGCGAGGGTGACGGGGAAATTCGAGTGGCTACGTTGAGCAGAGGGCTGACCATTGCAGCTCCGCACCTCCCTAAGTGACGGCTGAATCGACACAGCGCGACTTGCATGTAACTTTGTTTCAAGGGCTTGCCCTCCTCAAATCCTGTTGAACACAATCTGTTGAACCCGAGAACCCTCCAATGCAAAGAGGGCACTGGCGAGCTGACCATCAGCCATTCGCGAAACCCAATGTTTCGCTCCCTTAGGGCCCTGACGCTGCCCTTGAGGGGAGGGGCGTCTGTAACAGCACAAAATGTCTGCATGCCCACCATGGTTTTCAACCATGAGAAACCCCATCGGAAAGAAAAACAACTTTGGGCGAGCCACCACCCCAGAGCCCTGTGTGTTGGCGAAACAAAAACAACACGAAACATCCAACCCCAGAGACCCGCTGTTGGAGCAAAGCAAAAACACACGCGAAAACTGACCTGGAGCTCTACCCTTTGTTGCCCCCAAACCTCCCCTCGCCGGTCCCTGGGCCCATCCCCCAAATCCCATAGCTTTCAGCTCTCAGGAAAAAAACTGCACACACACAAGCACGCTTTTCCCCAGGTCCACATGAGATTTCTGTTCTCATTGAGCTTGGGACACCTGCGTCGCCCCAGCCAAACTCTTCACTGACTCTTTCTTCTGCACAAACCTGTTGCCAAAAGCAACCTTATATCAATCTCTCGCGGGATTCTCGAGCTTCAGTCTCACAGAAAAATTGTAAATCCTAACATTCAGAAGTCACCCGTTCTCCTCTTGGAGCCAACCGACCAAAAAACTCGCGCGCGAAAACCACACACCTATCAGAGTAATGAGCTACCAACACGCGCACGCGAAAACCAAAAACCAAAACCCATCGAGAAACGCGCGCACGCAAAAACCGAAAACCTAGAGGAAATACCAACCAACACGCATGCGCAAAAACCAAAAACCCAAAAAAACCCTTGGAACCAACCAACACGCATGCACGAACACCCAAAACCAAAAACCGTGGAACCAGCACGCGCGCGCACAAAAACAGAAAACCCCCAAAAAAACAGAGTCTCCGGACCCACCGAAAAACGCACGCGCGAAAACCGAAATCCAAAAACCCTTGGAACCAACCAACGCGCGCGCGAAAACCGAAAACCCAACGAGCTCTGGGCGCATCGATCTCTCTCGGGCGCTTTTGGGGCGCCCAGCCATGAGCTCCCCGTGGGCCGTGAGGGCCATGCAGAAGCCGCTGCCGCAGGCCACCGCCACCACCTCAGCGGGAGGCCCAAGCCAAGGCGGTTCACTGTTGGCCCGAACTTTTTGGGAACGATGGTCTTGGAAATGGATTCTGGGATTTTGGGAGGTTTGAAGAGAACTTAAGGAATTTTGGTGTATTTTGGGGGATTCCTTTTAAAGGGAACTTGTGTTTTTCGGGGTATTTTAAGGGGATTCCTTTGGGATTTTGAGGGATTTTGCAGGAAACTGGAAAGATGGATGGTTTTTCTTGGGGTCCGAAGCTTAGCAAACCGCAGGACATGTATTTGTGTTTCAAGGGCTCAACATGTTCGGGGGCTTGGGAATGAACAGGAAAGGGGAATGGCTGCGAAAGTCAGAAATCGCAGCACGAAATGACACCATGGTTGCAACCGTAACGATTGTTGGTACTCACGTTATTAGGTCTGCATTCCGTACATCCACAGCAGGGGATGATCTTGCTTGGGGTCATTCCATGTCTCATTCCCTACCGAAAATTAGCAAGTAAAAAAGACATTGGGGTGCTTGTACAAACACCCAAACCACGTTGTTTTGTATGTATAACCTTGGGGACTCACAAAACAACCAAGAACCATTGGGCTGCATGAAAACGACTCCATGAAAAATATATGTATATACATATAGAGAGATATACACATACACATTAACAAAGAAATGACAGCTTCTGGCAAGGGTGTTGGTTTTAAAGGATGAAACAAGGGATAGCTTCTATTCCTTGTGCGCTTCTCCAATGGTACTGCGCCACAAGTTGCTCCTAAAGTTGCATGCCCCCAAGTAAGTGGGTCATCTCCGACTCTCAGACTATATGGCGGCTTGCAGGCCGTTTCTCCTTGAAATCAAGGGTGGCCCCAAACCAAAACTTCCACAACCATACTGAGGGACGTCGGGCAACCGGCAGAACAAGGAAAGTCACCCACTCAGGCAGTAACCAAAACTCGACAATTTCCTCATTTGCCAGCGTGTCAATACTTGGGATCCTTTTGAGAACATAGCAGCACAAGTTCAAGGCCTGGATTTGCTTGAGGGGTCTGCACAAAATACCAATTTTCCCTTAAACAACAAATGATGGGTATTTCCCAAGGAAACAACACGTCTTAGGAGCTTCCATGTTGGAGGGAGGGACTTCCAGTTTAATTCTGAAGTGTGTACTTACTACACGTTTCAGAGTGGGAAGGGCGAACCTAAGACCTTCAACATGGGCGAGCCCGTTTTGCTCGTGCTCGTCATACTTGGCGCAACAGGTATGCCATTTGAGTGCGAGTTTCAGTGAGACAAAGGTCATACTTTGCCCTTCAAAGATCACCTCTGCAAGGAAACTGGGCACAACAGTGCTAAACCAGTCGTTTCCAACTGGAACTCAGCTGCCCAAAGCATCATCAATATTCTGGAACCTGTACTAAAAGTGGACCAATAAAGGGCAAATCTGAAACCAAAAGGTCCAAAGAGAGAAACAAATCAGGAATCACAAACATGGCGCTTGAGGATTTGCAGGTTCGACTTGCTGGGAATGACCCGAACCATGCAACTGGCGGTTTCCGTCTCTTCGCGTGTGGATTGGCACCACTCAAATGGTCGTCCCAAGCATTGTAATGCCCCCGAGGTTCATTCCCAGCAAGAAGGTGCATCCCTCCTCAAAAAAAGTATCAACGTCTAAGATTTTGAGCTCTCTCTCCCTCTCCCCACCAAACATTTGATTGCGGGAAAAGGGTGGGACCTCTTGCGTTGGCTGAGGCCCCCTTACAAGACGTTGAATTTTAAATACAGGGGCGACAGAAAGCTCCTCACTTGTGGATTTTGCTTCCAGCCGCCTCCTTTCTGTTTTGCCAGCCCTACTTGGATGTTCAAAATACCTAAGTAGGTCATAACAATAGTTACACTTGAAGCGACCCCTGCCCCACTCCATTTGAAACTGGGGCTGGTGCCAAGGTTGACTGCAGGCTTGGCCTGCAGCGAAGAATGCAAAATCAACGCAAATCAAAGCGAGCCAAAATACAAACTCTTTTCCATACTCAAACTACACACTATCATGATATGTTCTTTAGTAAACCCAAAACAACCATCCAAAAACGTAAAGTATACCCCTTTATTCAAATATCATCAATCCTCACAAATTCGAATATCTCAATGGCTAATAACTTAATAAATCCAATCTTCTCCATGTAGAAAACCCCTCAACCCAAATGGTGGCTCAAAGCTCTCTATATTTTTCTGTGCTCCCATGTCCCCAAGCACTCAGCATCGCCAGCCCCAAGCAACTGATTGAGATTCAACTGCTTAGAGGCCTTTCCGGCTTCAGCCGTCGAACTTTCTGGGATCTCAGAGGTCTTGCAGCCGCCTCCCAATCTCTCCGGTCGTGGTGTCTCCCGCTTGGTTCACAATACGCGCCATACATTAGACTGCAGCTATCGCCACCGGGCCGCTGAGCATACAAAGCTCTTAAGCTCTGCACTGACTGTAGCGGATCCACAAGGGCACACCGAATGTACCACAAAGTAGACAGTCTTAAGCCAAACAAAACAGATTCTTCTTGTCCAGCGGCTTTTCCAGGCGGTACCTCTTCTCTTTCAGACCATAGCCTGCGCTGAAGCTGCTTCTTGTTCTGGTGATGCCGCCAGGCCACGAGAAATACGAGGCTTCTGAACTAGCGCATTCTGTTCGATGGCTTGCACCAAAGAGACCACTCCGAATAAGTGTTCTTGCACTGCTCTTCGTTGGCAGCAGGCCTGGCACCAATTGCACAAGGCACTTGTGCAAGTGCAATACTTCACCTTTTCAAGGAAGTTAGTTCGGCGATTTAACCCTTTGTTAACAGACACAAACCGTTTCCCGCAACATGTGCCCCAAAATTACCAAGATCAAAAACCCGAACCATATTCAAAGATCCAAAGAACTGTTTTCACACTTGTAACTTAGATATGTTTGAGCCTTAACAGACCAGAATCCGTGTCGATTCACACATCTGCTATATGTGGATAGTAGTGAGGGCAATAAATTTCCAGAATTTAAAACACCAATTTCAGTAAATTAGACGAAAACAAAAATTGAGAATGCGTGATATGCTTCCATCTTACTTCCCTGAAATATGATATGCACCGAGAGCCATCCAGAACCCCGTTAAAGGTCCACCAAGCTGTGGGGCAGACCGCCAAGCTGTGGCGTATGAAACTTGGCCCACAAACAACGGATACTGAAAACAATTGCTGGGATTCTGCTGACCGTTTTTGGCCTACGTACTCTAAACTACAACATCAGTTTTGGTTTTGGAGACCCAAAACAGGGTAGACAGACGGGTATTTGCTTTCGGGTAGTTCATCTTGAAGTCAGGAACCCTCTTCAGAAAGGAACCTTCGCCATGCACCTTTTCATTGCTCAAGTCAGAAAGTCGCAGCCCTTAAGTAGCAGTGAAGTGCGGGCAGTGCGCTTCCTCAACTCCAGCTGTCAAGTCGCAACGTCTCATCACAGGGGTAGTACATGACACGCACTTCCGCAGTTCCGCTGGAAAGCCGCAACTGTTCAAAAGATCCGCGAAAGTCCGCGCGAAAGCGCAGGCTTCGATTGCAAGGGGAGAGGTACTTTCTGAGGGGCTCGTTAGTCAGTGTATTAGCTTGGTACTGAAAAGTTGCGACTTCAAGCTGGAGCTGCGCGGCTTACCTGCCGGAACTACTTCGCATTTCGCGCACTACTTGCGGAACTTTCGCGAAAAATCACGCACGTTTCAGAGCGTGAAGCCACCGACTAACACCCACAGACACACACGAACACACTTGGAGCACTAACCAGCCAAGCAGGGTATCAAACTGTAGCCTCACCAGGCTTTATCAGCGCCAAAAAACAAACATGTTCTAATCAGCTTAGAAGAAGGCTCAGAAGAAAAGATGAATGGTTTCACAGACCACTGATTTACAAGATACAGTTACATAAAACTTTCGCGGAAAACCACAGACAACTCCATGGCGAATCTTTGCGGAGCTACCTCAACCAACACCGATGGTCACCGAATACTGGACTCCTTACAAGGACCTTTAGAACGACTCCCATATATATATATATATACACGAGTAAACAAACATTCTCTCCCGAACCCCCCTTGTTATTCCCCGATGGCTTATAGCATGTTCATGCGGTTTTCAGGAAAAAACCGTTAAGGGAGCCAAACGACATTCTTGCTCGCTTGGAACCGTCAGACCTAGAGAGGAAGCGGACGCCCTTCTTTAGGCTGGATGATTTTGAAGGGACTCCCGGACTCCCGCCCTCCCGGGAAGGAAGGGCACCTTTGGAGGTCTAAACCCAGGACTGTGGCCAGTTTTGAAGTCTTCAGATTCAACTGCGAAATGTAACACAATGTTACCCGTGCATGATTTAGTGCACTTTTCAATCCCAGCACATTCTGATGATTCTGGAATTCAGGCCCTGATACCTAGCCCCCCAAAAAGAAACCCTCGCGGGTGTCTCGGGGTTTGAGAGCTCCCCTGTCGGAGCGTTTGCAAATGAACCTGAAAGGAAACTAACCCATGTTTGATGTCACTACCGGGAACCCTTGATAATTCAATAGCTATTTATTGATAGCGGGGTTCCTGGGTTTAGTTGGGAATCATCACTGTTGAAGAGCCCAACCCTCCCCAACAGGTTTATCAATCTGGGTTGACCTTATTCGAGTGTCTTTCAATCAAGGGATCCCCCCAACAAAAGAAGAAAATTGAAGCCCTTTAATGTTACACCTCCTTTATAAATAGCACCCTCTATTATAGCAAGTGATTTTGTAATTCAGGATCTTGTGACTGTTTTGGGTGTTTTTTAATTCCAGCATGTTTCCCCCGAAAAAATAAATAAAAAAAAAATCTTTTTTCTCTCCTGATGTTGTCTGGCTCAGGCTGGACTAAGCCTCCGAAAACAGATGGGCCAAACAAACTTGGCAAAGAAGTCGAGCAAGAAAAACGAGCAAACAAATCCGGGCAAACATGAGGATTTTTGAAGTGGTCCCCAAACCATCAAATTTTAGATAACTTCCTTGCAAAAAAGTGCGGGCAAACAGTCGCACAAAGGGGGTTGCCCACAAGGGGCCCTGATCCTCTTTAATGTGACTGGTTTGGGGTCCCCTTTAGTGTGTAACCTTCTTGGGGGTGGCTGAAAAAAACGGTCCTTGGCAATACACAAGTAGAATTGGCACTACTAAAGTTAGTACTGGGAAGCTGAGAGGCAACACTAAAGTAGAATTGGCAATACTTAGGTACTGGGAATCTGAGCGTCAGCCTTGGCAATACTTGCCCTGAAGACCACACACACACACCTGCTGGATTTAGGTGTCAGCTTGTGATGCTACACCGACTCGAAAACATGTACCTGAATATGCTCTACAATAGGTGACCTTTTGGCAGGAAATACATGGGTGCCCCCGGTAAATGGGTAACAAAAACCCATCTAAACCAGTGCAAATCATCCATTTCCAACCCCACTCGCCGATCAAAAGGACACCAGCTGTGGAAGACATTCTGCACCACCTAAAAAACCCTGGAATGTGTCGATTCCCCAACGTAAATATCAAAAGACGTTCCGCTTGCAACCCTGGTTTCATTTCCTGGGGCGATTGCTAGATTTCGCTATCCACGGTTCCCTAAGTCTCACTTCTGGAATGGATTGACCAACAAAAGTAATCCAACTTCTTGTTTACCACAGTCTTCCCAAAAAGTAACCAAAGTCCAGGAACTCAGTGGGGTGTAGTAGATTGCAAGCCACAGTTGGCCGGATACTTGACAAAGGATCCCACCAATTGACACGGAACATGACGGTTGGGGGATCCTGAAAGACCGATCTTTCCCCCCGAACGTCAGGTTCCACGTGAAAAGGGTGGGAGGGTCTCCAAACTGTTTGCCAAACATGATTGGCCATGTTTGGGTATGCCTGATTCTTGCAGAGGAGAATCCATAGACCTATCTATAAGCCCTGTGTAAGGCTGGATTTTGGGGTGTGTACCGATGGTTTTTGTGCAATGTGTGCAACCCATGTGAGTCTTGCAGAAGTACTTCAGGAGACAAAGCCCTATGTGTCCATCACCCCCCCCCCCCCCGGCGAAAAATACAAAAACAAAAAATGGCAACGGTGTCCTGTTTGCCAGTTTGCCCTCATGGTTTGTTCATCATCAAGGTCACCCGGCAAGCGAAGCCCTATGTAAGGTTGGATTTTTGGGTGTGTACCGTTGATCTTTTTGTGCAACCCATGTGTGCAACCCGTGTGAACCATGTAAAGAATTTGGAAGGCGGCCGCAGCTATTTCTGGTTGGGATCGTCCTTTACTAACCTTCATCTACCCGGGTTTTGATTGACTCTGTGATTCTTGCAGAGTACTTCAAGATACAAACTAGGTCCGCCAGTAGAAAGCTTAGTTTTTTTTTAGTAGACGAAACCCTCCCATAGTCATCAAGGTCACCCGGCAAGCGGAGGATTCAGCGAGCTCGTTGAGAGGCCCGAGGCTCTGGCCAGGGCACCCACGCGGGGCAGGCCATCGGGGCGCTGCCCTTTTGGCCGTCCCCGCCGTCCCCGTACCAGGCCTAGCCCGGGAAATCGGAAACGCCCCGGAAACCGCCGAGAAAAACCGGGGGGGGGGGGGACGAGGCTTGGGGCGGTCCGTTTTACTGATCTGCTGAAAGTTGGGGGGGGGGGGGGGTTGGATAGAAACCAGTTGATGTGCGAATAACTTTTGGTGAAATGGAAGCCACTCAACTAACTGAAAACCTGAAAGCCTAATGCACGAAGAATTGGAGAAAACCAAGAATCACTGGATACCCATCGATGTCCAAGTGTACTTGATTGGTTTCAATTGAGTTAAACTAGGGAGAGGGAGAAAACATGTCAAAGTGGTCCCGCTGCAAAGGTAAGTCGGTCGTAGCCGGGGCGTTCTTCAGTGTGGACAGGGTTGGCTGTCTCAAAACTGTAGTTGTAACCTGCTGTACGAATTGCATAGTTTGAACAAGCCCCCCCACCCGCTTTGATGCTCCACATTGGCCCGTAAGACAACCCCAACACGGGCTTCGCACGGTTCCTCCTTAAACGTCACCCCACGACGAGGATAATTTTAGCAGGGTCGCCTCAAACGCCTTTGCATGCAAGGCATCGAAAAGACCAAAACTGGAAGAGTGTGCGGGCAGGGGGGGGGGGGGGGTAGAAGCGATGTTCTGCGAAGAGGAGGTGCTGGGAAGAGAAGTCTGGCAAAGCCAAACGGAAATGCCATAGAGAAAAACAAAAAAACACCTTCCGAGTTGGCAAGTGTAAATGGTAAGACGTGAGATGCATTGGATGCAGCTGGGGTGTCCGCTTTGTTGGTGGGTAGGACCATTCCCCAATAACCAGTACGATTCGGGGATCTTAAAAGGACCTTGGCCTATTCAGCATTGTTTGGTCTTATGCCAAGTGAAGTCACTAATTAGTGCCATCTTCCCTTCATGATGCCTGTCTGGTGTGGACCCAGAAAACGCAATGGTAGCACCACATGGTTCTCTTCTGACCATGACTGTCGCCGTGAGTCTTCGAAGTTCCTGTAAAGGCGTCACGGCTGCGAAGGCCAAGTGTTCCAGCACCTTGAGTTGAGAGTTGTGAAGTTGAGGCGCAGAGGGATCCAGGGATGCAGCAAGGAATCGGAAGTTGACCCGCGGCAGTGTCTATGGCTATGAATTTAAATTGGGGACACTTTGAAAAATGGTTGGTGGACATATGTGGACATGAACCCCTACCGAAATGATGTCCACCAAAGGGTCCCCAAAGGGTCCTCGGTTACAAATCGTATCCACCCCGCTTGAGGTGTATGTTTTTTTTTCCTGGGGGGCCTTGCTGAGCCCCATCTTGCTGGAACGCAATAAGCCAACGATGTGCGAATTTGAACCTCATTTTGACCTGATGACTCGCCTTTTTCGGGATCCATGTTGATCTGACGAGTTGCTTGGAATCATGTCTTCAGGCGATAGAACATGGAGACCAAGGTCAGGCGCTGGCGAAACTCGGCGGCAAGTTCCCATGCGAGAAGGCGTCAAACCATTCTCTTGAACCGGAGGGTCCATCTGAGCGGCCGTTTTCGCCCGTATTCCTCCCTTCAAAGCGGCCTTGTTCCTCAGTTGTTCAGTGACCCTGGAAAAAAACGAAACCCATTTTTGGCAAGACCATTTTAGTGGGGCAGCCACCAAAAAAAAAAGGAAAAAGGGGGCCACTGAACAACTGAGGTTCCGTAACAAACAAAAGGAATGTTCCGATCAAGTACCTAGACCTTGCAGACTTCAAGACAAATCAAGTCGAGGTTCAGAGGTCACTTGCAACGTCATCCCTTGGCATGGCCATGGGAATCTAGGGACATGGCCATGTATAGATTTGCAGCATCTCTTCTAGCAACAAACTAGGCCCACCGCAGATGTAGGCCAAGATTTTAGGCCCACTAAATCTGCAATAGAACCGGAAAGTACTGGTTTGGTCCATTGGGGTATCCTGCCATGAGCTTGTGTAACTAGGCTCCACAACAGTATCCACCCGTCGGAAATGAGAGTGTCTCGGAGCTCAGTACTTGCAGAGATGTCAAGAGTATGGTCACCCTTCTTGGGAGACCGGTCTCATGTTGGAGCATTTAAGCTTCTTTTTGGGTACGAAGAGGGGTCCCTTTTGACAACATGCAACATGTGTCAAAGTGGGTCCTGGATGTTCCGGGCCCCACAAAAAGAATGATCTTCCTTTTGGGGGGGGTTTCCCCAATCACACACATGCAAACATTTTCAAAGTGGGTCTCGGGACCCCCACAGAATGAACTTCCTTTTTGGGGGTTTCCCTGTTCCACTTATGGAACACATCCCCTCCACACAACGGTCCGTACCCAGTCCCCGCCGGCTCGCCGGCTCGCCTGCGAGGAGAACACGTCGCCGCTGTCCATCAGCGCAATGGCTGCGATGCGATACCTCCGGACCGGAGACGGGGAGCGTGGGACCATGGCCACTGTGGGTTTACTTGTTGGCGGGCACCCTTTTCCTGTTGGTTTGAAGGAAAACCATGAAAACCCAAAAGGAACACCCACCGTTTGCATGTTGGTTTGAAGGAAAGATACCAATTGCAGGGTATTGCTATTTTGACACGTGCATACCCCCATTTTGTCCCAGGACGGTGGTTTGCGCGCATGGCTGTGAGAAGCGGGAGGCCAACGGGTGAAATTTTGGGAGAACGGATTCCTGATCAAGGTCTCTGAGTGAAATTTGAGCCCAAGCAAGTTTCAAGTCTTCGACTGTTTTTGCACGCTGTAGTGACTCAGCCATGAAACCAATGGGTTTGCAGTTTCCCCATTTTGACACACACACACACACACGGAGACACAAACACGACCGAAGCACTCGTGTGGTATGGGCGCATTCTGTGGCTCCGGAGGTCACTCGACGGCCCAAGGGCCACGGTCCAGTCTCACCAGGTTCTCTGAAAGGCAAAGCACACCCTGCAAAACGAGTTCCTCCAGTAGAGAGGCTAAACATTTGTTGTGGTCTATCTTAGTAGGGGGACCTTCCTTCCAAGAAAGTAAAAGGGCACTATGGGGGACGTAGAAAAACACCAACCTTGCCCTTTCCGCGATTTCGTTGAGGTCCATGCTTGAGTGGCGACTCGTCTAAATCAATCCACAGGAAGCTCTTCACATAACTTCCCACCTCGCCCCACCAGCCAGTCCAACTTTAAGCCCAAGACAGGGAGGCACAAAGAAGCCGCCTTTCTCCAAGAAGGTCCTTTTAAAGGAACCTCTTTTTTGGGGGAAGCCAGGAACCACCCCCTTTTTCGGGGACCCGGAACCTCCTTTTTCGGGGGACCAGGGACTAGGGACCTCCCAATTGTTGAGGGGGGGACCGCCTTTTCGAGGCCCATGTGGGTATGGGTCAAAATTGAACCACCAGGAATTGGACCGCAGGTTTTAGTCTTTGGTTCCAGTTACCAGGGCAGGCCATTCTAGGGTTACCCTGTTTTGACCCACAGCCTTTCTTCAGGAACCTCCCTTTTTCGGGAACCATGAACCTTTTCGGGGGACCAGGGACCTCCCATTTTTGGGGGGGCCGCCTTTTTGAGTCCCATGTCCATTCTCGGCTTCTCGGCTCGCTTCTCGGCGCCCCTACGAAGACTTCCGCGAGAAGCCGCCCAATGCCTCGAGCGAGGTCGAACGAACGAACGAAGCCTGGGAGGCTCAGCCGCAAGAGACCCAACTGACCTTGGTATCTTGGAACCATCATTTCGTTTTTTGGGTATCTTATCTTGTTGCCTTGGTTTTCGTTTTTGAGTTTCCATCATTTCCTGGAACCTGCAACAACCATCTACCTAGAGTCTCCATGACTCAAAAAAATGGGTCCATCACCCATTAATTTTGGGTGATGACCCATTCTTTGAGGGTCATGGAGACTCCAGGCAGAGCCATCTTCACCAAACTTGACTTCGGAAGCTGCGCCGTTTTTGGCCCAAGAGCTTTCGGTGGATTCAGTGGATGCTTCGCAGCAGTTTCTTGCCGCTTTTGAAGGAAAATGGTCTTCCAGGATCTCTCAGTCAGCTTCCACGTTGGTGGGCAGGAGGGTAAGCTGCTTGAACATCCAAGTATGTGGGGTAAGTGGGAACCAACCCAAAGAGGACCTTCAGCTGACCCGCAAAGTATCCGGCCCATGCGGATGGGCAAAATGCACGTCACCAGTTGGTATTTGTAGTTGATCAACCAGTGTTCAAAGGGCATCATCCATCCCAGCTGGTGCAGGATTTTGACCATCCACTGCATTGGTGGTCTAAGGGCTATAGACACCTTAAGATAATCCTAAAAGACGAGAGTGGGAACAATTCTACAGTGGTCCGATAATGATTGCCTTTTCACCCAAAAGTAGAGGCCCTAGAAAGATCTCCTAAGTTGAGATGAACATTTTCTGGGTTTGAAAAAGCCGGACACGGTTGGCTCGATTCACCCTCAGCTCGTTGTGAATAGTCCAAACTTTCATCCTGGTGGTGTAATTACTCACTTGCCCAAAGAACCCAGAAATACAAGGTTAACCTTTTGGGGCCATGACTAAAACTAGACCAAAAAGGAAAAACCAAAAGGTCAAAAGGTTGGCTTTGGGCAACTGAGATTACCTACGTGGATTGTGGTTGAATTCTCGGTTCGCTCGCTCAGGTCGTTTCCACTTCTATGATTTCCATGAGATGAAGCAGAAATCGTGCTGCTCCAGCTAAATGCTGATTTGTGGAATGAATGAGTCGCCCTCTGGGATGCCTTTCAGGTTTTAAGACCAGGCGCAAGTCTCTGGGTGCTCTGTTCATGACATGAACCCCCAACATAGCTTGTGAAGGTACCGGACTGATAGAATTCTCAGAATGCATGCGCGCAAGGACCATGTTGCTAGCGAGTCCGTCTTGTTGGGCAGTTCTACACCCAATAAACAACTTACAAACGAGAGCAACTGAAGCAACTCAACCAAATCAATCTAAGAAACTGGAGTAGGATATCCCCTTGAAATCCAAGTGGGTTCAATCACTCCCTCCAACTACAACACAAAACATTCACCTACTGCACTGGCTCTCGGATTTCTAGCTTACCTCTCCCATATTTCCCCAATCAAAGGTCTAGGCCCCGGACCACGTCGCGGAGCTGCAAGTGCTGACCTGCCTGAAAGAGACATCCAAATGGATTGTTCCAAGCCCCCGAGCAATTTTCCCAGATTCGGTCAAGCCAAAGCCACAGCCAGGATGTTCAACATTAGGCTACAAACAGGACTATAAGTGGCTGCTTGAAGTTCAACTATAGTTATAACTATATTTCCCGAGTAGTTTGAACATCCAGGCAAGTGGCTTCACCCATGGTTTCCCTTTAGACCCACTTCAAAAAGTGTACCCTGAAACCAACCATGCATTGTGGCCGCAGCTGTGTTGGGCCAGACTATGTGGGTAGGTGTCTTTGTTGAGGACACCCTTGAGTTGGGGGCTTCCCCAATTAAGACAACCCATGTCCGACGGAAGGCTCCCTCAAAAGCTGCAATCCCCGGGTGAGCCCGAGGAGCCCGTCTCCCGAGTCTTTGCTCTCGACGGGTTCCGGCGTGCGCTTGATTCTGGTCCATGTTTTAAGTACTGTCAGATTTGGGGCTTCACTTGGTTGACGCTGGAAGGGGAGCACAAAAAAAGCTGTTGAGTGGGGATTTCCCACTAAACCACAATAAGCAAACATGTAAACCGTTTCCCAACAACGACCATGCCATGTTTAAAGTACTTCCAGATTTGGGGCTTCACTTGGTTGACGTTGGAAGGAGAGCAAAAAAAAGCTGTTGAGTGGGGATTTCCCACTAAACCACAATAAGCAAACATGTAAAACGTTTCCCAACAACGACCATGCCATGTTTAAAGTACTTCCAGATTTGGGGCTTCACTTGGTTGACGTTGGAAGGGGAGCAAAAAAAAGCTGTTGAGTGGGGATTTCCCACTAAACCACAATAAGCAAACATGTAAAACGTTTCCCAACAACGACCATGCCATGTTTAAAGTACTTCCAGATTTGGGGCTTCACTTGGTTGACGTTGGAAGGGGAGCAAAAAAAAAGCTGTTGAGTGGGGATTTCCCACTAAACCACAATAAGCAAACATGTAAAACGTTTCCCAACAACGACCATGCCATGTTTAAAGTACTTCCAGATTTGGGGCTTCACTTGGTTGACGTTGGAAGGGGAGCAAAAAAAAAGCTGTTGAGTGGGGATTTCCCACTAAACCACAATAAGCAAACATGTAAAACGTTTCCCAACAACGACCATGCCATGTTTAAAGTACTTCCAGATTTGGGGCTTCACTTGGTTGACGTTGGAAGGGGAGCAAAACAAAAAGCTGTTGAGTGGGGATTTCCCACTAAACCACAATAAGCAAACATGTAAACCCTTCCCAACAACGACCATGCCATGTTTAAAGTACTTCCAGATTTGGGGCTTCACTTGGTTGACGTTGGAAGGGGAGCAAAAAAAAAGGCTGTTGAGTGGGAATTTCCCACTAAACCACAATAAGCAAACATGTAAAACGTTTCCCAACAACGACCATGCCATGTTTAAAGTACTTCCAGATTTGGGGCTTCACTTGGTTGACGTTGGAAGGGGAGCAAAAAAAGTTGTTGAGTGGGGATTTCCCACTAGACCACAATAAGCAAACATGTAAAACGTTTCCAAACAACGACCATGCCATGTTTAAAGTACTTCCAGATTTGGGGCTTCACTTGGTTGACGTTGGAAGGGGAGCAAAACAAAAAGCTGTTGAGTGGGGATTTCCCACTAAACCACAATAAGCAAACATGTAAACCGTTTCCCAACAACGACCATGCCATGTTTAAAGTACTTCCAGATTTGGGGCTTCACTTGGTTGACGTTGGAAGGGGAGAAAAAAAACAGCTGTTGAGTGGGATTTTCCCACTAAACCACAATAAGCAAACATGTAAAACGTTTCCCAACAACGACCATGCCATGTTTAAAGTACTTCCAGATTTGGGGCTTCACTTGGTTGACGTTGGAAGGGGAGCAAAAAAAAAAGCTGTTGAGTGGGGATTTCCCACTAAACCACAATAAGCAAACATGTAAACCGTTTCCCAACAACGACCATGCCATGTTTAAAGTACTTCCAGATTTGGGGCTTGAGCTTGGCATCCATGAGGCAAGCATTGCTGTCCAAGAAGGACAACCTGAATCCAGGAGATAGGTGGTGGGAAGCTCACTGCTCAGACAAGGGTCTACCCAAATTCAAGACAACCCACCCAAACAGGGATCTCCCCACAAGCAGTTTTAGTCTTCAGGCCAGGACTGGACAAGCCTTGTGTCGAGTCCTTGGATCGAACAGGGACGTTAGCCTCTCCACCCCGGGCAAAATCAAGGGTGTGGACTTTAAATTATTCCACTCAGATGCTCAGTGGTCATGGCAAAAAAGGGCATCCTTTTTGGGTTGGTCGACTTTAAAGGGGATCCCTTCCCCAGCAAACAAGTGGAAAAAAAGGAGCAACCCACTGGGCAACTGGGTCCAGGAGGTCCTTGGAAATCTCGTTCCAACTCCTCGCGACTCAAAAGGCGGACCCTGGACCCGTCGACACCGGCCTCGTCTTTGAGCATGGACAGCGACCACTCCATGGCAAAGCCCCGTGTCTCAGCGGGCGACTCGACTCGACTCGACCGACGAAAAAAAGAAAAGAACAAAAAAGCGCGCACGCATGCTCATGCGCGGGCGCCGGGCCCCGGCACACCGAAAAACGGGACCAGGAGCCCCTTTCGACACCTTCCAAAGCGAACACACCCCGCGACCCCTGAAGTATGAC
>CAUJNA010000080.1:107500-168809 GCA_963377175.1 Effrenium voratum
TCCCTCAGACTAAAATCCGGAAGCTCCCCCAATCGGCCTCTATAAATGGAACCAAGGCTTCCATTTCGGGGTCCCTTTGGAGCTTCCATGCTCGGAGGGCAAGGGATCTCTCTCAAGGTCACAAACATTGGTGATTTATTGGGCTTTATCCATGGTGCGGCATGGATTTTGACTATCAGTATGAGCAACCTGCAATATTGCCAGGTATCAGTCTCGGGTGGGACCCCTGCCGGCTGCATGATATGGTCAGCCCCTCATCTTTCTGTGAAGCCACACTACGAGAAGGCACAAAAAAGGCCGAATCCACTAGGCAGCTGGCTCGCATGGCTTCAGACTGTGACTTTAATTGGGTCTGCGCTTTTTTGAAAGGGTGCTCTTGGGGCTGGTTACCTTGTTACCGTTTTGGGGCTGGTTACCTGGTTTCTTGGCTGCCTGGGTACCTAGTGGGAGCCTAAAGGAAAACTAACTCAGGTCCCGGGCGCACCGGGGATCTCCGTGGGACATGGAACGACTTCCCAGCCTCAGACTGACACGACTTCACGCCAAAAAAGCTGAGACTTGCCACACTGACATGAGTAAGCATGTATATACATGCATCTAACAATATATCATATATATATATATGCATATTATGAGCACCGTTCACAACCCTCCCATGTTTCGGAAGAAGACTTGCCACAGTGACATGAGTAAACATAGTACATGCATCTGACATGGTATCATTTATTTATGCATAGTATAAGTCTATTTGTATGTGAAAGGGTCCACCCAAATCATGCAATGAGACAAAACTCTGGCATTGAAATTTCAGATTCCCTTGGCGTACACCTTGACTAGCGTTTGCGAAAAAGTAGTCTTGGCCTTTGCCCATGGTTCATATTCTGTGTTCAGCCCAAACTTGGAATTCAATACATATATATATATATATATTATATTCCACCGCTTACCAAGACAATGCTGACCCAGCTGCCTTGACGACACCAATTCCCCTGCAAACACTTGCCTTGCTGGTTCGTTTCCCGAACACGAAGGACACCCAAGACAAGAGGGCGAAGGGGCAAGCATGTCGCAAACTGTCGGCAACCTCGAAAACCAGAAGATCCCAAACTGGAAACCACGCAGAAACCCGCTCCATACATTAACCCACTTTTCCTAGTCATACATGCACCCAATGCTCGATGTTTCCCAGAGCTACACATTCAATTCGCCATGAGGGGCTGGATTTCCCCAGAAGGATTTCTGCGTACTCTTTGATCGGGGGCGTGGGCGCACACATTCTTTCTGCTTGTGCAGAGAGAACTTGTATGAAACTTTGTTGGGGCCCGGTACCACCCTTCGTCCTAAAGGTGTACACGCCATGTTCCTCTGAAATCCCTGTGTAGGTCCTCCAGTAGAGAGGTTAGAATACGTTGGTACCCGTTTTCTTTTTTCCCTTTTTTTTCTGTAGTTTATTTTAGTAGGGGAACCTTGCCAACCAAAAAAGGGTAAAAGGCCACTACTGGGGGACCTAGCTGTTTTTAATTTAAATGGGAGCCCGTACCCAAGTCTCTACTCTGACATGGGGTTTCCACCAAAGGGCTCCTCTCAGACGCACTTCCTGAGTGGACTGGCCAGAACAACTCGAAACTTGGGAAGACCACTTTTCAGTTCACCCCTCAAACATGATCTTCCCAAAAGAGTCCAAAGTGAGTAGAGGAAGATGTTCTTTCCGAAGACGGCCAGCCGCCCAGGGCTCCCAGCTCTCTGCATCCTGCGGTTGCGCCCTTTGAATGGCGTAGAAAGGACCCCCTCCAAACAGCGCCGAAAATGGCACTGGTCTGAGTGAAAACTGGCGGTCCAAGCACTTGATTGATTCTCTTTCCCCATCCAATACCGCCTTCCATTCTGGCGAAGACATCAACGATGTTCTAACCACACCTTCCCCATTCTCTTCACGGATCCTTCTCTTCAAAAAAATGGCCAACCCCCTGAACAATGGCTGGTTTGGAAAGAGAACCATCGGTGAAGAGAATGACGAATCAACCTCTAGAGCCGTGTTGAGAGAGCACCCCTCATTCCCACAACTGGACTACAAAGCCAACTGAGTGCACCAAAGACCAGAGCTCCTTTAGTACCCCTTGCCCACCCCAAGAAACACCATCTATCCCCGAACTCTCGGAGTGCCCCTACTTGTTCGATTCGCCCAAGTTCGTAAGTCGTCGCAGGTCATGACCCACTTGGCCTCCGTGGGGGTAATTACCCCAGTCAGTGGGTTATATCCAAGGCGGCGTTGACACTTGACGTGGCGAATCGAAGATCCAAGGAGTTCGATGCCACAAGATTCTCTTTTGGGAAACTGGGCCCGACCAAGGTTTCTAACCACTTGCGAACTTGACGAATCGAAGTCCCAAGGGGCATCTAGAAGTGGTGATACCTGGATCCGATTTCTTGGGGTGGGTAATCAATGGGTAGGTGAGGGAGCCCTGCCCTTGGGCAGACCCAGTGGGTGTTGTCATGATTTACCACCGTAGCTTAGGCCGTCCTCAGATCCTCCGAAGCTCAACATATGGAACCCCAACCACTAAACCAACAAACAACCAGAGAAAACCTAAGGACCCAAATACTTACCCCTTAAAACTCCAAGCCCTGAAGTTAATCTACAGACATATAGCCCATGTTACCCTCAAAAAGTTGAGAAATGTTTTGTGTTCTTAAGAGGTAAGTCTTAAGGGGGGATGTGGGGGGGGAAATGGGTACCTGGGTAAATGGATGCTACCTGGGGCCGGACGAATCCGCTGCCTTTCACTGGCCCTCTGCAACTCTGAGGCTGTGAGGTGGTTCAACTCCCAAACCGCGAGTTTCCAAACCAACTGAGGGGTGCCTGCATACAGAAACACTTGTTTGAACAAAAACAGAAACCAAAAACACCAAGGGGCAACGAGCAAGGCATTTGGCTTTGTGGTTTAGAGCGAGAGGTTCACCTTTACCCTCCAAGCCAGACCACCATCATATATATATATATAATATACACACGTTATTAAAGAATTAACGGGCACAAAAAAAGCCAAGGCCCCAGCCCCGCTGTTGACCCCTCCGGACCCCACCGAAGAAAAACAAAAACAACTCGGGACCCCAGAGCTTTCGGAACAGCTTGGGGACAAATGAAGCAAGCCCAGGGGGCCAAACATTCTCCAACTAGGTCCTCCAGTAGAGAGGTTAGAATAAGTTGGTACCCGAGTTTTTTCTGTAGGCTATATATTTTAGTAGGGGAACCCTCCCCCCCAAAAAGGGTAAAAGGGCACTACTGGGGGACTTAGCCAAAATGCTTGCCGTGTTGGCTTCTCGGCCTTTCAAGACCCTAACATGGAAACCGTTGGACATCCATGAGAGTCATAATTCAACTGGTCTACCCGGAACCTTGTAAAGAATTGACAAGGCGGATAGCTGGGATTCTCCCTTACCCTCCAACTACAAGGGTTTGGATTGTGACTCGCCTAGAGACGCCAAACATTTGCCACGGCACCTCGATTTCGAGAAATTCAACACATCCACACAAAACAAATACCCAACATGGTCTTGTTGGACCCTAACGAGGAACCCCCTGAAAGAGAGTTCCGCTCCTTCCTAGGGAGGCACTCCGGATTCTTACGACCTTCCCCCCCAAAACAAAACAAACACAAGGGATGACCGTACATTTAGATCCCAAATAAACCCGGGGAAGGCATGTGAAGGTCTGCCTCTAAGCAAGCCTGAGCAAAGGAGAGAGGACCATCTGCAACAGGTTCAACTGCAAAAATTAAAGCTGACCTTCTGATGTTGGCCAGAAAAGTTCACCCTTCTTCGGTCTTCTGCAAGGCCTTCTTAAAGTCGGATTCACTGGAGATTTCTTGCCACCCCCCCCTCCCCCACAAGCATGTCGATTGACCGCTGTGTCAAGCATACATAAAAGCCATATAGCCCATCTCAGTTGCCCAAAGGACCTGGAACTAAAAGGTTAACCTTTTGATTTACTAAAGATAGACCAAAATTGGAAAACCAAAAGGTTAAACGGTCGGCTTTGGGCAACTGAGCCATGTGTAATCATAACAGACGGGCAAGTACGCACAGCTGTGCCTTGAGGTGACCCCATCCCAAACCCAACACAAAACGAGCCCACGCCTCTAGCGACAGACTCCGGGGCCCTGTCCTGGACACGGATGTGGTCTAAGAAATAAGAGTGAGGCGTCGGGATGCTTTTTAGCTGCTCTAGTTTATAAGGGACATCAGATTTTATCAAACGGATTCATTTCCACCTTTGAGGTTCCCTACTAGCCATGTAGCTGACTTCCCAGCCCTTCACATGGTAAGTGTGCCCAGAAGTCAGCACCCACGTCAACCGAACTCTTGCGCAAACCAGACACTGGACAAAGACCGAAGGACACACCAATGAGATCACTGGCTGCGTGGTTTAGCCTGAAGCATGTGATAGATGACCTCAAAAAATACGCAACAAGAAACACGCCCTGATACTTCCTGAATGGATTGGCCGACGGAACTTGTTTAATTACTCAAGCGGATTGCCTAAAAAGGAAGTCCAGCTCAGGATGTCCGCGGATATTCGACCTAGAAAGTCCAACTCAACCACTTGGCGGCCCTTACCGGGGGATCGCGCAAACGGGGGCGTTCTCGGGCAGTTTCGGGCAGTTTGGAGAAAAAGGTGTGCGCACATCTCTCAGCACATTTGGTTTATCGGGCTGTTTTGGGCTGGTTTGCTTCTGCCTGAAATCCAAAGCCTTTGCGGCGACCGTTAAGGGCTCTCGAAAACCAAACCACTACCAAGAGGAAAAGCTGTCAGCTATATATACATACAACCACGATATAGCCGCTGAAAAAACGAGGTCATGTATTTCACGTTCTTCTGAGCCCGTGACCATTCTTTTCCCAGAAAAAAAATCATAATGCTAGATAGCGATTTATAAAAGGGGAGTGGAAAAAAAACAAAACAAAAAACATCTCAAAACTATTCTCTCTCCTGAAAAGCAAAAAGGGTAGGTATTACACAGAAGTTCACCTCAGGCGCCAGGTGATGTTAGCACCTTTTGCAGCTTCATCTCGGGCGCCACTGGGCCGAACGGGACTTCGAATCCGAGCCTCTCGATGGGAGGGGTGAGGTGAGGGGTCCATAACCCACGGGTTATGGACCCACCATGCTCGTCGGAAAGTGGAAAAATGAGAGTATCTGGTGCCATGTCACTGGAATGCATCTCTCTTCCCCTGCAAATGCCCGCTTTGGCCGATTTGATTTGTTGGGAAAACCCGGGGTTCCCATCGAAAAAGCAAAAACAGCGCCCTTTTTAGTAAAGGGTTGAAATGATACCCTTTAAAAAAGGCATTCATTTGGAGTCGTTGGTGTTCAGGCATCCCCCGATCGGATCGATCGCATCAGCTGTTGTCGCTTTTTCGTCCTCGGGATCAAGCCGAAGGCGTAGGTCTTCAAGGCAAAGTCCAGGGGCTGGTGCGCGGGGGGGGGGGGGGGTGGGGGGTGGGGGGTAGGCGGGGTGGGCGGGGTGGGCGGGTGGGGGGGGGGGATGGGCACAAGTGGGGGGAAACCAAAACCAAAAACCGACAGCCCAAAGCCCAACTTTTTACGTGACACCAAGCCGGATAAGCTACTCAACAACAGGCACACGAAAATCAAAGACCTTCCGCAAATGGAAGCCCTTCCCAGCCAATCTATCTTGCAGCTAGTTGAAACCACAACCTGACCCCCAAAGCACTGCTGGCTCCGTTGCTATGCATACAACTTCTCCTCACTCCAGGGGACCAGTGAGACGAAACGCGTGCCACAGAATAAACAAAACTCATACGGCCTGGATGTGTTTTGACAGTCAACTTGCTCCATTGCACTCCAGCCACCATGCAACATGCAACAGTGGCCATGCGATCTCAACACTTGCAGCATTGCTTTCAGGCGAAAGGTTGATGACACTTTTCGAAAGGCCTCCTTATTGATCCTTTCCGGTTTTTCATAATTTAAACCACGCGCGTTCTGATGCGCAGGTCTTTTCTCCACCAAATCGAGTCCGTGTCGCCTTCCCCGCGCAATGGCAAGTGAGCCGCCAGCATGTGCCAGTGAGTGAATTTGTTTGGCATGAGACACCACCAGAAAGTGTGACTTGGGACTGGCATCAGCCTTAGTCTTGTTCCAAGGGCTTGACTCGGTGGATTGGCCGCCTACGTTCTTCCATTCTCTGTTTGCAACCCCGACTTGCCTGCCGACATCGCCGTCGGGTCAAGCGAATCAGTGTCAAATAGTAAGCGGAAAAAAGCAACGCGAGCCAAAGGCCTGGATGTGACTTGGGACTCGGGCAGATCCCAAATTGCTTACAGACTCCTGTGGCTCCGTCCTTGTTTTTTAAAGGGTACCCCCGTGTTTTTGTGGTACTCAAAGCACAGGAAACCGAAGCCATTTTGGAGGGGTCCAACCTCAAAAGCACCACGGCCCGCTTGGGAAAGTGATGCTTGGGGCTCCTTGGAAAGGTCGGACCGTCGACCCCTGGTTGAGGTAACCTTTGCTTGGTTGACATTGGAAGGGGAGCATTTTTTTTAGCTGTTAAGTGGGGATTCCCACTAAACCACAATAAGCAAACATGTAAAATGTTTCCCAACAACGACCATGTTTGATGCCTTCCCCGCTTCCTTGAAAATCAAATTGGAGGTCGAGGCCTGCCACATAGGGCCGATACAGGGGTTGTACTGGACGTGGAAATTGAAGGCTTAAAGGGTTTCAAAGGCTTCACAGGGTGAGCGATGCCGCAAGCCTTAGCTTTGCCTCCCAACTAAGCATGACGTTTTAGCTTGTGGCCCATATGTGGCAAACCTTAATTTGCAAAGTGATGTCAAAAGAGGCCCCAGAAACTGTGGGCTCAAGAAAAAAAGACCCTATAAGCTGAGGTCCTGCTATTTTTTGTGCGTTCGCGTGGGCAAGCTGTGCTTCAGGTCATCTGGCAACTGCCTGACGCCCCGGCGCCCTCATTCGGTGACTGTGATCAGCTGGACACCGGTGCAAGCTGCGGTCACCTGAGAGTCCCGAACGTGTGGCGTCAAACTCACCAGCTGCTTCGCTCGCGAAACCACACAACGCCAAAACTCCACGCCCGCTTAACCCAAAGGAACCCACGACGGATTTGAGGATGAGCGAAGGAGAAGCTGCTGGACCGATCTCACAAATCATAACTGAGAAGGACTGCCGCTGCCGCAAATGTCTCGGTGGGCCCGAAACGTGGCTGGTTTCCCCCCAATGATGCCATACGAGTATGGCGGCTTGATTCGCCTTTTGCAACGATAAACCATGCGGGACCACCAAATTGGTGGCTTTCGCTTTCGTTTCTCTTTAGACTCAAACAAAAACGTACACACACACACACACCGCACTCTCTCTCACATATATATATATATATATATATGTATACCCTTCCTCCAACTAACATAGCACCTGTGGGGAAGTACCTGGAAGACAAATGTCCTTTTGAAGGGACCCCCTCTCAGTTGCTATGTTAGTGGAAAGGAGGGTATATACACACAACGGGAACACAAAGTCGTTTGTCGCTAAAAGGAGAAAGCAGCGCTCTAGGGCATCCCGAGATCAGCTGGAAGCTCAAATCTTAAGCTGCTGGCCCAGAAACCCAGAAATGAATGACCAGCCCGAACGACTGGGGTGAGTCATGACTGAACTTAAGGAAAATCAATGCACTCCAACATGAGGCCATACGGAAACACACAGAAAACCAGCATGAGACCACACAAGCACATATATAGACACCATGCAACAACGGGAATACACAGGAAGACACCACGAGGTGTTGACACGACATAGGCTTACACAACCGACAATATCAACAGGGACAATTACCGTAACTCCCTAACCCACAAAGGGAACCGACAGAGACATTCATGGGAAACTTTGTTTCACCTATCCGTGAGATCGGCGTATTGGTTTCGGATGCCCATTTGAGTCACAATCAAAACCTGTTACAAAAATGGTGAACCCAGAACCATGTAAAGAATTAGAAAGGCGGCCGCAACTATTTCCGGCCGGGACTGCCCCTTACTAACCTTCATCTACCCGAATCGGTTTTGATTATGGCTCATTTGGGATTCCACATATGTGTCTCCTTAGCTCACTTCCGAGGGAGTGGGGCCGACCAAACTTTTGGTCTGTCACTAATGTTGAGCCCAAACTACTAAACCCCTGCTTATTCATGTGGGGGTGTCCTGGGTAGTGGAGATTCTCACTTTTGGAGGGGAACATTTCAAGTCCTGACCAGCTCCCGGAGATGCGAGGTGCTTCACTCGGGCCGGCTTGCAAACGTTGGGCCAACATCTAACGACCGACTCAGGGAGTGAGCCGACAGTCCCAACCGTCGATCCGGGAATTATCTTGCTGGTTCGATAGGGGAATGAGAAATGGAATGACCGAATGACCCCTATGGTTTGTTTCAACAAAAACTTCCCCTCCCGCTTCATTCCCGACACCCGAAATACTCCTTGTCGCAAGCTCCACCAATCGCCATCGAATCGGACAACACCACCGGAGAGCTGGCCCGAAGTGGGTGTGTCTGTTTTAAGGTTGGACCCAAGTAGTGGGTTTTCCCTTTCTCACTTCCTGGGGGTATTGGTCAACAGCAAGTCCAAACCCTCTATTCACCACTAAAACTGTCTTCCGAAATCAGAAGTTTAAAGTGCAGGAGCTTTAGTTTCCCGCTAAAAACCAGCCAACAAACGGTGCCCTCAAAAGAAGACTCTCCCAACTAGCAGATAGATTGCAATTGGACAGCGACCAAATGGGAGCTTTTACATTGGTTGGTTGGCCACACCAACCCCAAGTTGCGGTTTGACAAAGGCACATACTGTGGGTTGCGAAATCCGTTGCACCACTTTGCACCACTTTGAAGCCATGGGACACCATCACTTTGTGGGTATTTAAAGGGGAAACGGTATTCCAGGGTCTCTTGGGTAGTGCAGCATTTTGTCGATCCACGCTATTACAGGGCCATTACAGGGCCCTTCAAATGAAGCTCGCTCTCAATTGGCCACAAAAAGGATGACGCTAAAGCACACCTTGTGGGGGGAACCTTTTGGGGAAGCCTGTATGAGCCTTTGTTTTGAGGCTTTTGAGCATGGCACAAATAAAGAGATACCAAGCAAAGCACACTCGTGAGCTCGTTTTGCACGTCAGCCCGCCACACAAATGGAGACATGGGTATTTTGTGTGGTGGTGTCCCAAAAAGACCGAGATGAAGAGGGTTGGTTAACACCAACCAACCAACCAAGAAGGCGGTCTATTTTGAGAAACTCCCAGGTCTCAAGTGGCTGTAAATTGTTTAAAAAATAATAAATAAACAAATAAATAAATAAATAAACAAATAACTAACTAACTAACTAACTAAATAAGTAAATAAACGAGCTGCACCCACCTCAAAGTGGTCGGTGGACATGCCCGTTGCCACCTTTTTTTCCCCAGCAACTGCCACTGACTTTTAGGTACAGTGTCCGGAACAAAGCAAACACAACTTGGGTGTCTACCAGCACCCAGGTCCCAACCAGTGACTGTTGGACAGTACCTGGGATTTTGGACACAAGCAGAAAAGTTGGGGGGTTGCTGGTTGGCTATCTAGGAAAAATCAACCTGAAATACGTTTTTTTCCTGAGTGGCCATTATTTCCCACCCAAAAAGCTGAAACAGCCCAGGAACTCGAACGGGAGTGAGATAAATTTGAACTCGGCCATGGACCCGGCCAAGCTTCACGCCCAAACCCAAATCCCTACGAGTGGCCGAGCCAATCACCGCCGCGTCCATGCCTAAGAGCCGCAGCTGGTCAACCTCCGTCCGGGGCTCCGGGGCCGGGGTGTTGGAAGCAAAGGATGACAGGGGTGTGCATGCTCATCCGAAGACCCGGATTTTGATTACCTCTAATTGTTCTAGGTCCTCCAGTTTTGGAGGTTAGAACAAGGTGGTACCCGAGTTTTTTTTCTTTTTCTTTTTTTCCCTGTAGGCTATTTTAGTAGGGGAACCTCCCCCAATGTTTTCCCCCTGGACTCCCTGAAGCGGAACTCTGCCAGGCTTCCCTCAAAAAATAGTCCACACCCTTTTGGTCTCTTTTGAGGTTGCCCTTTCGGCGGGTGGTTCAAAAGGACCACAAAGGAAGCATGAAGTTGAACTGTTGTGGGGTTCCCCTGTCTGGGTCTATCTTTTGGTTTTGAGTTGGTACCCCTTTGGTGGTTTTCAACTGCCACAGAAGCCCTTTTGGGGTTCCCCCCCCCCAAAAAAAAAGGCCCATTTTGAGAACCAGCTCTGGTTTAACCCCAGGTCAAACCACCTTGGGCGCGACGGCCTCAAACCTCCAACCCAGCTTGGATGATGTCACCAAGGGATCGAGCCAAGATGCCAAGCTTCAAAGTTCAAGCGGATCTCACTGGAGGGAACGACACCCTCGTGGTTTCTCCGCTTGGTTTCCCTTTAAACCTCGCCAAGCAAGGGGGTACCAACCCAAAAACATGACTCACTCACCTGCCCGCACAGAACTCAGGGAGGCCCACTGAAACTGACAAAAGGTCCGAAAGCAACACAGTCTTACGGGCACTTCTTACGGGCTTCGTTTGGACGCTCCGGGTATTTGTTTTGGGCATAGGCGGCGTTTTCGACAAATAGATGGCCCTGGCAATTGGAACAAAACACATCTAACCCAGCGCCATCTATTTTCGACCAAACTAATCTTCGAAGGACACCTGTGATGTTGGGCCCATTGAAGCAGGTTCAAGGAACCCTTGTGCAACGTCAAACCCCTCGTCATGTCTTCTTTGTCTAGGTCCTCCAGTAGAGAGGTAAGAATGAGTTGGTACCCTCTTGTTTCTGTAGTCGATTTTTGTAGCGGAACCCTCCCAACCAAAAAAACGTTGGTGAGAAGGGCACCTAGTTGGGGGACCTAGCATTTGTGGTTCTGTTCGGGAACCTTGCGTTTTGTGGCCCCCCACAAAAAAACAAAAACAAAGTGTTCCCCTAAAATCCCTGAAGCAGAGCTTATTTCGCCGAGGCGCGCAAACGTCCGCGCGGTTCTGCGGCACGGAGGCGAGCAAGCCCCCGGATGTCTGGGGGTCAAACAGCAGCGGGAAGGCCGGGTCTGCCCGCACCTGCGCCCGTCGAGCGGTTTCCTCAAAGCGGTGAAGTCCGGTTTCGCCTGTCTTCGGTGCAGAAACCTTGGGTTATACATGTGGTTTTGGTGGTTGTGGGAGTTGATTCCCATCCAATGCCCACTTGCTCAATTGAAAAAGTGGATTTCTTCCTCAAGAAGCTTGCCCTCAAGCATCATTTGGGTAGAGTTTTACGCGAAGGCTACGCAAAGCACCCTATGCGGACGAGGCAAACGCATGGGCGAAAGAGGTGGAGCTCAGCGGAAGCTCCGCAACTGCGGACCTACGTGCAGTTCTGAAAAGCACTCTGCCTGGATTTCCCGCCATGGATGGTTCGCTGCTGTGGGTGGACGAAATCTCTTCGCCCCAGCTTGAAACCGTTTAACCTTGGTTGAAACCCTTGTTTGTTTGTATTTTCAGTGGAATCATCATTCCGGGTGTCTTAGGCGAGCCATCATTCCAGAGAAATATTTCGCCCATCCACCGTAGTGGGCAAAAACAGCTTCTTGTGGTACGGGTGTGTTCCCATTCATTCAGGCTTCAAAGCGCTTCCCAGGGCTTGGTACCAAGGGGTTCATGGTACAGTCACCGGGTTGCTTCCCCTCAACACGATCGTCTGCAGGAAACTTTGGACCCGGCTTCTACCCCGGTTTGATCATTCCTTGTAGTTGTTGGACACAAACAACATTTTATGGCTATGATTTTCATGGGGAAACACTTCTGAAGTGGTTGGTGAACGTGAATCCTCGCGTATATGAATGACATGATGTCCACCAGAGGGTCGCCAATCAACATTCACTCTATTGGTTGGTCTAAGCCTGTGTTCTCGTCTGAGTTCAAGCGGAGTTTTCAACGAGGCAGTGTTTTACTATGTTTCACGCAGAAGTTTGTTTATTCCTTTCCGACAACATGTGAGACCCCCCAAACATTTTTAGGCCGACCATATTTACATTGGGATCATGCAACCACGAACCATATTGGAGGTTTCGCCAAATTGTGCTTCTTGGGGGAGGCGACTTTCTTCTTGACCCTGCCGACTCAGCAAAAATCATGTTGATCAGGGGGCGACAAATTTCGAGGCTTGATAAAACGGCCGTGAAAAAAAACTATAGTTTGCAAACCTAAAGCAAGGCAAAGGAACTTCACTGGCGAGGTTGGCTCAACTCATATACCACCTTGAGGCCACTTGCCCAGCCTTCTGAACATCGCCTGTGTTTGTTGTTGTTGTTGTTGTTTTTTTGGCGGGGCGTCCTGCGAAATGGCAGGTCTCCAAAATGGGAAGGGCAGGCTCTCTCAGGCTTCAAAAGCCCCGCCCCAGGGCGCGCCCTCAAACACTGCACCAAACAGAATGGCCAGGCGACATCCTGGCGTGAACAGCTTCAAGGGCTTGGGGAGGGACATGTGAACAAGGAACAGCTTGCTCGAACATTTGCATGCCTTCTGCAGCTACGTTGAAAAGGCATGAAATTCAAGCCCGACCTACGGCTTGAAAACAAAGGCGGCAGATTGGAACTTGTTGGGCGCTTCAGGGGATCTGGATAAGGGAGTGTTCAAATGAATGTCCACATTGATAATATGTGTATATATATATATATGTGTATATACTAATATATTACATTTGTGTTGTGTATAGTGCGTGTGCCGTGTCCAAGCCAGCTGCTCGTGCTATTGACCGCCGCTCCTGATGCTCCTATCTGCGCTTTCCAAGCGGAAAGGCAATGAATCACCACCCCAAATCACTTGAGAAGGGATAATCCTTTTTTGTGGGTACCCTTCACGTGAGCACTCACTTCCAACCAGGTTGAAACTCATCTTTGCCTCCGAGTATACAGAACAACAATGCAGGGCGACATAAACAACTTGGGCTGTTGCAGGGGAATCCCCAATCCAAATCCGTAGTGGCATGCTAACTGCCACAAGGAGAAGGAGGTATCTGGCGTCACAAGAACTATGGATTGCTTCTGAACAACCCTCTCAGTTCAGTAGAAAGTGTTGCAAACCCTTGCTCCGGGAGTGCCTAGCAGTTTCCCAATCGAGTCCCTCTACTTGCCTCTCAGGGAATATGAGTCTGACCCCCCTAATCATACCTGGATCCTGGTAGGAAATGGTTTGCGGTGAAACAAACACGTTTGCAAAGTGACAAGCAACAAGTCAAATGTTGGGCTGCCCTCAGATGCCCCGCTAAAAGTTTAACTTTTAGTGGGTTAAATGGACACTACCTCTAAACACTAAAAGGCTAAAAGGCTAAGGGGATGGCTGGGAGCCATGAAGCTATGAATGGACTTCCCACTTCGTTTGTCTTCAGCATCCCCACTTCCCCTCTGATCGATAAAACATCCACCTGGTCAGTGGCGATCACGGCGCGCCGCAGGCGCACGTTGGCGGCCTTGGAAAGTGAGAAACAAGGACGACATGGCCGTGAGTCAACACCAATGGTAGGCATTGGGATGTTCACTGGGGGTACGGGGTTTTGACCCACGGCCACGTGTGAGCAGCGAGAACCCGTTTCACCAATGCATCTGTTGGTTCTACTAACATGGAGATAGAGGTTCATCAAGGCTGTACTGTAACCCACATGAATCACGAAAACCAGGCAGTAGGACCACCTGCTAACGTGTTGTTCCTTTCTGGGCGCTGCACACGTGTCGTTCTTGACTTGGAGACACTTTTCACCTGATCTTAAGTTGAGACGGTTGGGTCCCCCAATTCATACTGGGAAGACTCGCTTCAGGTTTGTGGATTGGAAGGCAAGAAGGTCCGAGCCTTGCATTTGACGCTCCAATGGTCTCAAGAAATACGAACAAACTAATGGGACTGCAGGGTCACCCGCCCCCAAGTCCAAATCTAACTGGTGGCTAATATAGGCGAGTCGATTTTTCAGGGAGCCCGCAAAATGGTGGCCTACCTTCAAAACACGACACACCCATACAGCCACAGGTGGGCAAAACAAGCTGGACGATTCGAGTGGTTGGATCATTTCTGGGGCTGCGGGAAAGACATAAACATGGTGGCAACGAATCACTTAAGCTCGAACACTTGCACCAGGGTGAATAGATTGGCGCAACGTCCTTGAGGTAAAACACATGATGCAAGCGACATGGGTTGCACCTTTCACCCAACATGTTAACCAACATCATAGGAATCCAAGCGCCGGTTCGTTGGGTCCTATGTCCATTCAAACCTCACTTGGGGGCTAGGGGCGAGGGAGAGGGGGGGGGGGAGGCAGCCCACTGACTAAGCCCATTAATACTGTGGGTGGACGAATTCTTGCACTGCTTTGAATCCAATGGAAACCATGGTTTGTCGGTATGTACAGGGAATCATCATTCCAGGGCTTCTTAGGTGGTGCAGGACTTTGTCCAGCCACAGTAGCACCCCTTAAAAAGAAGACGAAGCCAAAAAACACCCTGCGAAACCGAAAGCCGTGGGCTTTCGGCTTTCGGGTCCGCTCCGCCTGCAAAGAGCTCTCGATGCCCATCTGGAGGCACTCCACGGCACCCGGGTAGACCGGGACCTTCTGCAGGCTGACGGAGACCTGTGGGAGGCACTCACTTCACATGGAGCGACTGATGGCTGACATCAAACTCCAAATGCATCGCACCGCAAAGTTCAGCAAACCTATACGGAATGCTGCCCCCCACAGCAAACGTTATGGTGGAATCCATGACGTTTCATTTCGCGCTGCGATTTCCGGATTTCGATTTCAAAAATCCACAGAACGGACCAGAACGCAACGGGCTGGCCAAAAGTCCAAGAATTCGCTTCTTTGCCATTGCCCAAACCCACAAAGTAAGTCCAGAAACTCGGGTTGTGAGGTGAGCTCGCGGCGGGCTTTCTCAAAATACGAACTGGGACACATAGCGCATTTTTTTAACGGTATTTGTTTGAAGGGTGTTTTCCTTCTTGTTTTAAGATGACAAGGGTCGCCTATTGGTTTCATACAAGCAAAACACATTGTTAGTGGATGCTCCCAATTCAGAAGGTAAGGGCAAAGGTATAGAGACGTCCCCAATTCCAGTATGTAGTCTCAAGGGCAATGGAACTAGTCATGCAGCCACATTGGTCACCATCTCCTCCAGTTCCTGTTTTGGGGTGTGGTGGTCAACCCAAAGGGAATCAGCCAAAATGCTTTTCAAGAAGGCTGTTGCTGGCGACTTGTCGGGTTCCCCAAGTTGTCGGGTTCCTTTTGGTTGTTCAGTGACCCTGGGAAAAAAAAGAGAGGGACCCTATTTGGGGCTTGCACCAAAAAAGAAGGGAAAAAGGGTGCCACTGAACAAGTGAGGTTCCTTTTGGTTTTTTGCCTCAACCCAAAACCTGGCAGACGGAGTCTCAGGGCACCGGTTGCCGCCTCCACTTGCGAGGTGGAGCACATCTCCAACAAGTGCCCGATCAGCCCAAAGCCGGTGACATCGGTGCAGGCCACGCAGCCTGCAAACTTGAAATGTAAAATGGGCTCGATGTTGTTTTCCTTTATACAATCATTACTATGAATATTATTATTATGATTCTTATTGTTAATATATATATATATATGTACCCCAACAGGCTCGGCTTCTTCTGGTATACCCCAACTCACTTCCCGAGTTGAGTGGCCAAAAAACGCCACCGAAAAGAGGCTTGTTTACCACTAAAATTATGGTCTTTCCAAAAAGCTGAAAGTTCAGGAACTCGGGCAAGTGAGCCAACATGGCTCATGCCTATCTATTCATGGGCAGCTTCGAATCCTTTGAAAGCAGAGAGCCAACTCCCTCGGTCGTGCAGCCGGGGCGTAACTTGAGGAACGGATCCCAAAGCTTGTTGCCGGGTGGACCCGCTGCTCAGGATGACGAGGTCCTCCAGTAGAGAGGTTAGAATAAGTTGGTTCCCTTTTGTCTGTAATCTATTTTAGTAGGGGAACCCTCCATAAAAGGGTACACAGGCACTACTGGAAGATCTAGATAAGGCTTTGTGGGGGACCTAGACCAGGCTTTGCGGTTTTCTGTTTGGTTTCCCTTCAGCCATTGTTGGTCCCCGAAACAGGCCGAACCCAGCCAGACGGATTTCCTTGAAACGCCCCCAGGCGATTTCAAGGGGAAACCACAGGCCAACCACGGGCCAGCGCCATTTCGCAGCCCGAGTTCACTCGAAACTCCGAAAGCAGTGGCCAAGGTGCTCGGGCAGTCAGCTGATAGAAAAAACACAACAAAAAACACGCCCACCAAATGAAAAAAGCTTGGCGAACTCCCTGTACAATTTCTCCTGGAGCTGAAATCTTGGAGAAAACAGCAGAAATTTGGGAGAAAACATCTGACAAGGGCATTTCCAGGTCGGTTTTGGAGGGATGGACACTTACTGTATGTACCACAAGAACAAGAATGGCAGCACATACTACCCCTTATGTAAGGGGCATATAGCCTCCATACCTTCCAAGATACTTGAACATGCCCTTGAATCTGGGTAAGTTGCAAGAGCTCACGAACGTGAAATAAGGTTCCCCATGCAAAGACTCTTCACTATGCGTCACAAAACCCTTTTGCAAAGTCTGGCCTGTTTGCCCAGAAGCACGTTAAAACATGGGACATCATTCACATAGAGATTTACGCCTACCAACCATGTTTTAGGATTTCACACCAAAACTTAAGTGGCTATGAATCTTCTGAGAACACAGCCTCGACAATGGTGAAAGGACTAGCTGGCAACGTGTGCGTGCGTGCGTGAGTGGGTGTGGGTGTGGGTGTGGGTGTCGTTGGGGGTGTGGTTGTGGTTGTGTCTGTGTCTGTGTCTGTGTCTGTGTGTGTGTGTGTTGAGGGTACCCCTTTTCACTTGGTCTCAACAGGAAAACAAAGATTTTGAGGTTCCAATTTCCAACATATTGAAATGTGCACAATCTGAAAACAAGAGGAGTCAGTTGGGATCCTCAAGAGTTTTACGCAAAAGGCTGCGCATGGCAAGCGGTGTGAGCAGCTCATTGAGTTTGGGTTCTACCAACTTTATGCGCTTTATACAAGCTTTTCCACAACCCCTCTTCCACCCAAGCATATCGTAAGACCATCTACGAATACGGCCAAAGGGGATTTTGGGCGCTGCTCGCGCGAATATCAGGGGCGCAATAGCAGCGCCTGATGGGGTTGCTCCAAGTCCGATCAACCTTTTTTGGGCTTACGTATGGGTCTCGTCTTGTTCAGTTGGTACCCCCCTTGCGTGACTTTAAAGCGGAACCACCAGGACGACCCAAAGACGAGCCACGTCACTCCTGTCACAAGGCCAGTGGAACAAGAGAAGCCACTTCTATCAGCCCAAGACCCATGCTGGACTTTTTGCTTCAAGGTCTCCAGCTCAAGTTCACGTGGACCTCAAGTTACTGGCCGACCTCATTGCTTGGTGGCTGTCGCCTGTGCAGTGAACAACTTGTTGCTTGCCTAGGTCCTCTTGTAGAGAGGTTAGAATAAGTTGGTACCCGATTTTTTTTCTGTAGTCTATTTTAGTCGGGGAACCCCCTCCCCCCCCCAAAAAAAAGCAAAGGCAAAAGGGCACTACTAGGGGACCTCATTTCCAGTCCGTTGCTTTGGCTTCACCACTTCAACTTTCCGCCAGTCGCTTCGTGGGAAGCACCGCTTTCCCAGTGCACCAACTCCCCGCGGCTTTCGAACAGCCCCGCGCCAAAGGCGCCTTTGGCGCGAAGTACCTTGGCCGCCACGCCGTTGGAGCCTGGGATAGAGAGAACCAAGGTATGCGAGTGGGACACGAGTTGGTTCACTCAGAAGTGGGGGTTGGTTGACTTGTAGTACTATAGTGACTTGCTGAGTTCACTTGCTGAGGGAGAAAAAAAAAACACTTAGACTTTTGGGCCCTTGACTAAGATGATGAATGAATTTAAACGTTTGCCAATTCAGCAGCTAAGTATTGCTATAAGATACTTACTAAGAAGTTTGAACATCCAAGTAGCACCTGCGTTGCCATGCACCCTCCGCAGCCCGCACAAAAATCAGCACTCCCGCAAAAAAAATCAGGGTCATGGCAATGTGTGGAAGGCTAGACCGTTCATGCGCAGGAATCTCCCTTGAGAATCGGTACCACTTTTTGGATTCCAGGCTCTTTCGGCTGCGCCGGCGCGCTCAGCTTGGATCAACAGGTTCTCTTAGCCTGATGCAGCTTTGCGACTTGGTCGCGGTTGCCATAGCACCCAGAAATCCGCCGACCCTCTGCCTCCCGTCCCAGCCTCCTGCAGAGGGGACCGGCGTGGGATGCAACTGGAAGTGATTGGAATCAATGATAGTCCCTGGGGGACACGCCCGAACCCACAAAAAGTGGATTCCCAGGACCGGTCCCGGGACCGGTCCCGGGAGCGGTCCTGGGACCAGTCCTGGGACCAGTCCTGGGACCAGTCCTGGGACCAGTCCTGGGACTGGTCCTGGGACCCTGGTTCTGCTGTTTTGGATTACTTGTAGTCAGCCAAAACCGGTCCTGGGACCGGTCCCAGGACCGGTCCGGGACCAGTCCCAGGACCGGTCCTGGGACCAGTCCTGGGACTGGTCCTGGGACTGGTCCCAGGACCAGTCCTGGGACCAGTCCTGGGACCAGTCCTGGGACCAGTGCTGGGACCAGTCCTGGGACCGGTCCTAGGACCAGCGGTTTGGTCCTGGGACTGGTCCCAGGACCGGTCCTGGGACTGGTCCTGGGACCGGTCCCAGGACCAGTCCTGGGACCGGTCTGGGAAGCCGGTCCGGGATCGAGTCCTGGTGTGACCGCTGGTCTTGGGTCCCAATTCAATATGCTGTGCTGCCTCAAACCGCTCCAGACACCTTTCCGGACTGGCACCCATGACCCTGCGACCAAGCCGGCCCGTGCGGTTGTTGACGTCCTTGTGGTAGTAGAGGATCCCATCTATTCTGCAAGAGAGTCCAATACGTCAAGTCAAACCGCGCCAGACTGGGACCAGCCTGGACAGGGTCCCAAGTCCCGGTCCCTGCCGGCGACCGGTCCAGGGCAACTTCGGGAGGGCCAGTTTCAGGGCGACCCCGGGAGAGGCGACTGCTCCCGGCCAACTCGAAGTGACTTGGGCGCAAGCCGGCCCAAGCGGTAATTAACGGACTAGCTGCCCTATTTCTGACTTTTCCGTTAATCCTTGTTTCTGGTCAACTTCGGGAGGGCCAGTTTCAGGGCGACCCCGGGAGAGGCGACTGCTCCCGGGCCAACTCGAAGTGACTTGGGCGCAAGCCGGCCCAAGCGGTAATTAACGGACTAGCTGCCCTATTTCTGACTTTTCCGTTAATCCTTGTTTGTGGTCGTAGAGGATCTTATAAGTGGTCCCTGGGTTTGCGGACGTGTTTCAGGACCGGTCCTTGTGACTTTTCCCTTAATGCGCCGAGGGTCGGCGGCAGCAGGCGGGAGCCTGGTTAATAAAAGTGCATCTTTTGGGGCCATGACAGAAAATGGTCGCCAAACAGGGCGACACCGGATCCGCTCAGATCCCGTCGCTTGGCTTCTCAGATGCCCAGTGGATTTCGAGGGGGAGAAACGGGGGCATCCTGTTTTGGTTGGCTGACTGTAAAGGAATCCGAACCCTTCCCATCCCAAAAACAAATGGAAACAAAAAGGGGCGCAATCCACTGGTTGCAGCTGGGGCTTTTCTCGCCACGGTCCAGGGCGGCTTTCGCGCACCGAGCGGCAGACCATGCGCTTCAGCGCCCCGGCGATCCACGGACCCCGCGCCTTCGCCTCGAGTTGCGAGTCGCTGCTTCGTCGAACGCTTGCCGTGGAGATAGGTGCCGGAAGTCAACTATGACTGGTGGCTTACTCCACCAAAATGGTGCAAACTTGGCGTTTACTCCACCAAAATGGTCCAAACTTGGCGTTTACTCCACCAAACTTGTGGTTTACTCCACCAAAATGGTCCAAACTTGGGGTTTACTCTGCTGAAATGGTCCAAACCCAAGCCGAAAGTCCACAGACTCAGGTGAGTGGTGGTGGTTTGGTTTCGAGATTGGGGGGTGGGTCCCTACCCCTCCACAAGAACCGTCTCAAATTTTCTACCTGATTTAGAAAATCACGCATAACACAAACCATGTTACTCAAGTCGTTGTATCAAAGCTGGATAATGTTGCAAGTTCAAACCTCCAGAATTCCCCAATGCGATCTTCATGCAAAGCTCGTTTTACACAGCTTGGTTGCTGTTGCCCCCCCTGCAAAAAGTTTAACTTTTTGGGGGTTGAGTGGAACACCCCTTGATTTCCCCAAAAGTTACAGTCTAAAGATCCAAGCCAACAGCAGTCAAAACAACGTGAAAGAACCACTCTCCCGCAGATCAGCTCGCCGGTGGCGAGCTACGCGATTTGCTCCCCACGTGGTTCGATCGACCCTACTTTTAGGATCAGTTTGGCAATAGAGGAAACTCACACTTTTAATTTTGGCAGGCCATAGGGCTGTGGGTCAAAAATAGGTACCCAAAATGGAACCCTTGTAAGAGGAAACATGGACTAAAAGCTGCGGTCCCCTGGTGGTTGAATTTTGACCCGCAGCCATATAATTGTCCAACCAACAAAAGACTACACTGGTTCAAATGACAAATTATACGTGATCGCCAGCGTGTCTGGCCAATCTGCGAAGGACATACTTGCAGATTTTGGGCGTTTGGAAGATGTCGAAGGTATCTTTGGTTTGAAGGGAAACTAAAAGACTACCGCTATGTTGAGGTCTAGTTTGCGCCTATGGATTTGAACCTGCATAGCGTCAAACATATCCTGTTTGTTTGCTTTTATTGCTTGTCTGTCTGCGTGTTTGCGTGCTTTGTCCTTTGTTTGTGTGTGTGTGTGTGTTCGTTCGTCGTTCGTCCTTTTCACAATATGGCAACCAATGTGTAGCCGTTCTAGCAACAATAACTTCGTGGTGGTGGGGGAACCGAAACAAGCCGCAATGATCATGATATGAAGCTAAATGAACCGTGGCAGTCCTGATTCCCATATGAATACCTAACAATACGCCTGGGCACCGATAGAGGACTTCAAGCAATACCTTGGCAGCCTGTGTCCGTTGCACGTTTGTTTTGGTACATTTCAAAAAAGGGATTTGGACCTGCAAAATGGTGGTGTTCTTGACTGGTTTCCCGTTGTGCCAAGGCGAAACGTGTTCCTTCAACACACAAGCCCGTGTATGATTCATATACTTTGGAGGCATTGGGGGGACACCCGGATGGCATGACGGTCTCTGAGTGTGGTTCAAAAACCTGTGTGCATGTGCTGTGTGCGCATAGTATGTGCAGTGAGCTGAGCAATGCTTCCATCGACAACGTGTGTTGCTGTCACAACTGAGACTGCATTCTCAGCCAAACTTCAGTCCTTTTTGGCGAACTAATTCAGATGCAAGCAAGCTTAAAGTGGGCTCTCCCAACCAGCAAAAGCTCTTTACATGGGAGTTTCATTTATGGGTTCCATGTAAACTTACAGAACATTCCCGTGTAAGTGACTACTGATTGAGCAGTGGTAGGTGGACTTATCCGCTTTGGAGATCCGGCCCCCCCCCCTGACAGGGAGATCTGATTCCCGAACACTAAACCAGCCAAGCAAAGCCTTGCAAGGAACTGAAATCTTTGACGTCTAAAAGTTGATTTGCAAAATGCAAACCAAACTCCTTGAAGGAACCTGAAAACCACGTTGCCACTGTCCCAAAGGACGTGGAGAAAGGCCCCGGACCCCTGGTCTTTGCTGGGAAGCTTGGGTGCAGCCTCTCATGCCCTCCACTAACAATAGACTCGTACTTTTGTCAGTTCAGATGGGTATGCGTCAAAGTTAAACCACCAGGGGAGCGCAGGTTTTGGTCCGCTTCCACTTGCTAGGGTTCCATTTGGGGTAGTGACATCTTCAACTCTCACCTCCAACTTGTGATTTCTCCCCTGGGCTGTCCTCAGATCCCCCGCGCAATGTATAAATTTTAGTGGGTTAAATGGAAATCCCCGCTAAACACTACAAAGCTGAAAAGTTGAGGAACCGGATGAATCGCTGGGAGCCGCCAAGTCCCAGTCCCCAAACCTAATATGAACGCCCCCTATTAATAAACCCCTGTTTATTCACATGGGGGTGTCCCTTGTTTTAGTGGGGATTCTGTTCACTTTTGGAGGGGAATTCACCCCCCCCTATTCATAAACTGGTTGGTTGATTAATCCAGGGTTAACATTAATGTTGACCCAGGATTAATAAACCTGTCCCATCATTAGGGGGGTGTTCCCTCCAAAAGTGGTCTGAATCTAAGCACTTAAAGGGGACACCCCCCCGATCAAAATCAACCAGGGGTTCTGCTTAGATCCGGGGATAACATTATTGTGACCCCCGCTCAAAATCGCCGGACTCAGATCAAGGAGCTCGCATGTCTGCGGCGAAGAGGACCCCCGTGCCCAGCGGCTTTGTAAGGATCAGCGACTCCCCTCGCGACAAACGAGGAAATGGGCGCCATAGAAACCCTGGAAACCATGACCTTTTGAGAAAATATTTATGTTTTTTAGAAGTGAGTAATAAATAATTAAACCCTATCTAAACCAGTGGAACCCATCTATTGTTGAACGAAACTAACCTGAACAGGATGCCTATGCTGCAAACATGTTGCCAGGCACAGTTTGGCTTGGACCGTTTCAGCGGCTCGAGGTTTCCATCAGGCAAGCGTGAAAGTACGGGGCAGTGTCCAAAGTTCGCGCCTGTCAAGCTTAAGTTTTCACGCCACTCTTGCGGGACCAAACGCACCACTCCAAATACCTCCTGGAAAAGACAAATGCAGGCCATCACAGAAAGTGGCAATCTACAACGCAAGCCTTTGAACTTGTTCGTGTTGGTTCTCAGGGCATGAGGGCGTGACGTCTTTTCGACCATCTCTAGTGGTTTCCTTTTTTCGGAAATCCCAAAACGGTTCATTCCCAAATGCCCTCAATTGATTGCATTCCTTACGAACCAGCAAGTAGTCTGAACAAAAAGCCCGCCTGGCTCCAGCAGGTTCTTCTTCATGGCTTCGGAGATCGAATCCTTCGTACGACAAACGCATGGGTTCACTGTCCAATTGGCATGTGATAAAACACTATGCATGTTGCAGCTCACGAAACATGAGCAGAATCCAAAACTACGACACGTGCCAAGAAAGCGAGGTTCATCTATCGCCCGCCCCGCACAACAGCTGGCTGGGTGTATGCTGCACCCTGCTTCTGGGAGTCATTTGACTTGGGTTTGATGGGGTCTTCCAAAACAAAGAAGTTAAACTAGGTGTCTGAAATACCCGGATGGCCACGGCTTGGTCTCACATGGCATGAGAATCCAGGACGGGATCCCGCAATTCCAGCTTCCCTGTCATTGGGGGGTCGGTTTTGTGTGTAAGGTGTATGTGTGTGTGTGTGCCTTTCTTTGTGTCCTTAGGGGGGTTGGTAAAGGAAGCCGAAGGGAAGACTATTTGTTGTCTTTATTTTGTTTGAGGGGGAGGTGGACACTTTTGGTTGGTCCCGAAAGGGAAACCAAAAGCACTTTGGCAGTACCTCCAGATGTGGACCAAGATTTGGATATTTGGGTGTTGCGAGGGATTTCCCTTTGTCGGGTTCGAACATCACTTTGACCCATACAGCTGCCCACTTAAAGTGAGTTTCCCCAAGGCTAGGGGTGACGTGCTAAGGGATAAAAGGGAACCCTGACTTTTGCTTTGGGATGGCAGCATTTTTTTTCTGGTGGCTATTGTTTTTCTTGGGGGGGTGGTCCTTTGGGTGGTGTTTGAGAGGAGAATGTTCGGCCATTGGAATTGTTGTGGGCATGACTCCCAAGGGTGCAATTGATCGGGGGAGGTGAAGACGGAAGACTGGCGTATAAGGGTGTCTGAAAGAGCAATCGATCCCCTGAAATGGCAAAAAACAACAAGCAAAAAAGCAAACAAACAAACAAACAAACAAACAAAAGCAAACAATCAAACAAACCAGCCAAAGCAGGAGAAGGCTGCAACTCCAAAAGCCGAGATACGGGTTGTCAGCTCAGTTTGGTAAGTGGAGCAACCAGTAGGAGTGGTTTCGAGCCGAATCGGTGCTTTGGTCCAGGGCAGTTTCCCAGGGACCTGTTCAAGTCCACATCCAAACCGCCAAGCCAAACCAGGTCCTCAAGTCAGAGGTTTCGTCGGTTTCATATTTCGTCTACCCTACAAATGAGACACAATCACAACCCGGTATTAGAATGGTCTACCCAGAACCACTTAAAGAATTAAGAAGGCGGCCGCAACTATTTCGGGCTGGGATTGTCCCTTACTTCCCTCATACTACCGGGTTTTTGATTGTGACTCACATGGGCATAGAACCAAACGGTAGACTAGCACAGTATCATTCTGCTGCAAGTGTGCAAACTAACCTGGAACCCAACATGTAGACTCACATATGCACATATTCTGCTTCGCCCACTGTAGCAATTTACATGGAACCCAAAGTTCCCCTCCAAAAGTAGACAGAATCCCAACTAAACCCGGGGACCCCGCCGCCAATAATATAGACTAACTATATGCACATATTGCTCTTGTACTCAACATTAGAAAACCCGAACCACCCAGTTCGGACATTTCTACGGGTTCATTCCCCATGATTTTTCAACCATCCTTCTTTTCAAAAACCGATCGCTGTTTCCCCTAAAATTCTGATGTTTTACTGGAAAGAAGGATTGGAAAGAATCAGGTGAGTTCAAGAACTCAGGAAAGGATGTCAGTCAATGCAAAATTACTGGAAAGAATCACTGGAAAGAATGGTTGGAAGTGTCCCCAGTTCGGACATTGACCAACTTTCGGAGCCCGCGGAATTTTTCTCTCCGAGGCTCCAGGGTGCCAGTGACCGCGAAGCCCAGGCCGAGCTCCTTGGCCTCGCAGGTGTGTCCTGGGCCCCAAGACGAAACGGAGACGTTGGAGTCTTCATGCCATGACCCCATCTGAAGCCTCAAAAATTGGGCACCTAAAAAAAGGGAACCCTGCCCAAAAACGGGGAACCCTGCCAAAAAGAAACATACTCTGGAGTCTCCACATCCGCAAAAAAAAGGGCTGGTCATTCCCAAAACAGAATTGTGACCCATGGAGACTCCAGGAAGGCGGAGCCACACGTACTAGTACGCACATAGACACACAGACATGGCTGTGGCTCAAAATGAAATAGGGAAAACAAACCGCAGGTTTTGGTACCCATGTTTCCACAGAACCAGGGCAACCCATTTTGGAATTCCGGTTTTTTGAGCCACAGCCACATGGATGCCCATGGGGAACTTTTCCGATTTAGTGAGAGCTAGCTATATCATCCATTTAGTGGCCTACACATGGGGGCTGATCAATATTCCGTTTTTGACATGGGGTAACTTTTCACATTTGGTGGAAAACATATTATTTTCTCCAAGTGGCATCCCGTCTAAAGGACCTTTTGATCAACCCCCATTATGTGGATGGCCATGGGTAAAGCTTCCCATTTAGTGGGATGTATCTTCTCTTCTTAGTGGGTTTCGAACCAATGGTCCTCCCATGTAAAGGACCGTACAACCATAGACACCTCACGACCTGACTTTCTGCAATTCCTTTTTGGGTTTCTGATTTTGGCCTTCCATACTGTGGATGGTTGCGAAATCTATTTCGCACCACTTTATTTGCAAGGACATCGCATCATTCTAAAGGTTTCGGAACGGTGGTGCAGGATTTCGTCCATCCAGCAGGGATGGCGCGTCTTCTCTTAGGGACTGATTGAAAAATCCCCCCCCCAAAAAAAATGATGCGCAACGGTTTTCCTTTCGGTTTCCCTTTGACATCACAAACCACAAGGTACCCGCAAAAAGAAGAGACACACAGTGGCTCCCCCCTCCAGAAGACGTACCCACATAGACATCACACCTCCATATAGGGGTGAACTAAACCATGAGTCACATAGTCTAATATGAGTTGGGCCAAAACATGGACATGACTTCTCGTCGGGCCCCCCAAAAAGCCGTCGGTTTCCTCTGGGTTTCTCTCAACAAAAACAAGCAAAAGGAAAAGGGAGCTTCTCCACCATTTTGAGAAATATCCTCATTCAAGACCCTGCATGGTTGCAAACACACACACACACACACGAAACAAAACGACGGCAGGACTTGCAAGATGTGCCATGTCTTACGGGCCAGGAGATGGCAACTCTAGGCAACATATGAGTCGAAGGGTCTACGAAAAGGATTCCAAGGCGTATCTAATCTTCATTTTGGCTGCTGCAGTCTTTCCCAAAAGTTACAGCCCAAAGTCCAACCAAATAGCCATAAAGTCATCTCCCCAAGTCGGTTTGAAGAGGACATGGATCTCCCATCAAATTCATTGGCCGCCCTCAGAGCTCAAGAGAGACACATGACACATGTCGGAGATCATGAGACATGCTTGCAAGTCCACCACGCTTAGCCCAGAAACTCACAGCCCCAGCGGATTTCCGTGGTCAAAACAGTTTCGGCACTCCTTGCTTGGTCGATTTTCAAGAGGTTTACCCCTTTTATCCCAAGAAGGTTGAAAGGAAGCAGCTGGAGAAGTGGCAGCACAAGCATACTGTGTAGTGAATCTGCTCAAATATATTGCTTTTGGTCACTTCCATCTTACCCCTTAAAACTCCAAGCCCTGGGGAAGTTAATCTTTTACAGACATATAGCCCATGTTACCCAAAAAGTTGAAAAGTTGTGTTCTTAAGAGGTAAGTATTTAAGTCCACGGGGAAAAACAAAGAAGCAACTTTCCAGTAGTGACAGCTTCCCTTTAAAACCAGCAGGGGGAAAATATAGTAATCAAATGTTCTTAAGAAAATGGAAGGTCCGATTTCTCGGCGCCAACGGGGGCCCGGCAGTGTCTCTCGCCCTTCGCCCTTCGCCCTTCGACCTTCGACCCGACTCGCGTCCTCCGACCAGAGCGCAGCCCACGGACTTGAGGGCCAAGGAGGCGCCGGCCATGAGCTGCACCAAGTCCTCCTCCTGCTTCTCCTCGCGGACAGGGAATAGATTCCCTGTAAAGCCAACAAGGTGTTAAAAAAAAGAGAAAAGCAAGTGGCAGTACTGTGGAGGTGAAATAGATGGGCTTCCCTGGTAGATGACTCAAGGAAAACCGGGGAAACCCATCCATTTCTCGACCAAAACAACCAAAAAGGACACCTATGCTTGGACACTCGGACGCTCGGGATGGGCAACACCCGGCAACAGGATGGAGTGGCAAGAGGGGGGGTTGTTCGGTGGATTGGGGGTGGCAACCTGGACCCGGACAGGTGATGACATGGTGGCAGCTTGGGGTGGCAGCTCCTCACTTTCGTGGATTGGCCCCAAAAAATCGATCGGGATCTCTTGCCACGGAAAAAAAACAGGGATCCTTACATTATACACCTGAACACTGCCTTGCAAATGGTGGGTTTCCCTTTATGTTGGTGTTGAAAAAGACATGTTTCAAATGGGCACATGTATCGTTTGAGGAGCCCTGAAAAAGAAATGGCCCAAACCCAACTGAGCGAAGTCCAGGTGGAAGTGAGTCCCACGAGTTACGATCCAAAACACGGAGAGCACCGCCGGCTGAGACAGCAACTCCGCCACGCCCGGGTGTTCTTGGGTTCCCAAACGAATTGTTCTGAGCTTCAACTCGAATGGCATTTCTTCTTTGCGGTTTTCAGGTTTTTGCGAGAAAAAACACATAACAACCTTAAAGCACGTTGTTCATGCGCACCAGCGAGTGAATGCAACACCCGCCCCCACCTCGCTGCCCCATCGATAGATTCCCTTCAAAACCAACAGTTTGTTTTGAAACATATGTATATATACTATTAAAGTAAAATGATGTCCAGGTGAAAACCAACAGGGACAAGTAAAACAAAACAAACATATTTTAAAGTGAAATAACGTCCAGTTGAAAACCAACAAGGACATATTGTTTACTTTCTATTTTCTTTTTAACAAATCAATATTTATATATATCTTCTCAAGCAAATGGAAGCCATTCGCCGGTCTCCGCCGGTCTCCGACGCATCCGGCTCCTCCATGGCAAAGGGCACCTGCGCCAAGGCCATGGCGCTCAGCGCCGAGGCGCCCATGGCCTGCGCTGCGTTTTTTTTGCTTGGGGGGGGGGTTGTTGTTTGTTGTTTGTTGTTGTTCTGGTGTTGTTGGTTTTTGGGTTCCCCGTTTTTGTTGTTGTTTTTGTGTGTGTGTATTTTTTTTTGGGGGGGGGGGTGTTGTTTTTGTTGTTGTTGTTGTTGTAGTTTATTTATTTTAACTATATGTGTTTCTACCTTTTTTTCGCGGTGTGAGAAGCAGGGCCAAAGAAATGGGACGGGCCCGCGAAGGCAGCCTGAAAAACCTCCGCGTGGGACACTGAAAGGCGGTGAGAAGAAGCAAGAAGTCCGTGGTTTAGTGGGGGCCAAGTTGCGGGTTCCATGAGTTTCCTTCAGAGGCAGGGGGATTTTAGCACAAATGGGCCAAGCCGGAGAGCAAGGGGGGCAAGGGACGTGGGCGGGGCAACGCAGAGACAGGGGCAACCAGAACTAAAGACCGGACGCTGCCTCCAGCCGCGGTGTGACGCAGGTTCTGCAGACAGTCCAGCGCATTCTCACGCGCCACGAGGATGTCATAGCGCAGGTGAGGGCGGACAGCTCCTTTGTCCTCTTTCTCGAGAAGGGCTCGCACAGTCTCCTGAACCCTCTCCTGCAGGTCAGCCAGCGTTGGAAGAGCCTCAAGGAGTCGAAGCCCGAGGAGCTCAACATGTCTCTTCGCCAGACCCTGGTGGCTGCGGCTGGCAATTCCTGGGCCTACCTTGACTGGGATCACAGGGCTTCCCAGCAGATACCATCGCCCACCAAAGCCCCAATGTCTTTCGAGCAGGCCCATGCCACGATGCAGAAGATCTTGTCGTACATCCCCCGGGAGCATTTGATCCACAAGTTCCATTCCACACGGCCTCTGACGAGCAACAGCTCCGGGGAGAACTTGGTCTTTCTCCTCGCAGTGTCCACGCAGGGGAGCGATGCCGCAGAGCTGCATTCCCTCTTCCGAGAGCTTTGCTACAGCGCGTGCCTGAAGCTTGTTGGGTTGCGCCTTCGCCCGGAGCGGATGGACCGGCAGCCAGCAGTCCAGCAGCTTCAGCAACAGCTGGGCTCCCTGAGGGGCTCCGAGCTTTGAACTTGAGGCCGTCGCGTCTCATGTTGCATAACAACGGCTGCGCGTGCTATTTGAATGCATGTGCGCATTCGTTGGTTTGGCTGGGATATCTCACCGGCAGGACAGGCCGATCTGCCATGGGAGGCTTGGAGGCTGGCCTCAGTCTTCTCCGAACAGGTGGTCAAATGTGCCTCACACTCTTGTTGCCTTGGCAGCTGCTTTTGCAGGGCTGGGAAAGCATCCATGTGCAACAGGATGCAGGCGAACTCTTGGCATTTTTGTTGCGCAAAGCATTGCCTCCGGACATTGATGTTGCTTGGCAGGCGCGGCTTCAAGTCGATGGGGCTATGCGCGTCATGGATGTAGGAGGGCCGCACAGCCCACTTGCCATAGAAGTGAGTTCCCCGACACTGCACGGGTGCATCCAAGCGTGGCATGCTCAGCATTACCTGCATGCCATGCTAAGAGCCAGTGTGCATGTGCCCATAGTGCTTCAGAGGTATGCTGGTAGCAGGTATGGGCCACGCAAGCAAACGCAGCCATTGAACATTCAGGCCGGAATGACTGTGTGCTTGCCAGTCTTTGCTGGTATTGAGTTGCAAGCTCAGTGGGCTGAATGCCAAGTCAGTTTTGTGATTGAGCATGTGGGGCCCAGTCTCTCTTCAGGTCATTATCGTACTGTTCTGAGTGGATACCACCCGCTGCGGCAGTGGGTGTACTTTTTGGCTGATGATGAGAGCTTCACAGCACTTGCTAACCAACACGACTTGCAACAGCTTGCTCATAATAGCTATGTGATAGGCCTCACCAGATCTGATGCTTGCATAAGTGGGTTGCCTCCAACAGCCCCATGATGCCTTGCGTGCATTGGGTGTCTGTAACCGGCAAGGGGTGCTAGGCTCTACGGGGCGGCCCTGCGCAGCGGTCACAGCAAGTGTGCAACAAGTGCCGACTTATATTGTTCATGATTGTTTCACACAGGGGCCTTTTTGTATTTGAGCTGCTTGCTAGGGTACACGTACCGGAGCAGACATGCTCATGTGGGAGAGGGGGGTGCCAACTGAGCACTGCAGCTTAAAGCTGCCGGACCGGTGCGGTCTGCCTCCATGATTCGCGAAGCGTCCGGACGGGCGAGGCAGAGAGAGGGGGATTTTAGGGGCTGGGAGTGGTGGTTTAGTGGGCTGGCTTCCCATTTCTCCAAAATCCCAAGCCAGCAAGCCAAACAACCACGGGTTGCAAGAAAAGGGGCACTCCTAAAATCAAATGTTGAGATCCTGTTTCATATTTTGTCTACCCTACAAATGGGCATAATGTTGACACCATATTAATTAACCCCATAGTTTAGTTTACTGTACAAAGAAACGCGTGCGTGCGTGCGTGCGTGCGTGCGTGCGTGCGTGCGTGCGTGCGTGCGTGCGTGCGTGCGTGCGTGCGTGCGTGCGTGCGTGCGTGCGTGCGTGCGTGCGTGCGTGCGTGCGTGCGTGCGTGCGTGCGTGCGTGCGTGCGTGCGTGCGTGCGTGCGTGCGTGCGTGCGTGCGTGCGTGCGTGCGTGCGTGCGTGCGTGCGTGCGTGCGTGCGTGCGTGCGTGCGTGCGTGCGTGCGTGCGTGCGTGCGTGCGTGCGTGCGTGCGTGCGTGCGTGCGTGCGTGCGTGCGTGCGTGCGTGCGTGCGTGCGTGCGTGCGTGCGTGCGTGCGTGCGTGCGTGCGTGCGTGCGTGCGTGCGTGCGTGCGTGCGTGCGTGCGTGCGTGCGTGCGTGCGTGCGTGCGTGCGTGCGTGCGTGCGTGCGTGCGTGCGTGCGTGCGTGCGTGCGTGCGTGCGTGCGTGCGTGCGTGCGTGCGTGCGTGCGTGCGTGCGTGCGTGCGTGCGTGCGTGCGTGCGTGCGTGCGTGGGTGCGTGGGTGCGTGGGTGCGTGGGTGCGTGGGTGCGTGAGTGCGTGAGTGCGTGCGTGCGTCGGAACCCAACAGGCAGGCAAGGGGAGCAAGGCGTGGGCCCCTGACGCCGCATTACAGAGAGCCCTTCATGCAAGGGAAATCCGATCCAGCCGATTCGTTTTGGACAACTAAGTTTTCCTGAGATCATAATCACAGAACATTGCTCAAGGATTGAAATTCACTCCGAAATGACTCAACCCTCAACATGAACCGCAAGTGCGTCCTGGAATATGCTCTGGGTTTATCGGTGGCCGTAAAGTTCAACTTGTTGCTCCCGCATCGCTATGGTTGGTAATGATACCCGTCTGAGGCGAGCATCCATTCAGGAAAAAATGAGGAAGGAGCAGAAAGCCCAAAGCTGGTGAGTGGACAAACAAACATTTGTCCAAAACACTAAAGGTTAATCCACGCACATAGCAGCCAAGAAAACCAACTTGGCGGGCGCTCTTCCTCAGCCCCAGATTCTTTGCAGTGAGGAATGGGTACCTGAGGTTACAGTGAAGAGAATTGATGATGAAGAGAACAGATGAAAGAGAAGATGATCATAAGAACCCGGGAAAATAGAGGGTGAACAGGTGGATAAAGGTAAATTGTAAGCTGAGGAAAGAATTATTAATAAAAACCCAAAGATATTAGGCCTAAGATAAAAGGAAACCGGAGATACAGAAAGGTAAACAAACAAGATAAGGAAAGAAGATTCATTCCAGCCCATCCATGTCCCTTAGATGTCAATTGGTTAACTGGCTTGAGGACTAACATATGAATGCAGCTAAGATAGAATAACTCTTCGTGTGTCCCATTCTTTCTTCCTCGTCACTTGGTCTAGGTCCTTGACAGTGAAGAAGAATGAAGGAGGAAGCAAGAAAAGCATTACATTTCCAGGATTTATTATTTGCCATGGTAAGCCTATTCCTTATCTCTGAGGCTTGAAGTGATGAAGGAAAAAGATGAAAAAGGAAAGACACAAACAACATAAGATAAGCAAATAAACATAAAGAAAAGAAACATATAGGAAAGTTATTCCTGATCCAATAGATGACAGGTAATTCCAGGAATGAAAATAATCTGGAAAGGATGGGATTCTTCTTGGCATAACATTAAATCCTAAGAAATGCATTGGGGAAAAGGTAAGAAGAATAGCAATACATATTAAATTACAATGATAAAGAGAGAGTGTACATGAGGATGAAAGTAATAAATTATTAGTACCAACAATCTTTTCTCCATTGAAGATTATTCCAGAGAAGATAGCATACCACTCGGCCTCAAAATAAGAGATGAGCGTGGCTCGCCAAGATCCGATTTGGATTTCCTTTGGTTCTTCAAAGGGACTGAAACTGAACCATCTCTGCTTTGCTCAAGGGGACCCAGTTCATTCCCAAACCCCTTCGCCAACGCCCTGGTTTCTCCTTCCAAGCGTCCCAAAAAAGGGTTCCAAGTTCTGATTCCAAAGCCCCGGTGCTGCCAAACCGATGGAACCCAGAAGTACCTGGAGTCTCCCTCTGACCCTCAAAAAAACAGAAGTCCATGACCCCATTTTTTAGGGTAATGACCAACCAATTTTCACGGGTCATGGAGACCTCAGTTGTTCAGTGACCCTGGGAAAAAAGAGAGGGAACCCTTTTTGGGGCTTGGACCATTTTTCGTGGGGCCACCAACAAAAAGAAGTTGGGAAAAGAAAAAGGGTGCCACCCAAAACTGAGAGACTCGCTGTGGGCAAAGATCGAGTAACAGCCGCTGTGGGTCCAACTTTTCGTCGCCTCAAGGTCCGACAAGGCGTGGAAGGCCGCCACTTGGCCCATGACCTGGGACTTCGTGGGATTCGTCTGGCGCCTTTTGAGCGAGCAGATGGATGGCCTACTGGGCTACCTGGAGTCTCCTTCTGACCCTTTAAAAATGGTGGGTCATTCTCCAAAATTCAGGGGTTATGACCGCTTTTTCTAGGGGTCATGGAGAATCTAGGTAGGTTTTTGTGGATTCGTGTCCGAAGGGTTAAGTACACAAAGGGTGGCTGAAAAACTGAACAGAAAAGTGTCTTAAGGGTTGCGCTTCAAAAAGGATCAACCAAAAGGAGGCTGTTTGCACAGCGGCTTGAGGAACAAGGTTTGAACGGTGGAACCCTGGAAAGAGTTGATTGTCTTTTGGCAGCCATGTAAAAGGGTCGCGAATCGTAGCCACTCTTTCTTTGAAACCAGAGGTTGGACAGCCCCTCAGTCGCGTGCAGGAAACAAACACAAAATAGAAGCCGACACCCATTTTGAACATGAAGAATCATTAGGGGATTGGTTGGTAGCGCAAATTTCCCTTGTCATGACTCAGGATTCGTAGTTCTTTTTGGTTGACTTTCCTTGCGGGAGAAAGCGAGTCAGCAGCCTGCTACGCTATTCCCTTGGCCTCTGGGCTGTTCTGCGCTGCGAACAACAGAGCTCCGGAAACCCCGACGACTTCGGCAATACCTCTCCCCCAATTCCCAATGACAATTGGGGGTTGATCGATATTCCTGGCCCCAAAGGACCATGGGCAATTTCTCTCATGTAGTGGGGACTATCATCTTTTTAGTGGTTCTCCAACCACTGGTCATCCAATGTATTGCGCACCTTTTCAACAACCCCCAACTAACTTATTCACTTGCAGGGGGGTTCCATGTTCCTATCATTTTAAGCGGCTTCACCGAGCAATCCTCCTTCCCGCAGCCCAGGCTTGCCTTGTCAAGACTTTCTGGTTGCCTTGTCGGCTTTTCGGCTTTTCAAGAGCCCAACACGGGAACCGTTGGACATCCATGAGAGTCAAAATTAAAAGGGTCGACCCAAACCAATGTAAAGAACTACAAAGGCGGCGGCACCTAATTCTGGTTGGGACTGTCCCTTTACCAAGCTTGACTTACCTGGGTTTTGAACTTGGCTCATGAGATGTGTCACAGAACGGAACGTCACCATCGGGAGAGCACCATCGAGTTCCCGATACGAAGCAACCACTTCTGGGGTCGAAGCAACTGAATGCCAGAGCCTTGAACTTGCATTTGGCAACCTCTACCTCCATTGTCTTAAGCTCCCTGGAAAAAAAAAGTGACAGATTCCGACTCTAAAACCAACAGAGGAAAGTAAAAGACATGTTCGTAAGCAAACAGCAGTCTATCGGGTCCAACTAAACGCCATAGCCTTGAAGAGCATCCCCCACTTGGCCAGAAGCAGATTCAATCGGCTCGAAGCTTTGGCGTCCAAACCGAAGCTTGGGCGGCAAAACTCGGTTGCTTTCTGCTCCCCTGCTAAAAGTTTAACTTTTAGTAGTTCAATGGAAACCCCATTAGATAGCAACAAGTTAAAGTCCTAACATCCAAGCAGAATGCACCAAAGAAAACCAAGGCGAATCAATTTTCTACCGCTCCGCACTCCCATGTATGCTGGGAGTTGTTGTTTTTTGTTGTTCCCCCGTTTTTTTTCTCCCTCCCTCGTAACTAGCAGTTTTTGCATGCCCAACCAGTATGGCTTCACCCAACCAATATAGCTAGAGGAACACTCGGCAAAGATTGAAGGAGATGTGAACCAGAAAAGCAAACACCAAACCTGGAAGGCCGATGCGCTGCCTGCTTGTTACTCACTAGAAGGACTTATTGGCATTTATGAGCCCCAGCTAGCAAGGGTAGTGAGTAGGTGGTTCTTCGATTTTTTTTGTTGCAGGCGATCCTGCTTCGTGCAACGCTTTGTGGATCCCTCGAGCAAATTCAATCTCTATTTGATGTGTCACCTAAAGAATATCTATCAATCCACCGAAAAAAAGCACAAGGCAACTCACTTTCAAATGGCCATCAAGAGATGCTGTTTCAAACCACCAACAGGGAAACATATGGGTGTGTCGCTTTTTTGAGGGACCCCGTTGGTTTGTGGTTTTTAAAGGGAAGGCAAAGGACACCCCATCATTTTTAGGGCCCCCAAAAAAAAACAAGGACTTGCCAAGTGTTGGTATGAGTTGGTATGTGTCGCAGGGGATTTGAACTGTAGCCATGGCTAGGCGGGCCGCAATCAGTAGCCGGAGGTTGGTTTTAGGAAAACCAACAGGACCTGGGCAAGTAGTCTAACAGGCACACCCACATGTCCATGAGTCAAAATCCAAATCGTACCCCCAGTGAACATCCGATTCAATCCAACCACTAAAATAGGTTCTAGAATGGCTGGTGCACCTACCCCAAAATGGTGCCATTGGTTTTGACCCACACCCACATGGGTCAAGCGAACCGGTTAAAAGGACGTGATTCAAAATGCCAAAAGGAGATTCATCCCCAGCAGTTGACTTTTGAATCCCCCAAAAGCCGTCAAAGCTTTTGAGAGATTGGTCCCGTTTGCGACACACCCACGCAGGGTTGCCTTTTTCGGCTAGACTATCAGGTTGTCTTAAACCCAGCTGTTGGTTTCCGCAAGGGTCTCCGAAACAGTAGTCATGGTGGGCATCCGAATTCAGTGGCTTCCGGCCACCAAACAAATGTGCGGCGATGTTCCGTCCGGCAAGCAAGCAAACAAATGTGAGGCGATTTTCCCCGGGAACTCTTCGCCGCCCCGAAGGAAGCTCCGAACAAACCGCTGCCGAGTGGCAAAAGGGTCCTCCACAAAGCTCCGAAAGAAGTCGATGCTCTGCACCGTGGAGATCTTGCCGTTCGCCTCGGCGGCGCTTTTTTTTTCGCGCCGCGGGTCTGACCGCCCCGGTCCGGTGACTTGATTGGCCGGAGGAAGGCCAAGCCTCTTCTTTACTAAAATGGCCATGGGCTTTTCAAAACCCAAATCGGTTAGCCCCCAGTGAATCCCAATCCAACCACTCAAATAGGTTCTAAAAATGGGTGCTGAATTCACCTACCAACCAAAATGGTACCCAGAGCTAGATGGTCTTTCCAAACAGTTTCAAGTTCAGGAACTCGGGAAGTGAGTAATTCACTCCGGAGTACTCAACCCCTGGCCGAAATTTTGAGTGGGTGTCTTATTCATCACTTGCGAGAGCACCTCCTGCTTCTAAGATGGGTGTATTAAGGCGGGGTAAAGATTACATGGAACACCAAGGGGGGGTCCCCCCCCCAAAGAGATTCCTCGAAAAGATCCTCCTAATGAACTGGAGGCCCTATGGCCAACTGGAGGTATTTGGCAACCTGAGACTCGAGTTGAGCGTCAATATCGGCTCAATCTTGGGAGGTCAGCCATGCATGTATTGACCTCTACGACCTGAAACTTTTACAGTGCTTGCATTCAGGCGGAGATTGGAATTGGATTCGCAAGACTTGGGATATACATCATGGTGAAATCGCGTGTGCGCCCCCCTTGGCTCGTTTGAAGCCGCGCACATCCCATTGAGCAATATCATTTATAGCTCGCTTAAATCCCTACAAATCAACGGAGCTTTGCGAAAAGGAGGTTGTCTGAACATAGTGCGGAACACCTCCAATTTTGGGTTGGTCGCCTGTGGCTTAGCAACCTTGGAGTCTGCCTTTGAATCAACCCCCAACATGGCTGAGCCTCAAAACGTCCACTGAGTGACCCCCAACCAGCAAAAATATATATATAATATATATATATATATATATATATATTTTTCGCCTGGTTTGTGGAAAACAAAGGGACCCCAAAAAAGCAAAAACACAAAAAAAGGGAGCTAATTCTGGGGAAGCAACATGGGTGAGCCCCAACATGGGTGAGCCCCAACATGGGTGAAGCCTCAAAACCAACCGCCCACGGCAGCCGAGCTTCGTGAAAGAAGTCCACCACCGCGGCATCATCCCCGGCGCCCACCACCACCTGCGCCTACGACGTGGCCGGTGGTTGGTTCAAGCGCCCGGGGTCGGGGGTCGTACGCACGAACGGCTATGGGTCAAAACCCAAATCGTACCCCCAGTGAACATCCCAATCCAACCACTAAAACAAGTTCTAAAATGGGTGCTGAATTCACCTACCAGCCAAAATGGTACCAAAACAGTTTGGACACCCACGCACACACAAAATTGGCTCCAGTTCTCTTTTTGTTGTTTCTCCCGACCAACCAAAAGGGGTTCCGAACCTCTCACCCATGTTTCCAAATGGTTTTCCGGCGTGGCTTGGGCAGTGCGGGATTCCCCACAGTGACTCGTCACCTCACAAGGCAACTCACCTTGGATTGGCCCAGGTGATCTAAAAACACAACGGATTGGAGAACCATAGTAAACGCAAATGGTGCCCCCACTTTCCAGGGTATTGTTTTTTTGGGGGTTCATGCTTGGACCCGCTTGGAATCTTTCTGGGCTTGATTTGCCGGCCAGGGCTATGGAGTTTTGAAGGAACACCTGTGGCACGGACCGGCTCCAAACAAAACCAGTGGTTGAATTTGAGAGTTTCGAGCTCCCCATCCCTCCCGAATTTGGGTGCGAAACCGGGGCTCTGGAAAAAAAATGAAAAGGGTCCATTCTGTTTCGGCTTCGATATGGGGAAACTCAATAATGAATGTTCATGGACCCCAACTGGTTGACAGGAAATCAGAGATTGGCGGTGATTCATCTCCATCAATATTTTTCTTAGGTGGTTCAATGATTCATAACCATATGGCTGTGGGTCAAAACAACTGTACCAACATGACACCTTGGCAAATGGAACCAAAGACTAAAACCTGCCTAACCATAGCTCTTAAGTTTTGAGCCACGCCCAAATGGTGGTTTTTCTTTGGCTTTCCTTTAAAACCACGAAAGGGGGGGGGAGGGGGACACACCCATATGCCTGGCTGTTGAGCGACTCGCGACTTGCGACTCGGCCTTTTCGCCCCTCTCCGGCTGCCGGGGGATGTAGCTGGAACATCGGGCCATCGCCTCCGGATCTTTTTTTGGGCCTGGAGCTCTGGCTTCATTGAGCGCACATGGTCCAGGTTTTTCGCTGGGCACTGCCCCTAAACGAAGTCTAAAGCTTCATGCTGACCCCATATGAATCAACCCCTATTTCTTGATAGGGGGGTGCTTTCCCTGGGTGAAATGTCGGGAATCATCATTTTGCAGGGACACCCCCCTATTCATCAACTGGGATTGCTTGATATGGGGTCAACATTATTGGTTCTACATGGTCCAAAAGGTTTATGTGGGCACTACCCCTAAACCAAGGCCAGAACCACTTCCCATGATGAGGAAGTTGTTGGACCACGAAGCTCCAAATTCTATTGGAACCTCAAGCTTCGATTCCAAAAAAATAACTGTCTTCCGAAGAGGCTGACCTTTTGAGAGTTCCTTTGTATGCTCCCCAAAACCACATGTTTCTCAGAGGCCATTTTCTGGAAACAGGACATGCAACAGGTCTGGGTATGTGATTGAAAGACAAGAACCAGGAAGTTGTTTCTAGTGTTTCCTGCAGCTGGTTTCTCTGACTTTGATATTTCATGCAATTAAACAGAACCCCAACAAGAACCATGCATCGAGAGAAACCTCCTTTGATGGGCCTACAGTTTGGGGTTTCACATGCCAGGGAGTATCTTGTGTGTTCAGGTTACTGGATATGGACCAGAATCAAAACATCGACTGGGTTTTGGTTGGGGGCCAAAAGCTGATGTAGGCTTGTCCCCACAACGCTCCAAAACCAAAAGACCCAGCCTCGGGTGATCAACACTTGTCAAGCTCCTTGGAAAGTCATGTCTCAATCCTGGAGTTGCTGGACTTCAAGCTGTAGTTTTCTTGAATACTATTGAGTTGGATCTTCAGACTTTAACTCTTTGGTTGAAATCAAGGTTTGTTCGTATTGAACCCAACAAACATACTTCTTTTTTTGCAAATTACTTATTACAGCAACCAAGTTTTTGGGAAGACCCGCCTAATGGCCAAAACAGACTCGACTTTTTCTCAGGCAGTACACGTTGAGTCAGAGGTGGGCTTGGAAGGAGGCATGTTGGGGTATGAACCGCTCATGTGCCTCGTTGACTCAGGCCAAATCAACGCGTTCTTTAGGTCGCTCACGAAGAGCAGATGCTTTGCGCAGGATCAAATGATGGAATCGATTTACACTCAGGGCCCGCTTACGTTTACCACTGAGCCTAGATTCTGAAGTCTCCACTTAAAAGATTTCGGTAGATGCTGTTAACACGCGTTCAAACTGAAAGCACAAATATATACAAGGGGTCTTAGTCAGCATGTTGAGGCCACACTTCCCGGCTTTCAAAAAACCCCAGCCCCCCCCCCCCAGCCACCGCCGGCCGCGGCCCCTCTGCTAGCGCCTGGGCTAAAGTGGTGGCGCCCACCTTGGCACCGCAGCCTCCGCAGCGCATGGCGCTCTTCCTGACTCAGACGACCACGGACCGACCGATGCGTCCGGCTTGGGTGTCGCGAACTGTGGATAGACATTTAACACAAAGTACATGAAATGAATTGGCTGAACAAAGTAAACAACATCTGCACATGTGCTTAAACAAGTATAGTTTCAACTAAACAAAAAAACAAACAAACAAATCATCATAACAAACACCGGAATAATATTGCGGACTCTTAATGAACAAGTAGTTCCTATTGTTGATGTTGATGATAATCATATTCAACACATATATTATAAGGACTTTGGTGTCAAAATAGGTAGTTTCCCAAGTTGGTTTCAGCTTAAACCGTTCGAGTCATAGTCAAAGAGGTACAACAACCAACCAGTTTAATCTTAGGGAACCTTGTAGAATCTGTGGCCAGAAACAAGAACCCCAAGTGGCCATGAAATAAGGGATACCAGGGTAAACACAACTTTCATCACGATTTTGCGTTGCTTTTCGGCCACACCAGCATTTCACCACGGCCCAAGGCAGGGTTGCGAAGCGACAAGATGCTTTCACTTCGACTAGCGATTGGATAAACACTACAGCTTCAAGGTTGATTCAAAAGGGGTCCAACTCTTCGTGGGGCCTTCGCTCTGAAGGGAAACCTCCAAAAGCTGGTTCCGCCCGGTTCATCCATTGTCGAAACAAACTGACAGACTGGTTGACATCAATCAGCTTTTCACCAGAACAAAGGGGTTAAATGGAAGCATCATTCTCCAAAAACTGAATCGCCAACCTATTGACGCCTCCCTACCGACCGGAATGGTTCTCAGAACCCTTCTACTAACCCCTTCTAAGGTTCTATCAACCCTTCCTGGGTCGCGGCTTTAGATTACAACCAAAAGCAACACGCTAACAAAACCAATCCACACCAACCAACTAGGTCTTTGTCTGCAGATTCCGCCCGAACCCAAGAAATCCGCTTCCATCAGTAGCCCCGTCCGCAGCAGCGACAGCAGCTCCCCACTGCGCCGGCCCGAGCCCAAGGCCGCCGACGCAGGCGGCTCTGCCGTGGGCATCTCCGGCAGACCTGCCGCGCGAAGCGCACAAATGAGGAATCGAAATTGGAAGATGCGGGTATGGGTCAAAATCCGCCGACATTGCTCGGCGTGTCGGACACCTAAGAGAGGATAGAGGATAACCCCCCCCCCTAACCCCCCCCCCACCCGACGTCTGATACGTGGGGGGGCCCCCCCCCAAGGACCGCGCGGCAATTTGATGACGTTCCACTAAACGTAGTCTTCGGGGACAAAACAGGGGTCCCAGGCTCGATTCCCCCTGCCGGCTTTTTTTGCTGGCTTGGGCTTCCTGCATCCTTTTGCCGAAAATCTGGAAAAACTCTGTGTTTTTTGACATCATCTTTGCGAAAACGCTGGAAAAACAGTGTTTTTTGCGGGAAATACTGGGGAGCAAAGGGGAAGCGTAAGGATACATACATACATACAGACAGACAGCCATACAAACATACATACATACATACATTACATTACATTACTTTACATTACATTACATTACTTTACATTACATTACATTACATTACATACATACATTACATACATTACATACATTACATACATTACATACATTACATTACATTACATTACATTGCATACATGCATACATGCATTATATACATACATACATACATACATACATACATGCAGGCATGCATACATACCTACCTACCTACCTACCATACATACATACATACATACATTACATTACATTACATTACATTACATTCCATTCCATTACATTACATTACATTACATTACATACATACATGCATGCATACATACATACATTACATACATACATACATACATACATACTTACATGCATACATACATACATTACATTACATTACATTACATACATACATTACATACATACATTACATTAGATTACATTACATTACACACATGCATACATGCAATACATACATACATACATGCATGCATGCATACATACATACCTACCTACCTACCTACCTTACATACATGCATACATACATGCATGCATACATACATACATACATATATACATACATACATACATACATTACATACATACATACATACATACATACATACATACATACATTACATACATACATACATACATACATACATACATACGTACGTACGTACGTACGTACGTACATACATACATACATACATACACACATACATTACATACATTACATTACATTACATTACATACATACATTACATACATACATACATACATGCATACATACATACACACATACATACATACATACGAGAGAGGGAGATTGGGGAGAGAGTGGCTTGGGGGGATGGGGAGGATGGGGAGCGGAGGGAGGGAGAGAGGACGACAGAACACACCAGGGAGACAAGGGAGAGAGGAAGCAGGAGAAAAGGGAGAGGACAATGTCGGCGGACTGAGCCGGAGGCTCTAAAGTTAAACCACCCCCAAAAAAAACACGCAGGTTTTAGTCAATTTTAGTTCTTGCTTCCATTTACCAGGGCTCCATTTGGGGTACCTATTTTTGACCCACACCCGCCCATGGGGGTGATCACGAGGTACTTTACATGGGATTGGGCAAATCCACTAGGTAACCCCCCGAACTGAATGAAACTTCCCAACTAATCAAATGGGTTGGGTCTCACATAAAAAGACAGACCAATGCGTTTCAACAAGGGAAAGCACGCCTTCTATCTGGCACAAGTATCCTTGGGATTGAGGCTGAACCCAGTTTTCTCTGCATGGGCAAATAACCCAAATCAGCAGTGCCCAACACCCTTTGACCATGTGTTTCTTAGTATCCTACATACCCCATGCAAACAGCTCAACTTGATTTCCAAAAAATACACCTGTTGAAGGTTTACAGGAAAACCCCAGTGTCTGAGTCTGATAGCCCCTGGTGTGTTTCTTGCTTTGCTTCATTCATTGAGTTTAACTTTTAGTGGTTTAATTGAAAACCCATTAGTTGGCAAAAAAAGTTAAAGTCCCAACCTCCAAGCAAAATGCACCAAAGACAGCAAAAGGTGGGGGGAAAAGCGGAGACGCTACCTTCCCATGGTTGAATTTGTGGCATCCATTGCGCGTTATCAGTTGAAGCACAGAAGATACTTCATTGTCGAAAATCCTCAGACATCCAGGATATGGTATCTGAAATGCATGCAGCAATTGTTTTCAGACCCATCCGTGACCTGTGTCATGTGCCCAGATACCGTCTCAAGGCCACCGTCCGGAAGAAAGTGATGTTGACCCCACGGTTGCTGATGCCGTTGACAGTACAAAACCCTTTTTCTCTCGGCCTACCTGCCAGCCACATTCTCTGATTATTGGAATCCAAATCCTGGTTGAACATGGGCATTTTGTTGGAGGGGAACTTGTGAAATGCGATAAAATCTATAACCCCCGCCTTTCAATGGATAGTTTCCTTTGGGGTGCGTCTTTTAGGGGTACCCCTGTTTTGGTGGTTTAATGGGAAAACACAAGAACACCACCAACTTCTTTGGGGGGGCCCGCCAAAATGACACCCCTTTTGAGAAGGCAACCGCCTATTGAACGGTGGAGTCGCTTCCAAACAGAACCGGCTCCCTCAGAAAGGCCCAGAGTGCTTCCTGGGTTTGTCTTCACCCGCGAGGGGTCGAGCGTATCAAAGAACACGCAGGGCAACACAGGGCAACCACCCACCCCCCGCTGAACATTGAAAAAAAACATGTGAAAACAAAAACATCATGTTGAAAATTGTTTTTGTGCAACTTTTCCCGCCACCCCCCTTTTCCCGCCCCCTTTGGTTTCCTACTCTTCTCTTCTTGTGCAAAACCAAAGGCGGGAGCCGAGATCCGACAACCGACCCACCCGTCATGCAAGGTCAAGTCAAAATTAGGGGGACACCCCAACATGACGATTGCCCTTTTGGATTCCCTTGAAACTCCCCCCCCCCCCTAAAAAAAAGAAAGACACATATAAATAAACATATAAAGCAACTTCCCCTCCGAAGAAAAACAAAAAAAGAACCACAAAATAAATAAATTAAAAAAAAAAAAAAAACAAAAAACAAAAACAAAAAAACAACGACAACAAAAAAGAGAACAAAAACGAACAAAAAAAAAAGGACCCGACCCGCGGACCGCGCACCGCCTTGGCAGTAGTTCCACATCCAGCGCCGGTCGATCCAATCCTTGAGGCCCCAGAGCCACTCGCCTTGCGCCTCGGACGCGCGCGAGCGACGCGACGCGCGCGAGTGGAGCCAGCGGGGCGCGGGCACCTCCGCTGCAGCCGGGGCTGCGGTTTTTCCCGCGGAATTTGGTGCGAGAAAATGCGGATTTTGTGCGGATGTTGTGCGGATTTTGTGCGGATTTTCCGCGGATTTTGTGCGCCTCTGCTTTTCGATTCACCAGAAACGTACTGGAAGTGCAAATGGCCGGCGCGGAATCCCCAAACTGGAAACTCGGGCTTTCCGAGAAGCTGGCTGCCATGGAGATGTAGCTCGGAAAGAAATCAACAGATTTCAGGTATGAGCATCTATAGCAATCAGTGTAAGCTTTGCCCTCCGGAACCCGGCTGGTTTGGACCGTCTGACGGGCAACTTGTGCTCTCGGACCCCTCAAAGTGGGAAGCCCAGTGACTAGCTACGCGGAGAGATGGGTTTTGAAGCTGGAAGTCTGGAACCCCGAGAAAAAGCACCCAGGAGTCAGGTTCAACCATGGATAAATAGAAAAGGAAACCGCAAGCTCCGAAAGTGCCAGTTGCCAGCCTCAGACGTTACGATCTGCTTGCAGGTGCTCAGCAGGGAATGATCGAGTCCTGGTTTTGGGAATGAACACAGGGATTCCCTCAAAGGAAACTATAGGGGATGGGTTTTATTGGGGTTATTCCATTTCTTATTTCGTGCTGAGAACCAGCAAATCTTTTAAGGCTCCCAACTTCCCTTTGATTGAATCTTTCCGAACTTAACTCAGCTAGGCCTTTGCCGTGCAGGATCACGCAGGGGTTTCAACTTGTTTCCCCTTACCACCAAAGCAAGGACAGGCCACAGCAACAAAAAACACGAAACAACCTCTTCCATTTGCCTGGAAAAATACAAGCAAATGTTTCCAGTAGTGAAATCGTTTTCCTTTCAAATTAACAAGGGGAAATAATGCATGATCGTTTCCCAACCCCGCCGCCCCCAAGCCGCTAACTCCCCACCCCACCCAGGAAACGGAAGAACACCCGCGCTTCCCCAAGAAGTTGGCACCGATCCAAGGCGTCATTCAAGGCGCACCCAAAGAGCCGCGCGAGGCGATGCAGCTGCCATCCCCGAGGTTCAAAAGCCCCAGGAAGGACTGCTGCGGCCAATACCTCCGGCCACTCGGAAGCTAAGCGAAAGCTAAGCGGTCACTTTGTGGATGGTTTGCGAAATCCAGAAATTGCGCCACGGAATGAAACCATGGGAAACCACCATCCTGCACTCATTTGCTGAGTGTAAATGGCTGTGGTTGTCAAAACCGTTTTGGGATCCCATTTTGGTTAGCAGGTGAATTCACCACCCATTTTAGAACCTCTTTTGGTGGTTGGATTGGGATGTTCACTGTGGGCACGATTTGGATGTTGACCCATGCCCATATCGCGCCACGGAATGAAACCATGGGGAACCACCATCCTGCACTCATTTGCTGAGTATGTGTCTTTTTTCCCCGCTTGGTTTGAAAGGGAATCGATCCATTTGGAGGCTTCCCTTTGTCCCGTGGCATCCATGAGAACAAAAACAGGGCCCCCAAGTTCAAGTGGATTTCTTGCCGTGGCTTAAGTTGCCAAAAGCTGCAGGAGGAAGCACAAGGAGGTGAGAGCCACGAGGGAAGAAGACCAAGTGACCAAATTACTGTGGACGGTTGAAATCGAAATCCAGAAATCGCAAAACGAAATGAAACCATGGAAAAACCATAATGTTTGTTGGCAATTCCGTTGGGGAATCGAATCATGCGAGGAGTTCTTGGTGCAGGATCATCGCATCATTCCGCTGGGTTTCTGAAAGGGTGCGACATGGATTTGGTCCATCCAGAGTATAAGAGCGGGTTAAAAGGTAAACCCGGGTCCGACCCATGAAAAAGGCACACCTACCACAAATGGTTGAAATCGAAATCCAGAAATTGCAGCTAAGAAACCCTGGAATGAACCATGATTTCAAAATGGTTTCAAAGTGGTGTGAAATGGATTTTGGCCATCCACAGTAGGTCACCATATCCTTGGACCAGGACAGGGTGTGGAGGTATGCAGGCTCTAAACCACCTAAACAGAATACTATGTCCTTCAAATTAACACAGATTTTCTGAGGAAACCTGAGTTGTATTGAACAGCTTCCCTCTTCGTGGCTTGGATGGTTAGGCTGGGTGGATACTCTGGTTGCCCTTCAAACACATTCCAGCAACAGACACCCAACAAAAAAAAGGAGCCCATTTGCTCTTTTGAAAGGAAAGCCGTTGCGCCAGTTTAGGGTGTCCAAATAAAAGAAGGACCCACGCCCATTTGGCCATGGGTCAAAATCCCGTACCCCCAGTGAACATCCCAATCCAACGACTAAAATAGGTTCTAAAATGGGTGGTGAATTCACCTACCAACACGGCCATTTGCAACCAAAGCTGCGTGACCAGCTTCTCGCTCCGGAGTGTGGCGCGCAAGTTGATCCACAGCACCATGCCGGCCATCACGGCGAAGACCCCGGCCTCCGACGGAGTGGGCTTTGGAGGGGGCCAGGGGCCGGGTGGTAAGTGCCTCCCCAGCCTGAAAAAGAGTTAACAGCTCTTGGAGATGGACACTTAGGATCTATTTCGCCCACCTGGTCGGTTAGGGTCAGGTTGTTCAAGCCCACACCTCGAAAACCAATACCCCAAACAGTGTCCACCGTACGCGGGGAGGAGGGGTACGACAAAACACATAGCTCCAAATTCTTCATATTTCGTCTGCTCCATATAAACTCAGTCTGGAGGAGACCCCCGTCCTGGACACGGGAAAATGCGCGAGTCACCAAATGTCCCTTCTAAACTGAATTAGACTACTGCACACGTTGACCAAACCTCACATGTGCCCCTTCAACATTGCTCCACCAAGGCGATACTCCTTCAACATTGGGCGATGATGTTTACACCCACCAAAAAGGGACTTCGCAGCCACCAAACATGGCGGCTTTCGTGTGTGCATAGACATTCTTCACAAAGTGTGTCAGGCTGCCAGCTGCGAAACCAACATGTGCACGGAGCTAGGCTGGAATTGGGACCCCAGCCAACAAATATTATTATGTGTTTGCCTGGTTAGTGAAAAATCAAGGGACCCCAAAAAACCAAGCACAAAAAAGGGGAGCTAATTCTGGGGAAGGGAGAACATAGCGATCCAACTTCCAAATCCCCGAGTTTGGATGTCGCTCAAAAGGCGCTTTTTAGAGCGCGCCTTTGGGCGCGGGTGGTCGAGCACCGTGGCGATATCACCCCCGGCGAAGACCGGGCCAACGTCCTGACCCGCGACCCACGGCGGGTAGGCACGGATCAGGCGACAGGAGCTGGCGTGTTCACGGGGGGGGGGGGAGATTCGACCCAGTTGACTAAATGGTCGGGCGGGGGACAGTTGACCCAATGGTCCCGGAAAAAACGCCAAAGCCGCAACTAACTTAGCTCAAACTCGCTTCCTGAGTTGGCCAAACAAAGTCCAAACCGTTTATTCTCCACTAAAATGGTCTTTCCAACAAGTTCAAAGTCCGAGTTCCGGAACTCGCGAAGTGGGCAAAAGGTGGCTTGAAAGCAGCTGGCTGGACTGCGGCCATGGGATGTTGGTTCAGCTACGGGCGGGATACTCAGTGCTCCCCAAAGCAAGAGATTCGCAGATCTTCAGCCGAACCAGCCCTGTTTTGGCCGCCCCTCGTTGTCTGCCCAAATCGGGCTTTTGTGGCTGAAACTATTCGGGCCCCGTCCCATGGCCCCAAAGCAAGAGTAGACCGCCAACAGTGAGAATATGTCACTGACCATGCAAGGCATGGGTTGAGACAGAACATTGACCCAAGGTCAGCATCAACCGCAAAACCGAGGCAACTTGACTCTGACTGGCCTCCTTATTTTACCATGACCATTTGGTCACCTTTTAAGCGGTCGGTCAAAGGGGAAAACAACAACTGACTCCCTTTAACCCCAGCAACAGCGACAAAACATGATATCATGATTTTCACTGTTGCTGACTTTGATCCTCCCTCTCTTACCCCTTAAAACTCCAAGCCCTGGGGAAGTTAATCTTTTACACACATATAGCCCATGTTACCCAACAAGTTGAAACGTCGTGTTCTTAAGAGGTAAGCTCGCTGTGAACATCCATGTCATCCTCTGATCCCGGCGCGTCCTTTCGAGTCCCGATCCCCGAGTCCCCCGGGCCCCGGGGTTTGGAAGGACGTCCTGGCCGTTCCCGGAGCAGCGAAGCTGCTGGTCCACCAGCAAGAACCCCTCCCGGTCCACGCGCCTCGAATTGCTCGCGAATGGCCGAGCGGGTGGCGAGCAGCCCGGCCCCAACTCCCAAATCGGGGGCTGGGGCCTCAAAACCGCCCCAAAAAGGGATCCACTGATTGACTTCCCCACATAAACCCAGGGGGTCTGTACCCCTGGGTTGAAGTCTGTCTAAGTCTATCTTGGGGTGGTCAAAAGGTGGACCTGTGGGCCCGGACAGGTGGGGGGTGGCGCTTATGGTGTGTCTCACTTGCAAGGACCAGAAACGGAAGGTGCAGAAAACTTCTGGCGTGACAAACAAAAGACCAAGAAGGGGAACAACAAAGGGTCAAAAGGTTGATTCGCTTTGGGCTAGTGAGAGCCCCCCCCGGCAAAAAAAAATGGCTTTGTTTAAGCCACAAGAACATGGGGGACGCACAAACAAACACACCCCAATGGGCACAAAACCCATGAACCCCGAACATGGCACATGGGAATCAGACAAGCTCACAGCGCGCGGGCAAACGCTTTGTTTCCTGTTCAGCTTTGATTCAGGTTCCGTTCAAAACCGTGACTTCTAAGAAAAAGTTTAAATTTCCAGCATTCCGCAGCCGAGCTGGCAAATTCGCCTTGGAATGACCTCAGCCCTTATCGAAGGTCATCCATCTGATGTTACACGTGTCATATGTCTCTGGAAAAGCAGTTTGGATGCGCTTTTTGTGGACTTGAACAGTTCTTCCCCCTTTTGGTCCTTTTTTAGTAATCTTTGAGTACTTGTATATTCTGCAGGGGTTGCTCCACAAAGACCGCATCCAAACCATCTTCCAGAAATAACCGGTCCACGCAGCACCTCACCCTTTTGAGGCAAGTCTGCGGACTAGAGATGTCTCATGGTCTCACGGTCGCGATGCCGGAAAGAAAAAAGCCAGGTGCTTCCAGGCAAGCCGCTAACCAGGGAACACCAGCAAGGACCTAGAGGTGAACAGGTAACCAGGGAAAAACCCGGCTGAGCCGGGTGGCCTAAAGTAGGTCTCAGCACATGGGTGTTTCCCTGCGTGGCGAAACGCCTGGGGCACTTGGAAAGGGAAGCCCTTGGCGTGTTGCCATTTGCAAGCCGGGTCCAAAAAGCGGCAAATCCACAAAGTGTCAACCCAAAGTTGTTCAGTCCAAAGATCCACTACCAAATCGCCACGAACAAAAGACGACAAAGACAATCCTCACTCATGTGTCCATTGAAAAGTGACCAACACCGAGATGTTTCTTGCAGCACGCATGTCCAAAGACCAACTCAGGGCACGGATCCGACGTGCAAAGAGTGAAGATTCTTTTTGCGGGTCGTAGGTGAAGGCACAGAATCTTGGTTGACGTTGGAAGGGGAGCAAACATTTACATGTTAGCCGTTAAGTGGGGATTTCCCACTAAACCACAACAAGCAAAAATGTAAAATGTTTCCCAACAACAACCAAGGAATCGGCACATAGGTGACCTTCTGGAAAGCACATGGCCCCCACGGAATATGGCCCAGCGGACTCAGCGTATCACATGTTTTTGGAGCCCGGTGGTTGGTTGAGGGGATGATTTCCCAGCTACCCTGCAAAAACCAGCGGTTCAGCTCAACTCCACACCAACACATCCACGCCATGGATTGGATTGGTGGTTTGGTGGTGAAGGAGGGGTGTCCCATTTACCCTCTGCAAGAACCAAATGTTCAACTCCCCAAGCCACCAATTCAAAGCACCGACTAGGAGTTGCCTGAAGTTCAGAGGATGATTTACCATTTACCCTCTACAAAGAACCAGCGGTCCAACCACAAATCCAAGCCACAAATCCAAGCCACCAGTCAAGGGGAACCGGAAAGTTTCAAGCATGGGGTTGTTGTTATTCTTAGGGGACCCGGGGGTTTTCCTTTCGGTTTCCAGAAATCCAGGCCACAAGTCAAGGGTTACCTGACAGGCGACAACAAACCAACGCCGAGGCTCAAGCCGCAGGTTCCGACCCATTGCTGCGGCGAGCCCTGAGTGCACCAAATGCAGTCGTCGTAGTGCAGGGAGCGACCGTCGTGGCCTCGGAAGACCGACATAGGAATTTGGCCCCGGAATCCCACATCGATTTTTCACCCAAACCCCATTTCCTCGTGGCAATTTGGTGAGAACCTATGTCATCCCTGCGACTGAAGAGTGGATAACGGCAATACTCACCGTTACTCAAATCTGGATTTGCTTTATCTTGGACGCTGGACAACAGTGATGAAGAGTCCTGGCAGCGAGCAGTCAAAAGTTTGGCAACTGAGGATTTGGGGAGAAATCCTTTTTGGTTGAAACCAATGGAACGCACCATTTTGGGTCCCCTCATGTTGGAGACAACCCCATCAACACGCCAAGCGGGTGTATTCGCCTGGACACCGAATAGCGATGGAAGAACCAAAACAAAATGCGAAGCCCTTCTGGGTTCCATCATAATTTTCAGACGAATTGGTGGTTTGGAGGCTTGGGATAATTTCACATTTACCCTCCACAAAAGCCAGGGGTTCAAGTCCCCAAACCACCAATCCAAACCACCAAGGAATCACGCATCGCCCGAAACAAGCATGTGGTCCATTCATCTGAGATTTGGTGGGGTTAATCAAGGAACACCCGCACACAAACACATGAACAAGCTTGCTGCTTCCAAAATAGGGGATTCTTTGCAAATGGAAAGTACGCCCTTTTGGTTCCCCTTAAACCACTCACTAGCGAGAGTTTGGGAGAATCATCAGTCATCTGTCAAGGGATCCCTATGAAAACCAAAACATGGGTGAAATCGGTCGCAGTCCCCTTTCAGGCTTTCCATTGGCTCCAACTCCGAGATGGAAGGCTTCGACCCGGAAAACCTGAGATGCAACCGTAGTAGGGCACCGCCATCCGGCATAAGGATTAAGCGTCGATTTTGAACGAGAACAATTCCATGGAACTCAGGGAGTGAGAGAAACCCATTGTGTTCCACGAGGCTCAGGTTATATGAACGCCCATTGTTTTAATGGTGGTTTGAACCCCAGGGCAGGGAGTCAGAGAGACCTTCTCCTGAAAAGGATCAATACGTGGCTCAAGTCCATGAAACTCAGGAAGTTAACCTAGTTACGTAGATTGAACATAGGAGCCCCAAATTCAAGTCCCGGAGTGAGAGAGACCTTTTCCTGAACTGGATCTAGTTCCCACACCCACCTCCCCCCCCATGCTCTACGCGAAGGCGCAGTAGAGTCGCCCGTTCTCCGCGTGGGACACATCGCAGCCGCTGATCAGCTCGATGCCTGTGGATCGATTTCGCCCGGTTTGGGGTGTTGATGGGTCATGAGTCATGTGAGTGTTGGAGTTTTTCCGAGGGACCCCGTAAATGGCTTCGGGTTTCTCTTTTGGTGTTCCGTTAAAACCACCAAACATGGTGGTAGCCTGGAAAAAGACACCATAAGCCCTGTGCTTCCTCGACTATTCTTTAAATAGCCTCGACCATTTAAAAAACGAAAGGCTATAAAAGTAATGTCCCTCGACCATTAAAACTAGGTCTAGACAAACTTGGCCAACTCGAGACCGCTGGCTCATGACATCCCCGCGCGCTTCTGTGCAGTGAGAGGTTGAAGAGCTTTATTGCTGCCTTTTATGAAATAAGCTAAGTATGTTTTACAGTCGCTTCATCCCGTTGTAATCACACGCCGCCACCATGCTGTGTCAATTTGGCTTGTCCCTCACATGCCTGTGCGTGCTTTTCCACTTCTTGTCCACAGCTCCACAGAGTCTGATTGCGTGTTGTTTGTTGATTGTTTAATCGATTTCGAAAGAAAATGAGGCGTGGACGAACCATGGACAAACCGTGGAAAGTACGTTTTTTAGCGTGGAAAGTACATTTAAAAGCGTGGAAAGTACGGTTAAAAGCGTGGACAACCATACCCCCAGGAGCCCACAACGCATGCCTGATCCGCAGCGATGCCCTGAAGCCACTAAGTTTGCAGCATTTTTCAAAAAAAGCCGGGCTTCAGTACCAACATGCGAAGAATCTATGCACGCCTCTACAGTAGGCGGGACACCTGGCGATTTTGAAAAGTGATGCGACCATACATTTGGCAAGCCGGGGAATGAGTGGCTTGGGTGCAGTCATTTGCAGCTGGGAGGATGAGGGCGGTGTGACTTTCAGTGACCTGACCCTAAGCAATTCTTGGGCAACAAAAAGCATGATTTTTTGGATATTCAGGGCCAGGCGCAAAAACTGTCTTTCGGCAAAAAACAGTCTAGCGACCTCGACCATTCTTTTAATGGCCTTTGGAAGCCTAGGGTAAGGGCCTAGGTACTGTTGAAATGCTTACGTGGGGCACTCTATTGGAACATGATGCCATGATCCTATAGGAATCTGTAATTCACGAGCCGGACTTATGCTAGCCATTCTAAAGCGCCGCACAAAGGAAACCAGGTTGGAACAAAAAAACAAAAAAAAAACACCACCCCCACATTATGAAGCTCGCAAGGCTCGAAGATTCTGGTCCATGTAGATTGCGCGAAAAAAAATGCCCCCACGGAATCCAAGGGTTTGCCACCTGCGAACGCTTGCGACGTATCTGGCTAACACATGCTGGCCCCCAGACCCCCCTGTCTTTAACCGAAACCCTTCTGCGACGCATTCGGGAAAACGAGAGGAACTGGCTAGCTTGCTAAATAGGCAGAAGGGTAGATAGAGGGCAGAAAGTCCCACTGATAACTGCGGATATTACACAGAATACTGTACATCCACACATGGCTGTGGGTCAAAACCCTGTATTTTTGGTCAACATCAAAATAGGTGGCAAATGGATGTTCCACCCCAAAATGGAGCCATAGGTTATGCCCCATCCATCCACACATGTTATGGGTCCTCCAATGGTTAGAAGAAGGGTGCCCTTTTTCTGTAGTCTATGTTAGCAGAGGAACCCTCCCCCGAAAAAGAAGCGGTAAAAGGGCACCTAGCTGGGGGACCTAGTTACAAAGAAGGCTGTGCATCCACACATGTTTCTTCGGGAATGTTCCACCCCAAAATGGAGCCATAGGTTATGCCCCATCCACACAGGTTCTAGGTCCTTCAGTCGAGAGGTTAGAATAAGGGTACCCTTTTTTCTGCCCTCCCCCAAAAAAGTTGGTAAAGGGAACCCCCAAAAAAGACATGGTAACAGGGCACCCAGCTGGACCTAGACCTATTCTTTCTGAACAAAAATGAAAAAACAATATGTTGTAAAAAAAAAAAAAAAAAAAAAAAAAAAAAACACGACGTCCAAGCCACGTCGCCCCGCATCTCCCCGGCGCCTTTCTGCTTCAGCGCCTGCCGCGCCAAGGCGCGGGCACCCGAGGTGTGCTGAGGCAGCAGCGTGGCGCGGCTGACCAGCGCCACCTAAGCTACCCAAGGTCTCTGCAACAAAAAGATCGTCTGCTTGGCTGGTTGAAGAGCAACATAAAGACTGCAACCAAAAACTTTTTTGCTGGGTGAAATCAAGAATGAACAACGTGTCTGCAAACATACTCTTCAGCTTCAGTTTGGCTGTTTAGCTGCTTGAAAAACAAGGTAGCCGGCTGTCTTGCCGCCCTTGCGAATATGCAATTGACATGTTGAGCATTCCCTGCGTTTTACAGTATATTCTGATTTGTCTTATTTTGGGGGCTTCTGGGAAAAAGTGCATGCCGAAACTCAAACCGGGGCCAACGTAAATCAGTGAGCGTGTGAAAGAAACCTCCGTTTCTAAGTCACGAGCATGCGCCAGTGAGCAAGCGACACGCGTAACTGATATACAAGTATGCAGAGCAAGCCATCAACGCAACATGCTGCGAGAAAACCTGTCACTGAGACCCCGCCACGAGACAAGTCGGGCGTGAGAAGTCCGCCGTGAGCTCATGTATGTACAACGTTAACATATGTGCCAGCATGTGCGTATGTAAGCCTGCAGCGCGTGGACGGGCACATTAACATATTAGCCAGCATGTGCGCAAGTACCCATGCAGCGCGTGCACGGGCACGTTGACCTATGTGCCAGCATGTGCGCGTGTAAGCCAGCAGTGCGTGGACGGGCACGTTAACATATGTGCCAGCATGTATGCAAGTAAACATGGAGTGTGTGGACGGGCACGTTAACATATGTGCCAGCATGTACGACACAGGCAGCCATGCATCGCGTGGACGGCCATTGCGACGCGGAGAAAAAAATGGTATAATATGCCACAAATAGCTGCACGAAATACGCGGAAAAAAGGACCGAAACTTGCGTTTCAGGCTCATGAATGGCCAAAAAGAAACGGGAGTTTGCACGCAAAAGCATGGAATGAACGCTGGTGCGGAAGGAAAAGCTTAAAAAATCGCAGGCTTTTTGAGAGTCCACATCAAGAAGGGGAACACGACAATGAAAAAGTAGCCAAAAATAGGGTTTGGGCGGCGGGGGTCAGCCGGCTGGCAAAAACAACAATGAACAAAGTCTCTGCAACAAACTTTTTCTGTTTAGCTGGTGGAGAAGCAAGAATGAACAGAGTCTCTGCAAACAACACTCTTCTGTTTGTCTGTTTAGCTGGTTGAACAACTGAATGAGCAAAGTCTGCAAAACTTGCAAAAATTGGGGGTCTAACAAGCATCTTCTGTTTAGCTGCTTGAACAACAAGAAAGAACAAACACAAGCCCAGGTATCCCCAACAGCAATCACCTGAATCCTCGGAACCCATCCCAAAACCAAGAAAACGCAAACGCAAACAGGAGAACAGCGGAGAACGAGCAAAAGGTAAGCTAAGTTTCGCCATGCCACGTGGACCACTGCACTGCTCTCAAGCGCCGCCAGCTCCTGACACAGGCGAGTGCCAAAGCTGCTGACTTGTTACACAGGTTGATATGTTGATATACAGGGATCCTTAGATTATACACCTGAACATTGCCTCGTAAATGGTTGTTTCCCCTTATTTGGTGGAAAAAAGCAACATGTTTCAAATGGCAAAATGGAGATCTTTTAAGGAGCCCTGGCCGGCAAACAGGGGCACTCCATGATTTCTGATTCTGTTTCACATTTCTACCCTACAATACAACATAGTTTTGGATGAGACCCCCAGTATAGGCACTGGCTTTGCGGGGTTGGAGTGCTGCTCAAGTTGTGTTTGTGGCCGTTTGAAACCCTGGTGTCCTTTTGTAGTGCTTCCTGAGCGGGAATGGAATGAGATTCTTGGTGAACACAAACGTACATGGGAATTGATGCAACCCCAAACCGTTTTACGGGTTCCCCGCTGAACTTCGTGTGCCAAGGCACGTCATTTGGGCATGCCACCAAGTCGATCCCAGCCTGACCCATTGTTTTGGCACAGATTGCTACAAATATTGCCCACCAAAAATTGAAAAGGCAAAGAAGTTCCAACCGAATAGCAGTGTCCAACGTGTCACTTTCCCATGGCCTCCCTTGCGCAACCTAAAGCCACGCCTTTCACAGGCGGGCGCTACCCAGTTCTCCACAATGTCCTTGCCCGCAAAGGGACACCCCTGAGCCTGAGGCCCTGGTACGTCTACCCTCCCCAGACTAACATGGAAGCTCCCAGGACCCCTTTGGAAGACTTGGCTCCGTTTACAGAGGCCTTCTGAAAACTTCCATGTTAGTCTGAGGGAGTGTAAGTAAGTGTGCGTCTCCAATTGGCTTGACTCCTCAAGCATCGCGCGGTTGTCCTTTTGTTTTGTTATTTTGCTTTTAGACCCACCAACCAGCATTGGATTCTGGGAGTTGTTTGATTTAAAAAAAGGACAAACAAAAAGAGGACAAACCACAGATTTGAAGGTCTGCTTTGACCACACTTTCTTCCATTTGCTTAAGCCCCCTGAAAAGCATAAAACCATATCCAGTGGTGAAATCGATTTCCTTTACAACCAACTGGGGAAAAACACGACAAACATCTTCATTTCAGCAGATTCCCTATGATTTCCACCAACAAGGGACATATTCAACCAACATCTTCATCTCAGGAACTGGAAGAACTTAACTTTCAGGTCTTTCTCTCGGTACGGGTACGGCTCAAAATGAAAGAGCTAGGGCAAACCTGTTTCCAAACAAACAAACAAACAAACAAACAAACAAACAACAAAAACCACAAACAACGACACACACGCACACACATTTCCAAGGTGCCATTTTGGGGATTTCATTTGAGCCACCGCCGTATGGATCTTCTCTTTCGGCTCCTTGGTGAGCCGGGCTTTGATGCTCATGGCCAGCTCGAAGCCTCCCGCGCCGCCGCCGACCACCAGCAGCCGCCGTTCCTCACTCGAGGGCACTGGAGGGGAGACTCTGGGGAGAGTCCATGGCGCAGAGTTTGTTTTGTGACCTTCCATTTGCTTGAGCCCCCTGGAAAAAACAATGATATGTCCAGTAGTGATAGATTCCCTTTAGAACCAGCAAGGGAAAATCAGAAATATTCTTAAGCAAATGGATGTGACTGATTCCCTCCTTCGGACATCAAGAGAGGGGAATAACACTCCCAAGAGGGGAGACCTAGATTTGACTCAAAGGTCCGTGGAGGGTTTGAAACCCTGCTGGCTGATTCCCTGCCTCGGTATTCAAGCAACAAAAACATCCCGCGGCCGGGTTTTTTCTTTCTGACTGATTCAATCCCTCCTTCAGAAATCAGGAAACAACAAGAACCTCCCTTGGAGGGTTCTGTACATTCCACCAGGGTCCAGCTTGATTCGAAGCCAACCAGGGCGTCCATGGCGGCCTGAAAAGCAAAAAAAGCCACTTGGCAACTCGCGTTGGCGGACGGCCATGACCAAACGGCGAAGCAAACGTCGTGACAGGTTGGAGATGTTGAGAACTTTGGTGTCCATCTGCTTTCTCTGCAAATGAAAGGGAAGACACCCGATACACAAATAGATAGACAAATGGGTAGGTAGGTAGGTAGGTAGATAGAAAGATAGAAAGATAGAAAGATAGAAAGATAGAAAGATAGAAAGATAGAAAGATAGATAGATAGATTGGATTAGATTAGATTAGACTAGATTAGATTAGATTAGATTAGATAGATAGATAGATAGATATATAGATTAGATAGATTAGACAGATTAGACAGATTAGATAGATTAGATAGATTAGATAGATAGATAGATAGATAGATAGATAGATAGATAGATAGATAGATAGATAGATAGATAGATAGATAGATAGATAGATAGATTAGATTAGATTAGATTAGATTAGATTAGATTAGATTAGAATGGATTGGATTAGATTAGATTAGATTAGATTAGATTAGATTAGATAGATAGATTAGATTAGATTAGATTAGATTAGATTAGATAGATAGATAGATAGATCGATCGATCGATAGATAGATAGATAGATAGATAGATACATAGATACATAGAGATATGGATATGGATCTGGATATGGATATGGAGATAGATAGATAGATAGATAGATAGATAGATAGATAGATAGATAGATAGATAGATAGATAGATTAGATGGAAACTATATTGAGAATGAGCAAGCGTAAAGAAAGAGAAGAGCAAGAGAAAGAGAGAAGCACAGAAGGAAGAAACAGAGAAAGAGCAAGGGAAAGAAAAGAGAACGCAAAAGGCAAAAGAAAGCAAAAGACAGATAAATAAGAGAAAGATAAACAGAAAACAGGAGAAACATAGAGATCAATATGAAGAGAACGAGCAAGAGAGGCGAGAAAGAGAGAACAAGAGAAGCATATAAATTACATTTGTTCTTATAATTATTGAAACTTGCGCCAACCGGCTTCGCCGGCTCCACAGGTATACTCTACCGATATTGGTGGACGTCAAGTACTCGAGCATTTCTGTCCGTCCGCCATGTTGAAGAGTATTAAACTTCAAAGCCCTTCGGCCTTATCTGGCATGTGTATTGCCATAACTTGGTGTTTTACAGTTCGCACAGTTGCATCCTTGCAGGGTCCACAGTGGAAACCAATGCATTGCAGGTCGTGTGAGCTTTGTGCAAATAAGTCCGCTGCGTTCCCTGCATCCAAAAAATCAAAGCAGCTGTTTTTCGCCAAAGACAAGTAGGTCAAATGGCAGAACCTGGGCCTGCGGATCAAACCTGATTGAATGGTCAACACTCTGAGTTCTGCTCATGTTCAAATGGAGACACACGAAAAAAGAAGTCTTGTCCCAATCGAGTCACAACTGACCCTCAGAAGGAGAGGAAGGTGCTCCAATCCCATGAACTATGTTTGAGCGGAAAACAGTTTTTGTTCGGGTTGGGAAGGCCCAGCTGCTAGCCTTCTATCACCCAGCGAAGTGGTGAATGGGGGCCTGGACCATTTCGAAATCTATGCATCCCGGATCCGCAAGTGATCTTTTCTTTGAAAGTTAAATGCCAACGTGAGTTGCCTCAAATTAGGGACCCCCCGCAAACATGGTTTTCCTGTTGGTTTCCCTTGACAACCAACCCCGGGTTAGTTGCTCTTAAACAAAACAATCGCGCACGCACACACTCATCATATACGGGGTGATTGTGCAAAGCAGTCCGGATTCTTTCCGGGCCAAAACGCAAGAACACACACACAAGATCAGCACAATTGCTTGCAGTCTGCACGGCCATTCAAAAAGAAACCCAAAAGGATTCATGCCCCACTTTTGCTTCGGGTCGTGAAGACTCCAGGAAGAAACACCAAACAACAAGAGCAACACAAAGAGACAACCAACCACAAACCAACGCACGTTGGCCAAGTTCCTCGGCGAATCCCACCTTGGCCCAGGCGCACTTCTGAGAGTGTCCTGCACCAACCAACATGTTTTCCTCTGTGTCAAATGCTTAGTCCGCAAAAAAACGAAAAATAACTTTTGGCTTAGAGACCCCAACACTAGGCTGAGCCCCAAGATGCGCCCCCCAAATGGTGGACCCTTTTCCCGAACCCATCGGCGAGCGCCGAGCGTCGCCCTGCCAGGAGGGCACTGTGCGGAGCAGCGCGTCCCAGCGGGCGCCGAAGCCGTCGATGGGCTTCACAGGGGTGACACCCGCCTGAGTGAAGCGGCGCAGGAAAATCCATGGATTCCCAGACTGACTGGACACCCCCACAAAGAGGAAAACCCCCTCTTTGCGCCTAACACTTGGTGGTGCGATAGTTCGGGACAACTAGATCCTCCAGTAGAGAGGCTAGAATAAGGGTACCCGATTTGTATTTTTTCTGTAGTCTATTTTAGTAGGGGAACCCTCCCCCAAAAAAAGGGTGAAAGGGGAATTCAATAGTTTTGGGACCGAGAGAAGGTTTTTTGTCGCGAATGCACCCGGACTTACAGCAAAATCAAGGCCATGGAGACTGGAGACGCCCAAGTAGGCCAAAGCTCTGGAAGTCGCAGCTGTTTGGTTGGAATATCCAATTTTTCATGGTTTCGTCCTAGAATTACCACGACACAAAATCATTTTAGGGGTCAAGCCGTCAAACTCAAAGGGATGCCTGGTAGAATCCACCGGGGAGATGAGAAGCAAAGTGGGCAAAACCGACGGTCGTGGAAAGTAATTCGAAGGGTGTCTCTGTACCTTCGGTCGGGACTGTCCCCGCTTGAGTTGTTGATTGACGGATGGGATGGCATGGGATTTGGCCAGGGCCAGATGCATCCAAAAAGTAAAGATTAGGATGGGGAATGAGCCACCAAAAGGAAACTCGAGCTTCGGCCGAAGTTGGCCAGCACTTGGGGTACCAGTACTGCAAAGACGCGTTCTGATTTTGAAACCATCTCTAGTCTAACCTGAAATATATCATACATGTTGGAGGAGATCCCAAACCCAGTGATGTTGACACCCCGCTTCACGGGTAAAAGTATGTATGGTACAGCGTTGCCCCCCCCCCACCCACCCCGCCCCCCCCCCCCCCAACGGTCATGGGTCAGACAAGTACCCCCCCCCGTGGTTGTGGTCCTGTGGTTGTGTTGTGGTGGTTTAGGGTTGATTTAGGGTTGGTTTAGAATTGGTTTAGGGTGTATTTAGGGTGTACTGTTGGATAGTTTAGGGTCTGTTTAGAGTTGGTTTATGTTGATATAGGATTGGTTGAGGGTTGGTTTAGGTTTAGGGCTTATGGTTTAGGGTTTGGTTTAGGGTGTATTTAGGGTTGGTTTAGGGTTAGTTTAGGGTGGGTTTAGGGTTGGTTTATGTTGATTTAGGGTTGGTTTAGGGTTAGTTTAGGGTTGGTTTATGGTTTGGTTTACGGTGTATTTAGGGTTAGTTTAGGGTTAGTTTAGGGTGGGTTTAGGGTTGGTTTATGTTGATTTAGGGTTGGTTTAGGGTTAGTTTAGGGTGGGTTTAGGGTTGGTTTATGTTGATTTAGGGTTGGTTTAGGGTTAGTTTAGGGTTGGTTTATGGTTTGGTTTAGGGTGTATTTAGGGTTGGTTTAGGGTTAGTTTAGGGTGGGTTTAGGGTTGGTTTATGTTGATTTAGGGTTGGTTTAGGGTTAGTTTAGGGTGGGTTTAGGGTTGGTTTATGTTGATTTAGGGTTGGTTTAGGGTTAGTTTAGGGTTGGTTTATGGTTTGGTTTAGGGTGTATTTAGGGTTAGTTTAGGGTTAGTTTAGGGTGGGTTTAGGGGTTGGTTTATGTGATTTCGGGTTGGTTTAGGGTTAGTTTGGGTGGGGTTTTCGGGTTGGTTTATGTTGATTTAGGGTTGGTTTTAGGGTTAGTTTAGGGTGGGTTTTTAGGGTTGGTTTATGTTGAATTTCGGGTTGGTTCGGGTTAGTTTCGGGTGGGTTTAGGGTTGGTTTTATGTTGATTGAAACAGGGTTGTATTAGGGTTGTTTTAGGGTTGTTTCGGGTGGGTTTTAGGGTTTGTTTCTGTTGATTTAGGTTGGTTTAGGGGTTAGTTTAGGGTTGGTTTTAGGGAAATGTTTAGGGTGGGTTTAATGGTTGGTTTAGGGTTAGTTTAGGGTTGGTTTATGGTTTGGTTTAGGGTGTATTTAGGGTTAGTTTAGGGTTAGTTTAGGGTGGGTTTAGGGTTGGTTTATGTTGATTTAGGGTTGGTTTAGGGTTAGTTTAGGGTTGGTTTATGGTTTGGTTTAGGGTGTCTTTAGGGTTGGTTTAGGGTTAGTTTAGGGTTGGTTTAGGGTTGGTTTATGTTGATTTAGGGTTGGTTTAGGGTTAGTTTAGGGTGGGTTTAGGGTTGGTTTATGTTGATTTAGGGTTGGTTTAGGGTTAGTTTAGGGTTGGTTTATGGTTTGGTTTAGGGTGTAGTTAGGGTTGGTTTAGGGTTAGTTTAGGGTGGGTTTAGGTTTGGTTTATGTTGATTTAGGGTTGGTTTAGGGTTAGTTTAGGGTTGGTTTATGGTTTGGTTTAGGGTGTATTTAGGGTTAGTTTAGGGTTAGTTTAGGGTGGGTTTAGGGTTGGTTTATGTTGATTTAGGGTTGGTTTAGGGTTAGTTTAGGGTTGGTTTATGGTTTGGTTTAGGGTGTATTTAGGGTTGGTTTAGGGTTAG